>JALMQS010000150.1:3341389-3819215 GCA_024734495.1 Forficula auricularia
ATTATGATTTTAATTTTACAAAAGAATAAATTCATTATAAATTATTGGACCAAAAATCAAAATTTAACATACAATGTTTTGGGCCAAAATTTGTTAGAAACGTTTTTATGTGTTAAGAAGTTTCTCATGAAAAGTTTGAAAAAAGCAACGAATTGGCATTGGTCACTTATCATTTTTTTTTAATGTAAGAAAAATTTCTTTGAATTTTCAAAAAAGTGTTAAAAAAAAATTTCATAATCAGGAAAAATATTTTCGAAAATTCCAGATACAATTTTGTCGAAATGTTCAACTTTGTTTTTAGCACTTTTTTGAATTCTTTTTTGAAAATTTCAAACAACTTTTTTTTGAAAATTCAAAGAAATTTAAAAACTTGTTTTTAAATTGGGCTAGCCCAACAAATTCTCAATCAGACCCCAGTTTTATATTGATTTAAAATTATTCTTCAAATTTGTCTTATGATTACCTAAATAAGTCATAATAGAGTATTTTAGGAATAGATTTTAAAAATTAATTTCTTTTCCTTATTTACAAAGTCACACAATATTTTTTATTAATTGCATATTAAAAATTAAATATAATATTCCTTCTTTTTCTCTCACCTTCAGACAGAAATACACAAAAATAAATTATCTGAAAAGAGGTTAAATGAAGACGTGTTTATTATTCCCGAGGTAAATCTGAATGGGTTTATTTGCTAAGTGAGCAATCGTAAGGCTAGGCTTATTTTATCATACTTAGATTATATTTGACATGCTTCTAATTTATCTCCTATTTGAATATACATATAAATTATATATAATGTACATCTATAATGATTTGTTTGAACAAGAATTAGAAAAATCTAGAAAATTAAAGCGTCTATAATGAAATAAAACTCATTGTGTTTAAAAATGTCTAAAAAGTAGAGAAAAATCATTAATGATTTTTCATATTTGTTTGTGTGTCTGCGTGGCCGGATTCCGATTACCACGATAATTTAAAAATAAAAAGTCGTAGAAAGTTCGTTCTTGTACCAAACTGTTTGTATATTCAATGCAGGGAACATATTAGATTTTTGGAATCTCTGGCTTAAGGAGATTCGGGGCAGCTTATCTATCTGGTTGATCTACGAAAAATCTTTTGTATTTCTGCAGAGTGACAACTTCTGCCTACTAAACGTTTTAATTAAAAAAATTGGTTAATAATGAGTTTTTTTTTATTGTCACCGGGAACAAAGCCCATTTAGACAGAATATCAGTAAAGTGTTAGTAGAATTAGTGAGGGAGCCGAGTTTTAACCGGTAGAAATTTTATATGCTAGCCAGGATCGAACCCCGGCCTCCCGCTTAAACATCGTCATCATCGATGCTGAAGCGGGGCCAGCGCGTTAGCCAGCTCGGCCAACCCGACTCCCCAATAATGAGGTTAATTTAGAATAAAAATATTTGTTTTGATAATATTAATCAAAAGAATATTGAGATAAATTTTTTCTCATTATAAAAACATTTATTTAACACATAATCGATTTCAAGAAATAGATTTGGAATTCTAAACTAGTGCTTGTGTTATACTCTGTTGGCTGCAAATTACTTTTATTTTTACATTTATGAATAACTAATTAACTAGACTGTCAAATACTATTGAAAAATATATCATTATTCTTAGAAATATTTTTTCACATTAATAGGTGAAAATCTGGCCAATATTGTATTATTTCTTCTTCTTTTTATAAAAAAAATATCTGATTGTATCAGATATGTTTTTCAGTAAGTACATAACAATCTTAATGTTCCAGGGAAGTTTATAATTTTTTGTAGGGCCGCATTCATTGCAGTGCTGATCCATGGGTTCTACAGCCCTGACTTAAATAATACGTAAAATCGAAAAAGTTCTCGCTGCTGAAATGCTTTCTAAAACCATAAAGTAACTAGATTTTGGACTTTCTAGCTTCATAAAAACAAAGCAAAAAATCCACCTTTTTCATGCACCAATACAATAGATACTTGACCATGCCCTATATGGTAAAATAAAAATCCAGTTGGCCAAATGGGCAAGACTAACTATTTATTTTAGCTAATGAACTGAAATTTGACACCCAAATATGCATTAATTAGTTTTACATTTGCCAAGTTTCAGTTTTACAACTTGAATCGTTTACTTATAAAAAAATTCAAAAACCATCAAAATTTTCAGAGAGCGTATCAAATCTTAAAAATTTTTCTACCTTTTTCTTAATTATATCTGGTAATTACATTTTTCATCTTTAAATGAAACTGTGAATGAATTTCCAGATTGAAATAATAAATATCAAAAAGGATTTCCTTTTTATTTACAATTTAAACATTTCATTTAGTCGTTCATTAACTTTAATAATTACGAAACTAATTTTCCTTTATTTTATAGACCTTGATAATAGGTTGTTCTATTTAAAAATGCATTAAGATATCACCAGCATGGCACGTGACTCAGTGTTTTATTTCTCGAGAAGTGTGTTCCTAAATCTATCAGTGGGCCCCTTATGGTTCTATATACATTTCTTATGTATACAACAATAATTTATCTCAAAGTGAAGGTTTTTTTTTAGTATAATTTCCCCGATTGTAATATATACAAACAAATTCGAGACGAAAGCGGGAGTTTTCATAAAAAAACAGAGTTCCTTTCAAGGATAACAGGCGGCTCCACCGGGATGGCCGGAAACGTCGTCTACCGGGACCATTCATGAAAATAAAACAAATTAATCTTATACTACTAAAGCACATTTGTGCCTGGCTCTGTATGTACCTATCTATCTATGTCAGTCCCCCAACAAAACAGTAGTCATGTCATGGTTACCAATTTAAATGAAATTATCTATATATATAAAATTAAAGTTTTGTCCTTACATTGGGGCGGTGTGGGTTGGGGGTGCTGGATGGGTTCTCGGGGGGGGGGTGAGGTTCTAGATGCGGGGGTCCAGGGGCCATCATGGTTACTAATTTAAATGAAATCTATATATATATATAAAATTAAGGTTTTGTCTGTATATTGGGGTGGTGGTGTGGGTGGGGGTGCTGGGTGGTTTTCGGGGGAGGGGGGTTCGAGAGGTGGGGCTCCAGCGGTCGTCATGGTTACTAATTTAAATGAAATCTATATATATAAAATTAAGGTTTTGTCTGTACATTGGGGTGGTGGTGTGGGTGGGGGTGCTGGGTGGGTTTAGGGGACTGAGGTTCGAGAAGTGGGGGTCCAGGGGTCGTCATGGTTAGTAATTTAAATGAAATCTATCTATATATATATAATTAAGGTTTTGTCTGTACATTGGTGTGGGTGGGAGTGCTGAGTGGGCTTCGGGGTGGGAGTCCAGTGGGCGAGCATCTTGGCTAGCAGAGGGCCGCCGAAGGCGGGGTATAATAATAAATTAATTTAATAATTTTTGTTCCCATTTTCAAATCTTAAAAATATATATTTTCCTATATTTTAATTTCCCTTAAGGAGATTCTTTCTGCCGTCAATGTTAAATAAAAAATATTAGATTATAACTATAACTTAATTTTTACTTTATCATACAGGGCATGGTCAAGTATTGTAATCGTGCATGAAAAAAGTGTTTTTTTTCCTTCTTTTTTTCGAAATATCTCAAAAAACGGCTGAAACTAATTTGATTAAAAAAAATTGAGCGAAACCATGGCATTTCGCTCTACAAAAAGCCCTAATAAGTAAACATCGAAAAAATTATATTTTTCGAGATAATAATTGTTTTGTCAAAATGTCTGTTAGCTAGTTATTCTGGTCTGTTAGCCTGTGTGTTACCAAATTTTTGTGGACGAGCTAGTTCAAAAACTAGTGGGAACATCGAAACCAAATTTCACACGTAGTTTTGGTCCATTGAGATTAAGAGCTGATTAGATTTTGGTGTATATCGACCCAAAATTAAGAGTGGATGGAAAATGAAAAATCTAGCCCATTTGAGCAAACTCCACCAAATTTTGTATACATAATCAGTGGAGCCCCAGAAGTCTAAAAATGCAAAAACTAACCGCCCAAAATGGGGGGTGTAGTGTAAAAAATCTTGGTCATTTACCAAACTCAACCAAATTTTGTATACATAATCAGTGGGAACCCAGAAGTATAAAAATGCAAAAACTAATGCCCCTACATGATTATAAATAATTTTAGGGGCCAAGTTGTATGGTAAAGTCAAGTGGATGGCCACATCAGAACACGTCAGCTTATTTATAATAGTTTAAGTCTCTATCTATGCTTTGGTGAAGTTTCAATCACACATTATCGAGCAAATATTTGAAAATGTAAAGATTTTCTCAGAGTCTTATGTAAAATTAAGATCTTGTCACTTTCTTTTGAATTATACTACTATTAGTTTTATAGATAAAGTTGAAAAAACTAAAAATTAGCTTTTTTGAAACATGCAGGTTTCTTTTTTGAAATAAAATATATCATTGACCAAGGAATTTACTGAGAAATTTACTTTAAAAAATCACATAAATGCTATGTTTGGATGAAAACATAAACACTATTAATATAACGCATTGCCAAATCATTCAAGAGTTATTATCAGCTGATTTGAATAAATTAAACTAACTTTTGTAGTTAATTATTTTTTATAATTGTTTTTATTTCAAACATTTACGGCTTTCATACTATTTATTTTTAAATTCTATATTTTTTCATTTGTATTTTAACTGATTTTATTAAATATTAGATACTACACTTCTTTTGACTCAACTGGAGCCAAATGACCTCCTTAATATTCTAATAATTTTATTAATTATTCGTAAAAATTGTTTTTTTCATTAAAAAACTCCTAAAGATTGCCATCAAGAAGTGACCGAAACTGTATAGTAAATTAGCAATAAAAAATATATTATTTAAATATTGCAACAAAAAAACCATTCAAGATTATTAAATCTATATATCTATATAAATAAAAATGTACTGTTACGCTTAAGTGATACGTTGAAGGATCTCCGAAAGTTCTTCACCGATTTCTTTGAAATTTTCACACAACATTCCATTCAAATACACGAGTGTTTTTATATATAGTGTTTTTATAGATATCACACCTGTGGCATGTAAAAAATATTTTTTCGAGGAAACAACGCCAGCGCCTCTCTGGGGGGTAAAAGCAAACAAACAAGATGGCCGATAATAGCTTTTTGGAAATCTTTCAACTGTCAATATTATTTTTGGTTAAGGGAACAATTTTGACAAGTAATATATAATTCATTTACTGTTTTAATACCTATTCTATAATTATTTGCATTTTCAATTTATTTTCAAAACTATTATTATTTTTAAAATATATTTAAATTTTTGAGCTATTATCTATATAAATTTTAACCATAAAACGAGACGCTCCCCGCTAGGGCTAGATGACGCCGCGGCCGAAGGCCCGGGCGTCAGCTAGTAATAATATAAAATAGGAAGAGACGCAACCTGGAAATTAAAAATCAATTTTCTATTGTCAACGTTTCGCCTAAACATTTTAATCTCGATCAAGCCAAAGAATGGTTTTCTAGTAAGGATTATTTTGTTGTTCTTGATGTTGATATCAATAGAAATAGTAAAGCTATTTATTATATCTCTAAAGCCACAGATAAATTAAAAATACTAATGATTTTTATTTCATTTTTGTGAAGAGAGGTTCTCTCGCCATAAAGAATCTTTATCTTCTTTTATTGAATAATTCAATAATCTCCTAAAGCTTTATAAATGCGAACTATACAATTTTCAAACAAGAACACACCTGTATTTTCAAATTATAGTATTTAGTTATCCTCTATTACTCATAGGATCTGAAACTCCCTTTCTCCTAATATATATAGTATTTCGCGTGCCATACAATCTTCAATCTCTCGAGGTCTAGCTTCGACTCCAACTTAACCCCTGAAATATGCATCTTCTTTTTGTAAGTAGCGAGGCGATCCTAATTTATGGAAGTTGCACCCTAAAATTAAAAAAACATGAATGATGGGATGCGAAAAGATGAAACACTTATGGAAGAAATAGAACTTTAAAAAAAGATTGGAGACTTTTAAAAAAGGGAAAAATGGCATTAGATAGTCGAAAGGTTAGTCGAGTGGTTGCGTCAAACCAGTCTTAGGACTATATACTTTACGACATTGATTCCAACAGTAGGATATCGACCTCCTTAGAGACCCGGATGAACCCCGAGAGATATTTCCAAAATAAAACCCAAACTGCTTAATAAAACATGTATTTTACTCTCTTATAACGTAAATAAAAATATACGAAAAAATAATAGTGATTTATTTAATTTAATTACTGAAGATTTTATACCAGGAACTAGAAATCTGCATTTCATATAGTTATTTAATCACAGTTTTCTGGAAGATAATTTCTCTACATTTTAACAGATCAATAATATGGAAATGCAATTTCCAGATGGTTAGTACTTTCTTAATTATTGTGAAACGGTCCAGAAACAAGATGACAGAAACCAAGGTAGCACAAAAATAATCTATAAATATTCTGGATAATATATTTTCTGGACATTGGAATATCATGTGAATATTCTTTCAATCTTCCTAGATATTCTGGGAATTTTCTTAGAACTAAAATATTCGTGTAGGACATTTAATTCAATTTAGTAGAATATTCTTAGTTGAACATTCTTAGATTATCCACCAAATGATATTCCCCGAAGATTCGTCTAATAATTTTTCCGGTGCAAATATTCTAAGAATCTCCTGAAGATAATTGGAATATTGTTAGAGTTCGTGGCTGTGATGAAACTGTACTAGATGAAGGAGGAGGTTTCAGCCAAAGATGGAATCACTGGGTTCAATAAAACACCTTTAATAAGACGTTTCGGCCTGAATTTTATTTGGCCATCTTCAGTCAATTAGGCTAAAATTTTTTTTACAAATGGATGTTAATTGATATATCTTTTATACAAAATTATAAGTTGACCAAGTTGATTCACTAAAAATTAGGGTATATGAACATAAATTAAGTGTTCGAAATAAAAAGAACAACACAGCACTCTCCATCCATGCAGCTGAATATAGTCATTCTTTTGATTACGATAATGCACAAATATTGGTCAAGATTGATAACTACTATAAAAGATCCATAGCCGAAATGCTATATATAAAAATAGCAGGTGAAAAGGCTATCAATTTTAAAAGAGATTGTATGTTTCTATCCAATATTTACACATCTATCCTGTGTGATATGAGCCAACAGTTGTTCTCTTGATCTTAATATATAAAAACCTTTTTGGAATTTTTTGATAAGAATTGTATAATTTGATTGAATGGAAGAAATGCATGTGATTTAAAAGTAATTGAATTCTAATTTGGATTTTAGTTTGTAAATAAATGATGATGAGATATATGATGACCTCCCATAAGGGTCAAATATTTAATTATAATGTAATATATAGAAAACATTTATATCAACTCATTACTTTCATTCTGAAACTTTTGGGTCCAGGCACGTTATAAATTCACATGAAGCTAAAATTTGTTTTATGTTTGACAAGGCTTGGTTCGGCCAAATAAAATTCAGGCCGAAACGTCTTATTAATGGTGTTTTATTGAATCCAGTGATTCCATCTTTGGCTGAACCTCCTCCTTCATCTAGTACAGATAATTGGAATATAAATGTACTTTTAATATATTTGGTGGATATTCTTAGAATCTCTTGTGCTACCTGGGAAATGAGCTAATTGTTGAGGAATGGCGCAAGTACCCAACAAAAGAAACTAATTCCACTACTTGCAGCTACTATATGGCAAGAACCGTTGGGGGGATGTTGACAATAAAATTATTGTCAAGAGGGTTCCGTTTTGGAAAACTTTGGGAACCACTGTATTCTGATAATGATGACACTCATAATGAGGGAATGAAGTCTAGATAATTTGTTGAAATCAAATTTAGGGAACGCGGTGTTGGTTTATAGTAAAACATTGTTAAAATTAAATTAGGTTGGAGTTGGTGGTGTTTCACAAGGAGAAAAATTAAAATATAAAGATTTTTTTTAGTTTACTCTATATATTTCGATCTCTTACTCATCGTCAGGAGAACATTGACTGAAGATAACATAAAATAATGAACAGAATTTATTTTAATATGATGGACAGTTATTTATGACTTAGTGTAAATATAAAAGAATTATCAGGGGATGGGATGGCCTTAGAGCCGAAAGAACAGATGGAGCGGACAGAGGGCTAAACTGGGAATAAAGAAAAAATATTTATACTTGGAAGTTGCCGAAAATTATGTATGTACCATAAAGGGGCAATAAACTATGGAATATGTGATGAGGATGCATAGTGAAAATTTCCATCTCCTATTTTCTATTTAAAAATAAAAAATAAAAATAAAATTAGATGAGTTAAGAGCTCGAAATATATAGAGTAAACTAAAAAAATCTTTGTATTTTAATTTTTCTCCTTGTGAAACATCACCAACTCCAACCTAATTTAATTTTAATTTGTAGAAGATGAGAGCAGGAAAATAATTATAATCTCTAAAAGCCATAGGTATTAATTAATCTATTAATAAAATTACCAATCATTTATTTTCAAATTCAACCCCATTTCAATGTTTGTAAATTTTTTCCCAAATTATTTTGCATTCATTTCCCCTTTTATGGGATAATTGATTTGATTTTATCTAGACTATGTCTTGATGGCATCTTAAAAGCGGAAAACGTGGAAACGTTTTTACTTTTGGGTCAATGGATCGAGGAAGGTGAAGATAAATCTTATAAATGTCAAGTTCTTACCAGGAACCCCATACATTGTGTCAATTATTTATTCAATCTGATTAGAAGGTACAGTTTGAGCTTAAGCTGACTTGAGTTTGAATTTGATTAATAAATTTATTTAAAAGGAGGTAAATACGTTAGCAATTCAAAATAAGCCAATAAGCTAAATGCTAATTTGGATTTCATAGAATCTATATAGGGGTGGTATTGGAATTACGGTGAATTATAAATTGAAGGCTGAGTGCCTTCAATGCCAGGAATGAAAATAAAATAA
Organism: Forficula auricularia; assembly: GCA_024734495.1. Classification (NCBI taxonomy): domain Eukaryota; kingdom Metazoa; phylum Arthropoda; class Insecta; order Dermaptera; family Forficulidae; genus Forficula; species Forficula auricularia. The sequence goes on from JALMQS010000150.1 coordinate 3,350,378, forward strand.
TTTGCACTTTCGTGGAATGGCCATGTATAATTGAAAACCACCGCCAAACATTTCTGGAAATATTGATATTGCCAACGGACTTGGCTTGTCTAAACCCTTCTAAAAGTTTGTTATATAGATATCTATTCAAATTGATGAATATTTGATATTTTTATCGATTTGCTAAATTATAAATAGGAATTGAGTTTTTATAGTTTGAGTAAAATTGTCTTGCATGGCACATGCCTATTACAGTGACTCTATAGGTACAGTGGCGACACGTAGGCACATCCGCCATTTTTAGTCGTATTTTAAGCTAAATAATATTAGGAAATTTAAGATAATATTATTATTATTACATTTTATTTTTAATTAAATAATCTTTAATATGTGTATAGAATGTGTTTAAATATTAATTTTCTTAAATTTCCTAATATTCTTCAATTTAAAAAACGACTAAAAATGGCGGATGACCCTGCGTGTCGCCACTCTGCCCTATAGAGTCACTCTAATGCCTATATGTTGAATCCACACAAGTTGTAAGCCTAAGAAAAAACATGATGTGTATGCCAGATGACTTTCACTTACAATCTACTTAGTTTTTTCTTTCTTACTTTGCCATTGGGTATGGATCAAGTATTGTAATCGCGGATTAAAAAAGGGTTTTTTTGATTCTTTTTTTGGAAATATCTGAAAAGCTGCTGAAACTATTCTGATTAAAAAAAATTGGGCGAAGCTATGGCATTTAGGTCTACAAAAAGCCCTAAAAGTGAACATCGAAAAAATTATATTTTTCGAGATAATAATTGTTTTGTCAAAATGTCGGTAGGTCCGTTAGTATGTTATTCTGTTAGTATGTGTTTTACTAAATTTTTGTGTACGAGTTAGCTCAAAAACTAGTGTGAATATCAAAACCAAATTTCACACGTAGTTTTGGTGCGCATTGAGATTAAAAGCTGATTAGATTTTGGTGTATATCGACCCAAAATTAAGGGAGTGAGGGGGTTGTATGGTCAAAAAATGAAAATCTAGGCCTTTGTACCAAACACAACCAAATTTTGTATACATAATCAGTGGGCCCTCAGAAGGCTAAAAGTGCAAAAACTAACATTTCTAAATTATATTCTCTAGACTCTAGACAAATTAAATTTTTCATATTTTGATAGTCAAAATAATAAATTATTTATTTATTCCTTTTAAAATATATAGAGTCCTTGTTTTTTTCTTTATGTATTGAATAAAAAAAAAGATAATATATTATTTCACCCACCCACATCTATATACAGAATGCAAATGTGAAAACATTCAAAAAAGGATTAAAGTGCTTTGGCCTTTTGATTATTTCTAATAGGTCACTTTCCTTAGAAAGTAATCTGATCGTTTACTGGGGGCATCTGTAACCTTTATATGATTCAATCAACATTAACTAAAACGTTCAAGCTAAAGATAGCCGCAGAAGTTTTTTTTAATATTGATTATTCACATTGAACTTTCGAAATGTTTCCGATTGATTTTTAGCATAATATTTCTTTAGAAAGGTACTTACATATGTGCTAGGTCTTGGGTCATGTGGTCGTATTTTTTTAATGACATTTCTGACTCACGTGAGCTGACAACCTTCTATATTGATCAAAATAATTCATTCATTAAAAGGGAAGGTAATATATAAAATTGATAAAGTACTTGATGAAAAACAAAACTTTTAGGAAATAGTGAAAACATTTTCATGATTCGGCATGCTTTTTGATGCCAATTTTTGTCAACAAAACATTTGAGATAAAAAATTAGATTTGCCTAATATGTGTGGTTAATTGATTCGAAATAATAAATCTACAGATGATTGCGTATGGACCTTTGTTCCTATTTTTTTTTTAGATTATAATATTTTTACAAAATATCATCATCATTGAGTATACAGTCCTAAGACTGGTTTGACGCAACCACCCGTCTCCACTCGGCTCTGTGCCCCGCCAGCTGTTTGACCTCTCTAAATGTCTCGCATCCCATATCACCAATTATTTGGTCGAAATATTTTGATCTGGGCCTTCCTCTTTTCTTTCCCTCCTCCGCCTCCAAGATATCACCCCTAATCAATCCCACATGTCTCAGTGTGTGCCCCATCATCTGACCTCTTCTCTTCACAGGTTCTTCTTTCTCCGATTCTTCCAAGAACTTCTTCATTTGTAATTCTATCCATCCATTTGATATTCATAATTCTTCTGTAGCACCACATTTCGAAAGCCTCTAATCTCTTTCTCTCCGCTTTTCCAATCGTCCAGGTTTCACATCCATACATGGCTATGCTCCATATGTCTTCAATAGCATCTTTCCTATTTTCTAAGCTGATTGCAATTTTAAGAACGCTTTATTCCAAGGAAGCAATCCACTAAAAACTAATGTCGATGCACTCTAATCATTACTTCCATTTGGTAACCAGAAGCCCATGACCCCTAACAGGGACCATAGGTGTTTTTTGACAGTAACCGGTGCTGTTCAGTGGTTTCAGGAGTATAGCAGTTTTTGTTTTGAATTAAACCCTATTTTTGCTTGGGCAATTCTTGATTTAATTTCGTTTTCGCTCCTCCCATCCCATGTGATTTTAATTCCTAGATAGCGGAATTCCTTAACTCCTTCTAGGTATTCTTGGTTAATTTTGATGCATTCCTGTATTGTTTGTTCTTTCTTTGTACAAACTAGATATAATCTTTTAAATTATATCTTATAAATTTTTGAAGTGAAAACTTTTTTATAATAAGCATTTTCTCCAAATATTAAATATTACCTAATTAGAATGTTAGTTATTTAGTGTCTGTCTATGTCTGGGACCGTGAAACGTGGAAATTGGGAATGGTGAAGCGTCGCCAGACGTAGAAATCCGGAAGAAGAAGAAGAAGTTATTTGGTATTTTATTGGGAGAAAAAAACAAAATTCGGCTAAAACTTCTTAAACTATATTTAAATAAGAAGAATTTTTAGTCACCGTCAATTATAATAGTTACATTCGGAGTATATTAGTATGTGAGGCCATCTCAACTTACAATTTATTTATTTCAATTTGGAAATTATTTTCTTATAGTCACCCTAGTAACAAATAAATCAAAAAATTCATTTTGTTTGTTTTATCCCTGAGGGTTTGAGAAGTAAAATCACGTGAGGCTGACATCTAAGAGCCAGCAGATTGCAGTATTTTCTGCAGATAATGAATGGTATGGGATGTGCCACTTTGGCAAGGAATACAGTTAAGTGATTGCGTCAAACAAATTTTAGGACTGTATCCTCGATAATGTTGATAATGGAGATGATGAGGGTTGATTAATAGTTTCGTTGAAATTGAAATTGTTGGGTTTTTATGGAATTAAACCTGGGAACAAGCAAAGGAGCAGATAAACGAATATTGATATACTAGATTTACTAAATAAAGAGGATGAATATAGAATCAAATAGTGTTGATGTCTCCTAGTCAATACAAATAGAAGTTGATTTAGAAAGAGTAAAAATCAGGAGTAGAACCAATGCTTTCTGCATAGTTGATTTTATCTGTAATATTATGTCTTGGTGATCAAGACGGGGCTTTCTCACTACTTCAATGGGAAAGCTTGACCGCTCTTCCTTAATTGATAGAGTGGATCAATCACAGTTTTGACAGTGAAACCCACTAGTTAGACAACAAATCAAATTTATATACATGCCTATTGAATATATTATCTCATTCAAACTAGTGGTCTAACAAGATGTCAATTTGTAGTTCCTACTATTAGATATCGAGAACTGATATTTATTTTTCAATGTTTTGTACTCTCGCCGAGTTCGACCAGAGTATTGAATTCAAATTTTTTCTACTTAGGTTACCGTTAAAAAGTAAAATAGGACCTTATTAATGACGCTACAATGTCTGTTTAACTGTCAGAGCATTGTAACCCGTAAACTAAATACGATTCAACATAAAATATTCATTTTCCCCTAAATTAAAAAATGGTTTTAAAATTTCAATCAAATAGTCCTATTTCGGGCATGGTCGAATCCTATGTAAGGTCAAAAATAAAAACAAACATACATATTTTTTATCATAGATTGTGAAGTATCCCTCTGTAAATATCCCTTTAAGTAGAATTAGATTTATTTATTTGTTTCTTATTTCTAAGGGTGTTAAAGTGTAGCTTCAAAATAAAAAATAACAATTATTTTAAAACAGAATTAATACTATTAAAAGAACTATGATTGTTTTTTTTTTAATTAAATGAAAGTAAATGTTTATTTCCATGTTAATTATCCGTTAAGAGAAATTTAAGACCAATATGGTATTAATTACTATCAAAGATGTGATTTTAAACGAAATATACGTGCTTCCTAATATTTAGTATCTGTGTAGCAAAGTTTACGATGATTTCCTTATAATATTAACGCGCTGTCGCTTTCATAAATGATCGTGTCCTTTTCAATACAACCCTTTTTTGAAAGGGACAAAATACACTTTTTTAAATGCGAAAATATAGTACTAAGAACAATTGAATGTGTTTTATTGTATTTTATTTCGATAGCCAATAAATTGAAGTTTTTAATTCTATTTTTACCTCTTTAAAATATTAGTACCTGGAGCCACCGAGCGATGCACGGTAACCAAACGCCCCATGCCCCCCCCCCCCCGCCGCCACCCCAACCCCGCCTCCGAAACCGCCGGATCCTCCACCTCCTTTACCCCCCACATCCATCCCCACCCCGCACCCAGTTTTTGCATTTCTAGCTTTCTAGTGGTCCACAGATTATGTGTATATAGGTATATAAATAAATTCCGTATAATTTTTTTTTTAATTAAATAACAATTTATCGAGTTTTTTAATCAATTAAATAAATAATAAATAATAATTTTATTGAAGCAATTTTTTACATGAAATAATGTATACATTGTATTTGAGGCTTCGATTTCGGAGATTACTTCCCCACCATCGACTGTACTTGATCTTCTAACTTGCGATAATATTTTTAGTCTGTGTTTTTTAATAAGAGGAATTTTAATCAATTAAATTGGCAAATTCTAATATATAACAATATTTGTACTAGATTAATGAGGAGGTATCAGCCAAAGATGGAATCACTGTGTTCAATAAAACACCTTTAATAAGACGTTTCGGCCTGAATTTTATTTGGCCATCTTCAGTCAATTAAAAACCAAATAAAATTCAGGCCGAAACGTCTTATTAAAGGTGTTTTATTGAACCCAGTGATTCCATCTTTGGCTGATACCTCCTCATTCATCTAGTACAGTTTCATCACATTAATTAATGTATACCTTGTATTTTAGCTTCGATTTCGGAGATTGCTTCTCCACCATCGAGTGTCCTTATTCATATTTAGTCCTTGTTTTTACATAAGAGGAAAAATCTAATTAGATAAAAAACCTCTTTCCGATAATTATTTCAATTCCATTATTCCCCAATCAAGTCGATTGGATCATTTATCCTCCTCCATCCATTATCCAGTTTCATCACAGCCACGAACTCTAACAATATAACAATATTTAGTATAAAGTATTTGTGGGTTTTAAAATTAAAAAACCAATTAAGAATAAAAGATAATTGAAAAAATGTAAACAAACTTTTTTATTGAGATTTTCATCTATAAATAATTACTTTAATTAAGAAAATATCAATTAAGATGAAATTTGTCGAGGTCCAGACCTAGCCAGATCGCTTTCTGATCCTCAAAACTTCTTAATAGAGTTGGTTTCATCAAAATCGGTAGAGCCGTTTTCAAAATAGAACTAAGATACAAATCTACAAACAAATAAATATAAAAATATATATACAATTTTTGCTCGTTTAATAAGAGTAGATATTATTTATTTGCTAGAGCCTCCACAGTAAAAATGTCCCTTTCATATGCCACCTCTCCCCTATGATATACGCATGGTAAATTTACTAGGTCCGCCAGGCAAACATTTAAAAATAATAAACATAAGGCACAATCCCAGCTGAAATAAGTAAACATAATTCTTATTTATTTTTTATTATTTTAATATTTCTCAATTGTGCTCTGATTTGTTCGAATCTCGTAGTTTAACATGTTAGGTGTTGGTCAGTGAACTGGGAACAAAACTGGCCACGGTCAGGGTCACATAGGACATGAATGCAAATGAATGTTACCAGTTTCAACAGAACGGAGAGAAAGTTAGTCTCGGAATCGAGTTCGAATATGATTGGAACGGTGACATTCAAATGGCGAGGATTCCGGTCCAATGAAGATATAAATTTATTCATAGTCTTAGAAGCGGATTCAATCTAGAAAATATATATAGGTATATAAAACCGTCTGTTATGATAAGCCTTTCGAATATTTGCACTAGTAAATAAAAATATATATTTACTTTAGAAATACCTTAGATTAAATAATATTTGTTATATAGGAATTTCGACCTTTTAATTTATACGTACTACTAGTTTTATGCCTTAGCTGTCATATTTATACAAGCCAAGGTGATCAGCATTTTAGTTTAAAAGATTTTATGACATTAATTTATATGATGAAAGTTTGTTTTGGACAAGAGAATTCAAAATACAAAAGAATTAGTTGACTTTACTAATGTTTTGGGGCTTAGACTCTTATAAAAGCTGTCGGGATTAAAAGGTGAAGAAAAACTTCTAAAATTACATCATTTGGATAACACGGCTTAAGAGTGGGTGAGATTTTATTGCTTACGAGTCGGTCTCGCATGCCATGGGTTCCTCCGAGGGGTGAACCGCGATTGGAATTAGGTGTACACCGTCTTTGGAATTATGTGGAATTACTTTGGAATTCATTAGATAATGCCCCTTCATCTATTGTCTTCTACTTGGAAATGAAGTAGGTGTATACGACATTTGGTCGCGTTTCACCCCTCGGGTTCCTCTAATTCAGTGATCTCCAAAGTGGGGTACGAAGAAAATTCTAAGGGGTACGCCACATTTCTCTTCAAAATACTTTATGCCCTCTTGTAATTTATCAATTGCATGTATGTATACAGTCCACTCTCGATATTCGAAATCCAAGGGACTACAAGAAAAATTCGAATTATCGAGACTTCGAATTTTCAAGGAATTATCAAGAGGAAAGAAAATAAATCGAATTATTAAGAGTTTTTATTATATTTTTGAAAATATGTATGAGCTTACATATATTTTATATATAGCTTCAAGTAAAAAAGTCAAAATAATGAAAACGAAAAAAAAAATAAACTGCAACGGATCGTTTGCTAAACTTTATCCAAATTCATTTGAAATATTAATATGTTTGTTCCTTTATTATTAATCAGATATCACTTGCAATTTGTAGTTCATATTGAAATTAATTCAAAAATAATTCTCATTTAAGAGTCGAGGATTAACCATTCTACATTGGATTTTTGACGTTTCGGTTTTTATTGGTAACCATTGCTGAAGACATAGAGGAATCGACTTAAAATCAAAAATAGCCATCGATTCTCATCTAATACTTGAGGAATAACAATTCTACATTAGGTTTTTGACGTTTCGATTATTATTGGTAACCATTGCTGAAGACATGGAGGAAACGACTTAAAATCAAAAATAACGATCGATTCTTATCTAATACTAGAGGAATAACCTTATTGAATTCCATTTTTGATGTTTTGACTATTAATGGAAACCTCTACTTAAAATGTAGAAGAATCGACTTAAAATCAAAAAGACTAAATTCTTTTATGGCAAACAACTCAAGCTTGAGTTGTTTACCAAAAAGAATTTAGTCTTTTTGATTTTAAGTCGATTCTTCTACATTTTCAGTAGAGGTTTCCATTAATAGTCAAAACATCAAAAATGGAATTCAATAAGGTTATTCCTCTAGTATTAGATAAGAATCGATCGTTATTTTTGATTTTAAGTCGATTCCTCCATGTCGTCAGCAATGGTTACCAATAATAATCGAAACGTCAAAAACCTAATGTAGAATTGTTATTCCTCAAGTATTAGATGAGAATCAATCGCTATTTTTGATTTTAAGTCGATTCATCTATGTCTTCAGCAATGGTTACCAATAAAAACCGAAACGTCAAAAATCCAATATAGAATGATTATTCCTCAAGTACTAGATGAGAATCAATCGCTATTTTTGGTTTAAAGTTGATTTCTCTATGTCTTCAGGAATGGTTACTAATAAAAACCGAAACGTCAAAAATCCAATATAGAATGGATATTTCTCAAGTATTAGATGAGAATCAATCGCTATTTTTATTTTAAGTCGATTCCTCCATGTCTTCAGCAATGGTTACTAATAAAAACCGAAACGTCAAAAAATCCAATATAGAATGATTATTCCTCAAGTACTAGATGAGAATCAATCGCTATTTTTGGTTTAAAGTCGATTTCTCTATGTCTTCAGCAATGGTTACTAATAAAAACCGAAACGTCAAAAATCCAATATAGAATGATTATTCCTCAAGTACTAGATGAGAATCAATCGCTATTTTTGGTTTAAAGTCGATTTCTCTATGTCTTCAACAATGGTTACTAATAAAAACCGAAACGTCAAAAATCCAATATAGAATGATTATTCCTCAAGAACTAGATGAGAATCAATCGCTATTTTTGGTTTAAAATCGATTTCTCTATGTCTTCAGCAATGGTTACTAATAAAAACCGAAACGTCAAAAATCCAATATAGAATGATTATTCCTCAAGTACTAGATGAGAATCAATCGCTATTTTTGGTTTAAAATCGATTTCTCTGTCTTCAGCAAAGGTAACGGATAAGAAAACAACGCAGTTGCTATGGTTACTCATAAAAAATTCCTCCCAAATTTTTAGCATTTCACAGAGAGAAGCCTATCCATTCTTACTTAAGTTAGGTTAAATGAGCTATATTAAAACGATCAAATGAATAAATTTAAAATTTTTTTTAAAAGTACTATCTTACTTTAGAGTAAAGTACTTTAAAATATAATTTTACTAAAAACTTTATTTAACCTTTTTTGTGGTCCCCAAGGTACTTAATTAGGATATTAAATTTCATCAAAATTGGTTAAGTCATTTTCAAAATATTTAGAAAAAAATAAAAAGTACCGAAATAAAGTACTAATGTTTGTGGGCCGATATGTACCAAAAACTAATCAGCGCTTCATTTTGTTAAACTAATGGTAGGTTTTCAATTTCATTTCAATCGGTGCAACGGTGTGGAAAAAATCGTGGGCCAAAAAAGCGATAACATCCATCCATACATACATCCATCCATACATCCATCCATACGCACGCACTAAATGAAAAAATCGCCCTTTTTGGCCTCTCGACGAGACCCCATGTAATTTTTGACAAAACCGTCACGTGTTAAAATTCAACCTATATGAATACTACAATTTGTGACTTTAATTGAGTCCATGGGTTCCGTAGTCTTTACCTGAGGACCCTTTGAAGCCACGCTTGCCCCGAGAGCGATTGCAATACTTTACCCATGCTTTGCATTGATAAAGTGCAATATTACATATGTATTATCATTGCAATAGACATGCGCGTAGCTAAGGAGGGGACAAGAAGGCACTGCCCCCCCTCTAGAAAAATTGAGTCAATATCTCAATTACTATTTATCCTATGAGATTAATTTTATTATTAAAAAATCAATAGAGATTGAAAAATGTAGATCTCAAAAAAATTATCTTCCCATATAGCCCAGTAGTGGTTTCAGCTTATATTAATAACGGGAAAGGATTTTTTTAGGGTCGTTTGGTATGGTGTGGGTATGCCAAATCTAAGTTTGAGACCTCGGAAGTCTTGGGTACAACTTTTGGCGGCCGCAAAACCTCGACATTTTCGGACTTTTTCCAGTTTTCCGCTTATAACACGAAAACAGTTCATATTTTATAAATAACCGTTCTATAATAAATTAAAGAAGGACAAATTTTCGCATTGATTAAAAAAGAAATGCAAAATTGGTCTAGTAGTATCAATTTTTAATGGGGATCCAAAAAAGCCCCCAGGATCACTTTTGAATATCCCCTTTCACGGAAAATGCTGGATATCTATTAATAATAATAATATAAATCTAAGACTTTTATCAAAAAAGTGGTCCAAGTAAACTTTCAAGTCAATAAGATTTCCTACAGAATGAGATAGGAATCAAGTCCTAGGATTAGTAATTTTCATTTTATGAAGGAAAAACTGCGATTTTTTGCAAAAAATTGCAGTTTTTCAACAAAAATTCGGCTGGGCGGTCTCCACACCTCGCTCAACCCTGGCACTGCGGCTGCCCCCCCCCCTTAGAAAAATTCCCTAACTACGCCAATGGCAATAGATAATAACATACATAATTAAAAAAATTAAGAATAGTTTTTGCTAAAAAAAAAATTCGAATTATAAAGAGAGGAAGTTGCTCTAGTTCGAATTATAGAACGTTCTCTCTCCCTCTTGTTACGGAATTTTTTTTCCAGTTATCGATGGTATCAAAATACATAGCATTTTTTTGATTTACTGAAGATAACAGTTGAAGAGTTAGAATTATCGAGAGTCGACTGTACTATATTGTTTCATTTAAAATAAAAAAAACTAACCACAAAATCATTTTTGACACCCACCCACCTACAGGGAGTGGGAGGTACAATTTATGATTATTTTCGTCATAAGGGTGCGCCGTCAAAAAGTTTGTTGATCACTGCTCTAGTTACTAGATGAATGACCCGTCGCTCCAACAATTCAATACTTCTAGTTTTCCCTTGTTTCATCTTTTTTAATTTTTTTTAATTACTAATAAAAATGTAGGTACATTAAAAACACTAGTAACTATTTACGTTTTAAAAATAAGTAATCTTACCAAATTCAAGTTATTAGCTTCAATATTTACGAAGTATTACTGACATCGTAAAATAATATACGTTTGTCTAATTTTTCATTCTTAGCTCTTTTTCTATCTTTTCCTAAACCCACAGGAACTTTGAAATATTTTTGATCCAGTTTTCAACTCTAAACATCTTTGGAAATTAATAGGACGGAATGACAAATCTTGATTTTGTTTTCAAATGAAAAAGTTTGTCTCCTCCATAAAATATGTGATATAGCCATCCATTGACATTAACTTAGACCTGCTCTCATTGGCCATTTTAATTATTTACTTATTTATTTATTTTGATTGATTTCAGGAAGCTGATTTTCACATTAATAGTTATCTAAAGCCTCACAGGCTAACTGATCAAAATTTGGTCCAAATAGGACAAAGGGTTGAAATTTTTATAAACCCTTGCCCTAATTTTCAGTCAGATTTAAAACAAAATCTAATCAGCTTTTTAATCTCACTTTAAAATATCCAAATTAGTCCTGCGGGTTGGGCATAGAATAGACCCGCAGTGCTCCTGCTCGTCGTAAGAGGCGACTAATAGGGAAATGGTGAATGGGACTCTTTAGCCTGGTTCGGCCACCGTCCAGGTGAAAAACCCTAAACAAATTAGGAGTGAAGCTCTTTAAGGAGCTTGAGAGTCAAATTTGACCCTCCTGTGGCAGGTTCTCACCTGGACCCCATGGGCACTGAACGAGAGGGAGATATCGGAATTGGCTAGCCTTTACTTCCATAGATAGAGCCAAGGCAGAAGTGTCTGGGAGTTTACTCTTAAACCCTTTAAAATTGCCCTCCAGGGCAAAAACATCAATATATAAAATATATAAATATAAATAAAATTTAGATTTGATACCTTTATTGGTTTTTGAGCTAGAGCGTATACAAAATTTGGTAACACATGAACTCACTAACAGACATTTGGAAAAAATAATTAATATCTCTTAAGGACGTTTCTTAATAAATCGATTTTCTTGAAATCTTTTTAAAACTCAAATACACATATCTATAAGTTAGTCCTTTATACGTAGACATTTTTTTCAATAGTCCTTGCTGGCACTAAATTTGTAAATATTGATCATTGAAATTTGCATATTTAACACGCGAACCCTATTCCGATTGATGTTAAAGCGACTGTCTCATTTAATAACAATCTTAATTTTCTTCGAAATTATTTTTGAAAAACTGAGAATCATTAACTGAAGATATAACAAATATTTTTCTGTTAAAATAATCGTATCAGTGGTATTCGATTTGTATCAAAAATGTTAAAAGTTGTAGGTACTTTTGATGGTTTTCATTTTTTCTCTCATGGCATGTCATGCAAGAGACTTTCCACTTGGCAACGTCGCACTAAAATCAGTCAATTTTTCCATATCTAAAAAACTTCTGCAGCTGGTGCATTTGAGATTTTTGGCTAATTCTCTCAACTTCAACTATATTGTTCTCATCTGAATTTCGCATTGAGTTGTTTCATGCTGAAATGTTTTTGTTTATTCTTTGTCTGCTTTAGCATCCGTAAGAATTCAATGTTGCCAGATCCGAGAAGAGTGAAAATATTTTTGCCTTCTGCGCATGTGAGCGTAGGGGAAAGAGCGAACTGCTTCTAAGCTATATCAGGGAACGTCCTTAAAATATACATTTTCTCATATTGTAGACCGATATGCTATGAATTTGCTTAATTTTTTTTATCAAAATTTCAGCCGTTTTTTAGATATTCAAAAAATAAACGCAAAAAAAAAACAATTTTATATACAATTGAGAATACTTTACCAAACTCCGTAAGTTAATGTATTTATTTAAGCACGCTTCTTGGGTTGGAGTCCACTAAAGTAGTTTTAATTAGGTCCAACAAACCCTCTTAATTCGAACATGATATTTCAATTTAGGGAGATAAATAGTTGTGCAAATATCTCGGTTTGAGTTTTAACAATCAAATCCGTTGTGATAGAATATCCAAGAGACTGACACGGTTGAAATAATGACATTAGCACATAATGCTTATAGACAATCCCGACCTGGTCTTGATGTCATCTCATAACTTCTGAGATTAATGCAAATGATCCATTCATTCAATAATCTTTCAAATCTGTTGACTGTATATAACCTGTAATTAATCAATTTTGCAATGCTGAATATAGAAGCTTGTTAGTTATAATTAAGATCAAAGTATTTTTTTTGTACATTGCTTAATAACAGTCCAGTTTGCTTACTTTTTTTGGTATCATTTATTTCTACTACTTGTCAAACATTTCCATTTAGAGAAGTAAATTTGCTTGTTCTAAGCAGGGCTGTCCAACCTGCGGGCCGAATGCCGCCCAACATAAAATTATAAACTTCAAACTAATTGAGATTTATATGTACTTACTGAAAAACATATAACACTTTGCCCTATTTATTTTTTTCTCTAAAATAAGAAATCTGAAAATCTACTCGTAAAGTTTTCGAAAATAAAAGGATAGATTTTAAATTTTGAATCTGAACTACATTTCAAGATTTCCGAAAAATAATCATTTTGGTCTATTTTTAAATCGACTTTCTCAATTCGACTGATTTTTTTGTGTGTCTATGTTACCTGATTTCATCGTCAATTGTCAATACCGATTTTGATGATTTTATTTTTGCATTGGGTTCAGCTTACTTTCCTGATTGGTACCATATATATTTCATTGGTATTGGACCTTTTTTGTTATGCATAGTATGTTCATTGTTCGCCCATAACTTCTTTGTTTATGAACCGATTTTAATGATTCTTTCTGCTTTTGGATCAATATAGCTTCAAGATATACTAACTATTTTTTTCTTTATGTATGTTCAGCGAGAATTTTTTGCCACGTGGACCGATTTTAATGATTCTTTTTTTATCGGAAAGGTCGATATCTCAAGGGTGGTCCTATATTAATTTGGTCAAGTTCTGATGACATGATCAATGACAAAATAACGGAAATCTCCAATTCTTATGAGCAAATAATCGAAATTATTATAAATAAAATCTTTTATAAAAAAAACAATGTTAAAACGTTCATTTAAAACCCGCTAACGTTTAGAGACAATTTCTCTATTTATGAATTGAATTTTATTATCGTTTTCTGATTCATTCGCCTGACGCTTTCTTACGAGATGTATTATTATCTTAAGTCACTATTGTTATCATCTTTAAAAAAGAAAAATTATTTTTATAAAAAAGAAAAAAACCGCTTCAAAAAATTAAATGCAACAAATAAAATAATAAGAACTAAAAATTCAAATAAAATTCACTAAAAGGTATAAAATAATTATCTAATTTAGTTACAAATAAACGATGAAATTTTTACATGAATTGTAAAGTTTTTGCTTTGAGGTGGCGAAAAATAAAGGCCGTTCTGCCTCAAATTTTTGGTAGTGAGTGTACAATATAACTCCCTTAAAAACTGAATATTATAGAATTCAGAAAAAATGGATGCAAAGAAAAAATTACATTTTCAAGAATCAGCGGAATAAATGAATTAACATATAAGTTGTTCCAATTTGACCACAGAGAGACCTTCATTGTTTGCGAATCCTGTACAATGTTGTTTTTGAGAAATTTTCGATGCATGGACTAAACAAAAAATACTTAAAAAACAACAATTCATTATTTGATTATATAAAACTTTGATTAACAAATGTTATTACATATATTTGTTTTTGTGTCTTTTTAAAAAACTTTTTATATTGTGAACGCATATATAATTCAATCAGATGGGTTGTTTTTGAGAATAAAGAAAAAATAATATACTCAGCTTTTTTTTTGATGAAAATGCGAATAATTTATTGTTCATAGAAAAGACAAAGCCAATTGAGATTAGAGGAACTAATTTCATTTACCACAATCCTTATAATATAATTACAATTGCGCGTATCCCAAGAGTCCTCAAAAGTTAGTTTCGAATTTCGTATAAATCTGTTTATAAACTATCGAAAAGTTTTCAGTTTTCAACTGTAATAAATAAAGATTTAATTCGTCTCGAGTGTGGCTTTCAGATAAAAAAAAAAGAATCTTTCGCAACTTTGGATGATCAAGGCGCTCACGTGAATCCAGCCCTATCGTGAGAGTTCGAAATTGAATTTTCTAATATGCAAAACAAGTCTCGTTTGAAGAGGACAACACTATGAGAATTTCCGAATTTATTAAAACAACAACAATAAAAATGAAAATCATTTAATAAAGAATGCGATACATTTAAAAGATTGTATATAGCTACCCAAACCTTGGCATAAATAGGTTTTGATTAAAATGTCACAAATTAGTAGTTTGGTTGTTTAATTTGTTGTAGCTTGATCGGTTCAATTTTTAACCGACTTCAAAAAAGGAGGAGGTTCTCAATTCGACTGAATTTTTTTTTGGGTCTATGTTACCTCATATCTCTCAATTGTGAACCGATTTTGATGATTTTTTTTGCATTGGGTTCAGTCTAGCTTCCGATTGGTCCTGTTTTTTTTATTGGTATTGGACCTTTTTTGATATGTTTGTTTAGGCATATAACTATCTTTGTTATGAACCGATTTTAATGATTCTTTTTTTATTGGAAAGAGAGTGCCTTAGGGGTAGTACCATATTAATTTGGCCACGTTCTGAAGATATGATCAATGACCAAATAACGTAAATCTCCAATTCTTATGATCAAATAATCGAAATGATAATAAATAAAATCTTTTATAAAAAAATCTTAAAACATTCATTTAAAACCCACAAACGTTTCGAGAGAATTTCTATATTTATGAATTGAATTTTATTATCATTTTCTGATTCATTCGCCTGACGCTTTCTCTTACGAGATGCAAGCAAGGTATTATATTAAGTCACTATTAATAACATCACTAAAAAGAGAAAAATAAAAATAATTTTTATAAAAAAAAATAAAACCGACTTCAAAAAATTAAATGAAACAAATAAAATAATAAAAACTTAAAAATCAAATAAAATACACTAAAAGGTATAAAATAATTATCTAATTTAGTTACAACTAAACGACGAAATATTAACATGAAATTACTTTTTGAAGTCGGTGCCAAACATATACATTTTATGAATCGCACTCGACGGATCTTACTTAGTACGTTTGGCGGGTACGCTCGCTTATAGGTATAGTTTGTTTGGCACCGACTTCAAAAAGTAATTTCATGTTAATATTTCGCCGTTTAGTTGTAACTAAATTAGATAATTATTCTATACCTTTTAGTGTATTTTATTTTATTTTTAAGTTATTATTATTTTATTTGTTTCATTTAATTTTTTTAAAGTCGATTTTATATTTTTTTTTATAAAAATTATTTTTATTCATTAAAATTTTTATATAAAAAATCTGTCTTATTGTAGGATAAAGTGAAAACTTTTTTAGACTTGGTAAGCGCACTTTTATTATGGCATGGCCTTAAAATATCAGAAAAATTGTTTTCTGCATTTTCGAAAGTTTTGGATATTTATAATGCCGATTAGCCGCAAAGCGGGGATAATCCACCCACGGATAAACGAGAGTTTACTGTATTTTTGTGTATATTTACAGGTCACTCAAAAAAATCTAAAGTGCGCTACATTTAAAATGAAAAAATTTTGAGAGACCTCTTCAAATTGATATATCGACTTGAAATTTTCAGAATATTTATAATTTTCAAAGTAGGCAATAATAACATGGCGGAAAAAATCAATTTCTTAACATTTTTAAGATTTTTAAATATCTTGAGTGACCTCTTAAAATTTTTTAATTGAGCTGATTTTTGGTGAGCTTTTAAAAACATTTTAAATTAACATATTTTCATTCGAGATCAAAAATAAAAAAATATTCGTTTTTTTTAGGCCATCCCAATATACATAGGTAAGGATTCACTTCGTTTGTAGTTACTGTTCACTAAGATGGGAACGTGTACTAAATATGATTATTATTAGGGATAATCTACTAACCGGATATACCGTATCCAGATAATCGAGAGTAGGGGAGACCGGGCGCTCGAAAGTGACTAGGGTCATATAGGAAATTTTCTTAAAAACTTATTTAGATTATTATTTTAGTGTCTATGTTGAGTTGGTCTTAAATATGTATTAGTGCTTATCAATATCATTGTTTATTTTTCTATTTTTGATACAAATTTTTTTTGAATACATTTTTTTCTTTTTTTATCTATCTAAATAACCCGTGACAACTGACCCTCAATCCCTGTGACAACCAACCCGGAGCCGGGGTAAGTTGTCACAAAAATTTACTCTGATAGAACTTTTTTTTCTGAAAAGCCAAATGCTGCTATAGCCTCAAAGTGTGGAAAATATTGCCTAGGAAACAAATTACCAAATACATTAATAATAGAAAGGCAAACTGTAAACACTGACTCTTCAAAAATTAAAAACCATAAAATGTGACAACCAGTCTCGGTCTCCCTACACTGTAATCTTATATTGAAAGGCCAATTCTTCTGCAAGGGGAGTTTTCTAGATGAATTAAATGCATATCTTATAGAATGTGTTGAAGATTAAGATGATAATATGTTAGTTACTTCTGTATACTGGGTCATTGATGATGTTCAGTCGAGGCTTAAAAATTTTCGTGCAAAAACCACAGTTCCCTGTAATACAGCTTGACTAGTCCTCGCATGTTTCTCATTATTTATTTATTTAATTATTCTACGGCAACTACTTTTCTTTTAGTTAATCTCTTTAATTAAAATGTTAATTTATAATATATTTGCAAATGGTGTTAGTTGATTTTCCCATACCATTCTTCCTCTCTTCCGGGTGCCAATTCCGTGATGCCCCCACATTTGCTCGTAACGGAGCCAACCAACCCATATGGCCTGAGTGAGCGTTGATCGTTTTCAAGAGAGCCGCTTCCTGTCCTTGTTATCTTGCACACCAGAGGCTTCTCGGCTTTTAATCCTGCGCCTAATCAACTTGGCTACCTAACAACAAGAAGGAAAGCGGTCATCTCAGATAATTGCTAGTTTAGTGGAGAGGCCAACTACCCAAAGCCAAATATAGCCCAGACAAAACGATTAACCAAACCAGGCTCTGTTTTACATGCATGGCTATTTTTATATAGTCTATGATTTCCATTTCATTAAACTACATCTTGAAAATAATTGAATTCCAGTTTTATTTTTAATAATTCTTACTTGTATCACTAATAATAGCAAGGAAAATACAGAAATAAATTCATGCTTGAAAACATTTTTTTTTCATATTCCAAAGATTTCTATACATACGATAAGCAACAACAAAAATTTAAAATTTTCCTGTCAAATTTCGAATAGGGTATTTGTTAAGTGTATCAAGTAATTTCATTAACAAATCAAATAAAACATTTCGGAATAATCTTCTATATTAATGAAAAATTCTGTTTAATTTAATCAGTACATGAGTGAGTGATTTGGCCTGTTCTGTTCTCTTCGAGCTGCGTGGGCCCAAATGGACATGCATTAGTATCCCTCAATCCCTTTATAGTTCACAATCAATTTGAAACATACTGATTTAATATGCAAAATTAGATATTTTCATTATTTATTTATTTGATTAAATGACAAATGCATTTTATAATGAAATTTTTTTTTAACAATTATTTATATTTGTACATGGTACACATAAATGAATATCAGAATTTTAAATTTGTACTTATAGT
The DNA here is from genome assembly GCA_024734495.1 of Forficula auricularia. NCBI lineage: Eukaryota > Metazoa > Arthropoda > Insecta > Dermaptera > Forficulidae > Forficula > Forficula auricularia. The sequence continues at coordinate 3,368,784 of JALMQS010000150.1, forward strand.
TTTTTCTCTGCGTCAGAAAATGATAAAACTAGGTTAATTTAACAAAATAAAATCTTTAAAAATAATTTTAATCTAGACCTGCCTAAAATTAAAATTCTCGTACATGTTCATGATTTTGAATGGCAAGAGAGACAAAATCACATATTATTAAATCCTTAGCCTTTTAAAGTTAACGTTGGAATTGATTAAAAGATGTAAAATAATTGATAGAGATTTTCTTTTAGGAGACGGACTGGTATAAATATGCAATTGGATGTTGATGAAAGCAGTCCACGGTGGTTGTAAAAAAATAAGACTATAGAGGTTTTATTATTTTACATTTATTTGTTAAACCGACGTTTCGGAGATTTATTCTCTCCTTCTTCAGGGTCTATATAATTGAGGGGAAGACGAACAATAATTAGTATTGGGATTTTCACAAGTCATTCATAATATAAAAACAATATACACAAAACAAAAATAATAATCATAAATCTACTTACAACAAAAAGTCAATGAAAGTAGTTCAAAACATAATTACTTTCTGTCTCCTTTGACAATGCCAAAAAAACATTATAAAATTTTTTTCATCTCGAATAGAAAATAAAGTAACAAGCAATTGATGATCAATATGTTAATGAGATATATATAAATGAATGAATGTATAACATGTCCCCACCAATCATTGGATGCGCAGAATATCGTTGCGCATATCGGTATAGTTGTTGGTTTTTTTTTTAATTTATATTACAATTATTTACAAAATTTATAAATATCGTCATTATCAGTCCCAAATTTTTTTTACAAAATATATACAAAGTTCTTTTTTTTTTTTTTCCTTTTAAAAAAACCGAAACGTCGGTTTAACAAATAAATGTAAAATAATAAAACCTCTATAGTCTTATTTTTTTACAACCACCGTGGACTGCTTTCATCAACATCCAATTGGATGTAAAATAAGTTTGTTTCCTTTTTATTTTTATTTATTAATAAATATTTATCTATATAGTACAAGATCCCGACTTAGGTCGACCTTCACCTATCGAGTTTCCTAATGAAATTAATATTTTCATAATATAATGTATTAATAAACAAAACTTGATAGGGTTGACATCCAATTTCCTTGCATAGATGTTTTATTTAATTTATTAGATTTATTTATTTTTATTTATTTATTTTATTTCAATTTTTTTTAATTATCTACATTTTCATATATAACAATAAAGAAAACTATAACTACAAAATACTAAATCGAAGTTACCTGTTGATACCCTGTCTACCTGGATTTATGCAGGGAAAAAGATGGCGACCCTAACTCTGACATTTTATATACATATTTTACTCTCGATTGGTAATATATTTATCTGGATACTCGATAACTACATTTATGTTATAAAATTAACAAATTTAACTTTTTATTAAAAATAGCTATGCAGGGAAATTGGATGTCGACCCTATCAAGTTATAATCAGTAGAGATTGTGGTGTTGGTGCAAGGTGAAACATCTTTAATAAAGATAAGAGTAAATAGATATTTTATTTAATATGGATTTACTATGAGTTAAGGATACTGGGTCACTTATTTCACATTAAAATTAAAAAATTAAAAGATATAAAATTTTTTTTTCTTTTCAATATATATATGTTCAAGCATATATATAGCCATGTCAGTCAAGGTAAATTCTGTATTTAGTTACCTTCTGTATTTCCTGAAGATGGGTTGATAGCCCGAAATATATATATTGAAAAAGAAAAAAAAATTTTTATATCTTTTAATTTTTTAATTTTAATGTGAAATAAGTGACCCAGTATCCTTAACTCATAGTAAATCCATATTAAATAAAATATCTATTTACTCTTATCCCTATCAAGTTATGTTTATTAATACATTATATATTATCAAAATAATAATTTCATTAGGAAACTCGATAGGTGAAGTTCGACCTAAGTCGGGCTCTTAGATTAATACCAAAATATATAATCGATTTTTATTAATATCGATATGAAAACTTTCGAGGTATTAAAGAAAATGTTATTTTATAATTTTTAGTATATTTTAAAGGACAAGCTTTAGTATTAATATTATTTCAATAGATCCTCAGTGAGAACAATTTTTATTCGACCAAAACTCTCTGGACTTATCTTTGACATGGTTGAACTGGAAGAATACTTACCAGGCAGGAACTTCAAACCTTCTATCAGCACCCTTTTTGGAAAAATCATTCGTTTTAATTTCCCGTTGAAACTATGCAACAATTTTATTTCATTTCTAGAACAAATATACTTTTCAAAACAAAAAATGTTTTTAAAGAAATATTTGATATAACGGATAATAATTTTAAAATTTAAAGATCCTCCTGAAATTTTGAAGTCGATATTTATGAAAATAGTCTAAATGTTTGAAATTTTAGGGATGCGCCGCATCCATAGCATCCATGTTCCGCATGACACTGCTATATATATATAGAGAGAGAGAGAGTAAAATAGTAAAATTGGTTAATTTATTTTAATGCTAATCTTGTTGTTTTTTCTGTTTTTTTCTAGGTAAGGAAATCGACTGTGACATTAACTTCATTAGATGAATTAGAGCGTTGATCGAGGTTTCGTTGGATAACTCGATTGATGAAAAAACATAATAAAGGAAGGTATGTCTGTTTCTCTTACTAATTTACTAATCCCGAGGTAATTGAAATTGAATTTTTTGTAAATTATTCTACCCCTTTTCGAGATAAGGCTTTATAATTATTACAAGGCTTCGAATATGGATTCCGCGACATTTCAGCCCCCGACAAAATAGTCCCGACAAAACATCCCCCGACAAAATATCCCCACAATCCCCACAAAATATCCTCCAGACAAAATATATCATGACAAAATAACCCTTCCCTCGTGAATCTTATCAGTAATGCAAATCGATTCCGGTTCGGTTAATTTATATACAGTTAGGCTCGGTAGTGTGCGTATAGCTCTCCTTTTCGGGCTGGCATATGACGCCAACCGAACCGTCTAAAAACCAGCCCGAAAAGGAGCTATACGAACCCAACCGAGCCGAACTGAATATATATTAACCGAATCTCCGAAAGTTTAGTCCGGGCGGGGTGTGTTTCGGGCTCACATTTTTTTCTAATCAAACACAAATTGAAAACCGAACCAGCCAATCGTCGGGCGGGTTGTGTTTGGGGCTCCCATTTTTTCCTAATCAAACACACATTGAAAACCGAACAGCCAATCGTCGGGCGGGGTGTGTTTCGGGCTCCCATTTTTTTTCTAATCAAACACACATTGAAAACCGAGCCAGCCAATCGTCGAGCGGGGTGTGTTTGGGGCGCTATATTTTCGCCAAATATTATAATAATAATTAATAACGATAATGATTAATAACACTTTTAACAAACAATCAATAGATGAGAAGATGGGCAAATAAAATTCAGGCCGGAACTTTGAGGAACAGTTTTATTATTGATCGTGATCGGGGGACTTATTTTTCTGTTTAAAGAGAAGGTTATATGCTGTGATTTACTCTCATTTATCTTCATTCGCCATTTCTCGACCCATATGTTTATTTTATCAAGATGATTTTGAAGAAGATAGCAAGCTTTCACTGGATCTTTGTCCGAGGTTTATATGGCTGCGTCATCTGCAAAGGTGGCGACATGGCATTCTTGAGAAGTTGGAAGGTCTGAGGTGTATAGCAGGTAGAGGAAAGGTCCCAGAATACTGCCTTGGGGAACTCCTGCCTTGATTTGATGAATTACTTCGTCGCTAAGTTTGATTTGGAAAACTCTATCTTATAGGTTTTAAAAAACATGCTTAAATCTTTGCATTAATTATTAAAATTTTTATATTTTAAGGCCCTCTCTTAAAATTCGGATTTCAGAGGGGAATGTACCAGAAACATTAAAAAAACCACGACATCAATCAGGATGATTCAGTATTTTTTGTTTATTTTTCTTTATATAGATAGATTGTCTGATGCAGATCAAACAAAGAATAACTAATTTAATTGTTTTTTATACAAAACTCGTTGAGAATTTATTGGAAAATGCACAAAAAAAAGATAGATAGACAAAAACTATGAAAAAATATTGAAATTATTCTGCTCGATTGAATTTGAGCTCTGATCCATCCACTTATTCATCATATCAAAAAATAATAAAAAAATTGTCACTAAAAATTCTATTTTTTTTTCAAACATCGAGAACAAATCACGAACTAGAAATGAATTCATCAATAAACAATATTAATTCGCAAAAATGAAAAATTGATTGGTGCCATCTGCTGCATTTCCCATCAAAGGTTATTTATATATCCACCTCTCTGCTCCATATTTATCCTATTTAATGTTATTTTTCTTTCTAAGCAGACCTGTGTATTTTTTTTATTTGAATAGATAAGTACCGAACGGGAGCCATCGCGTATTTATTTATTTATTTTAAGAGAGAAAATAAATATTTCAAATAAATCGAAGTTTGCCGTTTGAATCAAAACCATCAGACAGATATGAATGAAATATCTCTTTTTAGTTTTTTTGAGAATGTAATTTTATTATTTTCAAGCCTCATTTTTATTTAACAATGATATATCGTCAACCCATTCCAGGAACTAAGTAACTCAAAAAATTCATTTCATAGCTAAAATACATAAGTTTTATTGAGGGAGAATCGAGGGGTGATCCGCGATTGGAAGTAGGTGTACACCTCTTTGGAAGTATTTTGGAATTACTTGGAAATATTTGGAAGTGCTTGGAAATATTTGGAAGTACTTGGAAATATTTGGAAATACTTGGGAATGCAATTGGATGTTGATGAAAGCAGTCCACGGTGGTTGTAAGAAATAAGACTATAGAGGTTTTTATTATTTTACATATATTTGTTAAACCGACGTTTCGGAGATTTATTCTCTCCTTCTTCAGGGTAACAAAAAGTCAATGAAAGTAGTTCAAAACATAGTTACTTTCTGTCTCCTTTTGACAATGCCAAAAAAACATTATAAAATTTTTTTCATCTCGAATAGAAAATAAAGTAAAAAGCAATTGATGATCCATATGTTAATTACCTTTATAGTCTTATTTTTTACAACCACCGTGGACTGCTTTCATCAACATCCAATTGCATATTTATACCAGTCCGTCTCCTAAAGAAAATCTCTATCAATACTTGGGAATATTTGGAAGTACTTGGAATTATTTGGAAAACTTGGAAATATTTGGAAGTACTTGGAAATATTTGGAAATACTTGGGAATATTTGGAAGTACTTGGAATTATTTGGAAGTACTTGGAAATATTTGTAATTACCTGGAAACATTTGGAATTGCTTGGAAACATTTGGAGGTACTTGGAAATATTTGGAAGTACAAGTGGAAGTAGGTCTACAGCATATTAGGTCGTGGTTCACCTCTCGGGAGATTGAACCACGAACACCAGAAAACATATTTTGAATGAAAATTTCAAAAATATTTAATAAAATTTAATAAAATAAAAATTTTATGTAGATTTCACAAAAATATTTTATTTAAAGAATTTTTATATTTTCATATTTTTTTTTAATTTTAATTACTTTAATAAAATACATAAGAATTGTTATTCTTAACTAACAATAATAATGTGTAGTCATTTATTCAGATAAGCATAATGGTAGGGAATAGGTAAAATGTTTTTCGCCCATTTCTCAAGAACTTAAAAAATCGAGTTACCTAGTTCTTGCAAACAGGTAACGACATACAGTCTACAATGGTTTCCTTATTTTTCATATCTTTACGCTTCAAGTTCTATTGGGTTCAAATTGTGATTTTTAAAAATACCTGTGTGTGTTTGTGTGTTTGGTCAAATTTTGTTAAACAATATCTATAAATCAAAAAAATTATTTAAAAATTTGATAAAACAGTTATTATCTTATTAGAGCTTTTTTGTAGACCAAAACGCCATGGGTTTCGCCCAATTTTTTTATCAAAATAGTTTAAGCCGTTTTTGTGATATTTTGAAAAAACGAAGCAAAAAAACACCATTATAATACTTGATCATACCATGTATGGTAAGGTAAATAAATTGACACGTTCTGATGTGGCCATCCACTTGACTTTACCATACACTTCTGGTTGAGTTTGGTACAAGGGCCTAGATTTAAATTTTAGACCCTACAACCACCCCTCCCCCCATTTTGAGTCATGTCAGATAAAGTACATTATAAAGGGAGATTTATAAAACAAAATGTTCTTAATAAGCAATTGAAAGCTGTTACGACAATGGCTGAAGCGAAAAAACGTCAAAGATTACTCAAGTTAACCCACTTTTTAGGTTAAATAAGTGCATTGTTGCCAGCTTGTTTTTAGTGTAAATTTTTCATTATACATTTTTCATTATTTATTCATTATTATTCTCTAGAAACTGTGTTTAACTATGAATTAAAATTAAAAAAAATGAATTATTTATTGCTTAATGTTGGTTTAGTTTTTTATAATCAATGGTAAGAGGAATTTCTTAATTATAATTAAATATGAATGTAAATTTTCCGATATCCCGTATAGTGCAATGTATAAGAGTCTGAAAAACTCTATCTTTAGAATTGAATATCTCAGGAACGATATTGTTCATAAATTTCGCTTTGCCACCAATCGATGCAGAAGTATTTAAATAATAATATGTCTAAATTTTAAAAAATCCCTAACAAAACCCATATGGTGAAACAAGTACCTTAAGTTTTGGAAGAATCATATGGATAAAGCTATAGTCTACTTTAAAATTACCAAAATTTTTAGAGACCATACCATGTGTTGCAAAAGCTAACTAACTAATTCTATTTTGTTTTCACTCTTGAAAATCTTAATCATAAATCAGCTCTCAAAGTTTTATTTAAATGAAAATTTTTTTCTACCCTCTCACATTTGATCGTATGTTTTATTTTTAAATATCCGTTTTAAAAATATATTTTAAAAAATCAAGCTCTTTTTTGTTATTAAAGTTTTTTATTTTTTTTCTTCCCCTTTTTGCTGGAAATGGAAATATGTTTCCTGGTTGACTTTTTATCGAGCTTGATATAAAAAAATATATTGCTAAACAGAAACGCCTCAAGATGGGACCATAATGATAACAACCCGGGTTGGCGTTTTTGAGCAATTGCCCTATTTCCATCCCCCATTCACTCGGTACCCTTATGCTTGGATATAATTTCTACAGGTGGCCTCTGTAATCAAGGCTAATTGAAACTCCAGCATCCAGAACCACAAACACCAGTAGAATTGTGCTATTCCGGACATTAGCTTGCCTAATGACCTGCAGATTTATGGTGAAATTTTATTGATTTTCTATTTGAATACACATCCCTCACCTAGGTGAATTATTCACGAAACAACCCCTATAAATTTATTCTATTGGATTTTTTTACTTTCACATAATATAGAAAAAATGAATCTTTCAAATAATGGCATCTCCGGAAATCAGGACTATTTGTGGTCTCCTAATCCAAATATTATATTCGAGGGGTGATCCGCGATTGGAAGTAGGTGTACACCTCTTTGGAAGTATTTTGGAAGTACTTGTAAATATTTGGAAGTACTTGGAAATATCTGAAAGTGCTTGGAAATATTTGGAAGTACTTGGAAATATTTGAAAGCACTTGGAAATATTTGGAAGTACAAGTGAAAGTAGGTGTACAGCATATTAGGTCGCTGTTCACCCCTCGATTATATTGGAGGCGAATGTGGGTCAGTGGTTAGAGTGTCGGGCCATTGACCTGAAGTACGCTGGTTCGAAACCGAGTCTCGGCAGATATTTGCAGTCGCCTCCTCTTGGAAAGCAATGGCAACCTACCAAGAGTATAATTGCCTAGTAAACCTCTCCAAACTAGTCGTTCGGAACCGGCGTTAAAAAGTAGGTCCCGTATATCTGTGTAAAAACAACTAAACACACTCAGCACAGGCATATGTGGAGAGGCGCCGACGCCCGTTTCGGGTATGGCACTCTAAGAAGAAGAATCCAAATATTATAAACCTGGCTTTTTCGACATTAAATTGAGTTGAATCAATTTCAAATTTGATTTGAGAATCGTCGTTATTAAATTAATATAGTTCTTTATAACAACAATCATGAAAAGTTAATCCAAACATTACGGGAGAAATTTCCCGTTTATCAATGAAAATTTTGACTATAAGTTACTTCATGGATGAATAATAAAGCAAATTATTTTCATAAGGAGAAATCAATTATTACAAATTTTTCATTGAAAATCGGTCCACGTGGTAAACTGTTCTCTTTGAACATACATAAAATAAATAATTTTACTTATGGAAAGTGGTGTAGGTTTTAGGTGAAACATGATTTTAGTTAATAGAGTAAAGGGTGTGTAGTTTCACAGTGAATGAAATAAAACTCAAAGAGGTTTATACAAACTCAATATATTTCGGATTATTAGAGTCCATCATCAGGAGTTTAGAAGTTAATACTGAGTTTAGAAGTTAATACTGAGTATTAACTTGTAAACTCCTGATGATGGACTAATAATCCGAAATATATTGAGTTTGTATAAACCTCTTTTGAGTTTTATTTCATTCACACACTGAATATTAACTTGTAAACTCCTGATGATGGACTAATAATCCGAAATATATTGAGTTTGTATAAACCTCTTTGAGTTTTATTTCATTCACATACTGAGTATTAACTTGTAAACTCCTGATGATGGACTAATAATCCGAAATATATTGAGTTTGTATAAACCTCTTTGAGTTTTATTTCATTCACTGTGAAACTACACTCCCTTTACTCTATTAACTAAAATAAATAAATAAATAGTTAGGTATCTTGACTATTGATCCAAACGCAAAAAGAATCATTCATAAACAAAGAGGTTATGCCTGAACAAAATAAAAAAAGGTCCAATACTAATGAAAAAAACAGGACCAATCGGAAACTATACTGAACCCAATGCAAAAAAATCATCAAAATCGGTTCATAATTGGGGAAGATATCAGGTAACATAGTCCAATTGACCAATCGAAAGTGCATCTTTACTTTTAAAAAATGTAAGCTTTTATTTATGGAAAAACTTAAGGTGTTTAAATAACGGCATATTCTCAATAGATTCTTATAAATTTAATGTTGCATACCGACAATGTTTCGGGAACATCCGTTCCGCATCTTCAGTGCCATTAATATAATATAATAAGAAAAGTGGATCACCGAACTATACAATAACATAAACAAAAAAAATATTTTATATTTATTCCACTTATGGATGGGGGCAATTTAATATAAATATAAAATTTCGTCTCCCATTCATCATTTAAGTAGGTGACTCTAGTAAGGTTTCAAATACTTATCAAGAATTACATCTTCTTTGTCCATACAAATTGTTTAAAATTTTGATATATTATGTGTAAAAAATATATATAATAGACTGGGCGAAGACGCCCTAGTTTTTAACTTTATTTTATATAAAATAGCACATTGGTTTTCTTTTTAACCAACCATTTCATTAACAATAGTAGCTGCAAGTCTCGCCTTCGGCGGCCCTTTTGCTAACCAGGGGTCTCGCCCCCTGGACCCCCCCTCGAACCCCACTCCCGCCCCCGATACGATTGGTAACCATGACGACTGTTTTTGTTGGGGGACGGACATAGAAACATAGGTACATAGATAGGTACTTACAGAGGCAGCACAAATGCGCTTTAGTAGTATAGGATATGTACTTTTGTAATTAATAAAAAAATAAGTTTCGCTTTGAAAAACTATTTTTTATCTAAAATAAAAATTGTAAACGTTTCCATTTCGGCATTTTACCCCAATCTTGGGGTAAGATGCCTTATGGGGAATCAATGCAAAGTGTTATTAAAACAATTCCAGTTTATTAAAATGTAATTACATTACTTTTTATTTTTTTAAATGTTCTTTTATCCTTTTAAGTAATATTTTCGTTTTTGAAAGCTTTTTGGAGGTTATTTTCGTTCCATGAACTTAAAAATCAAATAAAATGCACTAAAAGGTATAAAATAATTATCTAATTTAGTTACAACTAAACATTAACATGAAATCACTTTTTGAAGTCGGTACAAAACAAACTATATAAGCGAGCGCACCCGCCAAACGTACTAAGTAAGATCCGTCGAGTTCGATTCATAAAATGTAATTTTTGGCACCGACTTAAAAAAGTGATTTAGTAAATTCAGTCGAATTGAGAACCTCCTCCTTTTTTGAAGTCGGTTAAAAACTGTGATTAATCAACAAAACCTATTTTTATACTCTCATTGGGCACGCCTTCATTCCAACTTACTGGCAAGCTGTTTTCCCGCATTCGTGTGGGTGAACCACGTGAGAGGGCATCTTGTACAATACGGCGTCTCACCCCAATCTACCCTATATAAATTTGTTGGATAATATTTCAAAACCCAAGGGTCATGTGATCAGGTGGCCTCTTAAAGTGCATTTTTTTAAATTTGTATTTTTCAAAAATAAAACGCAAATAAATAAATGTACTTTTAATATCTACTACTTTTGATTATTTTATCTAAATGCAGGATAAGAAAAATACCAATAGTTTACACAAAAGCTCCATACTTTTTCTTGTTCGGAGCCTTAACATCAAGCCATTTATGTTTATTATTATTTTTTTTATTAAAAGATGTACCTAACCTAATTGTGTTCATTTCCTAAAAAGCATAAAAATGTTAATGAAATGTTGGCGGGTGGAAAATTATTTCTCTCACGTTACGTTAAAATGCTCTCATTTTTTTTTTAACAAGCAATTCAAGATTTTTTTCATTTAACTGAAATTGAGTTAAAAATAAATTCAAGAGGAGAAATCTATGCGTTGTATTCAATGAGAAGGTAAATTAAAAAAAAAACGAGATAAAATTATTAGTAATAATGAATTTTATATTTTTATAAAATTAATTAAAAAATAAAGTAAAAAAACATGTTTTTTTTTAATTTAATAAATATTATAAAAAAGTAATATTATCGATAATTGAAAATTCACTTTAATTAATGGCTATGTAACATTAGTAAATTCATTATTCTTATGGGAGAATGGAAATTGTTTCCACAATAACTTTATGCCACCAGATGTCAAGAAGAAAAAAAGGTGAATTTCCTATTTCATTACATGTAATTAATTCTATATACCTACTACTAAAATAGGGTTCCGTTTTACTTTTGCTAATCGGAACCCTAAAAACCAACACCATCTAATAGGAAAGAATTTCTCAAATTAAAATAACCAAAAAATGAATAATTAAAACAACTTCCAACTAGGTATTACATGTATAGACCTAGGGACTAAAATATGTAATACCAGAAGTAATTAAGAAAAATACACTTCCATCCGAGTGATGAACCGCGACCTAATATTGTGTATACCTACTTCCACTTTCATTTCCAAATATTTCCAAATAAGCTGACGTGTTCTGATGTGGCCATCCACTTGACTTTACCATACAACCTGGCCCCTCACTTATATTTATTATTTAATAAAATTATTTATAATCATGTAGGGGAGGGGGTTAGTTTTTGCATTTTTAGACTTCTTGGATCCCACTGATTATGTATACAAAATTTGGTTGAGTTTGCTCAAACGGCCTAGATTTTTAATTTTTACCCCCCCCTCCCAATTTCGGGCGGTTAGTTTTTGCATCTTTAGACTTCTGGGGACCCACTGATTATGTATACAAAATTTGGTTGAGTTTGGTCAAATGGCCTAGATATTAATTTTTTGACCCAGCCCCCCCCCCCAATTTTGGGCAGCTAGTTTTTGCATTTTTAGACTTCTGGGGACCCACTGATTATGTATACAAAATTTGGTTGAATTTGGTAAATGACCAAGATTTTAATTTTTTGACCATGCACCCCCCTCACCCACCCCCATTTTGGGCGGTTAGTTTTTGCATCTTTAGACTTCTGGGGACCCACTGATTATGTATACAAAATTTGGTTGAGTTTGGTCAAATGGCCTAGATATTAATTTTTTGACCCAGCCCCCCCCCCCCATTTTGGGCATCTAGTTTTTGCATTTTTAGACTTCTGAGGACCCACTGATTATGTATACAAAATTTGGTTGAATTTGGTAAATGACCAAGATTTTAATTTTTTGACCCTGCACACCCCTCCTCACCCACCCCCCATTTTGGGTGGTTAGTTTTTGCATTTTTAGACTTCTGGGGTCCCAATGATTATCTATACAAAATTTGGTTGAGTTTGGTCAAATGGCCTAGATTTTTAATTTTTATCCCCCCTCCACCCTATTTTGGGTCGATATGCACCAAAATCTAACCAGCTCTTAATCTCAATGGACCAAAACTACGTGTGAAATTTGGTTTTGATATTCACACTAGTTTTTGAGCAAGCTCGTCCACAAAATTTGATAACGCACAGACTAACTAACAACCAGACAACCAACCAGACAGACTAACAGACATTTTAACAAAACAATTATTATCTCAAAAAATATAATTTTTTCGATGTTCCCTTATTAGAGCTTTTTTGTAGAGCGAAATGTCATGGTTTCGCTCAATTTTTTTAATCAAAATACTTTCGGCCGTTTTTGAGATATTTCGAAAAAAAGAAGGAAAAAAAAACACTTTTTTCATGCACGATTACAATACCCTGTATGTTAAAGTAAAAATTCCAGTACTTTAAATACTAGAATACTAAAATAATTCCACATAATTCCAAATACGTGTACACCTAATTTCATTCGCGGTTCTCTCCTCGCTGCCATCTATTAGGAGCTGGTAGGTTAAACTACCATAAGATAAAATTTCTGAATAAATTTAAACTTTTTGATCAAGGTAGTATATTAGAATGAAAAAGTTTCACTTTTCCTTCAATTCTTATTCTTGAAATTTTAATTCAGAATTTTTTGTTTTTAAATTTAATCTGTTGATTGAATCCTCATATTCCATTACGATTAAATATACATACATATATTATTAGAATTTTTAATATCAAGGTAATGTAATTAGACGCGAGGAATGGACTGTGATTTTGAGGAATAATCGTAACTCTGAATGTGAGTTTGTATGTGTATGATCTAATTACATCAACGAGAGCTGTCAGTTTGAATTATGACATCCAATTATCTGGATAGAATTCATCATTTCATTCTGAAATTCACAATTATTCTTTTTTTGTTTCCCTTAGTATTGTATTTTTACGTAAACAAATATTTGTTGATAATATCAAATTTTATGTGTTATCGTAAATCATTTTTTTTTACACTGGCGAGTTCTAATGGATTTCATCAAATTATGAATGCGAGAATTTATCATTTAACACAGCTTTATTTATTATGTCAGCTAACGGACATTTACAAGGCTTTTCAATTTTTTAAATATCAATTGGAGAGAAAAAAATGAAAACTTTTTCAAGACTCGGTATACTTTATGCGTTCCCTATTAAGCTAATCAAAATTTATTACGTTACCATACAGTGTATGGTCAAGTATTGTAATCGTGCATGAAAAAAGTGGTTTTTTTCCTTCTTTTTTTCAAAATATCTCAAAAACGGCTTAAACTATTTTGATTAAAAAATTGAGCGATAACCATGGCATTTCGCTCTATAAAAAAGCTCTTATAAGTGAACATCGAAAAAATTATATTTTTCGAGATAATAATTGTTTTGTCAAAATGTCTGTTAGTCTGTGCATTACAATTTTTTTTTGGACGAGCTAGCCCAAAAACTAGTGTGAATATGGAAACCAAATTTCACACGTAGTTTTGGTCCATTGAGATTTAAAAGCTGATTAGATTTTGGTGCATATCGACCCAAACTTAAGGGGGCGGAGGGGGAGGGTAACAAATAAAAAATCTAGGCCATTTGAGCAAAGTCAACCAAATTTTGTATACGTAATCAGTGGGACCAAAGAAGTCAAAAAATGCAAAAAATAACTACCCAAAATGGGGGTGGGGGGGGGGTGTATAGTCAAAAAATGAAAATCTAGGCTCTTTTACTAAAGTCAACCAAATTTTGTATACATAATCAGTGGGCCCCCAGGAGTCTAAAAATGCAAAAACTAACCCCTTCCCCTAAATGATTATAAATAATTTTATTAAATATTAAATACAAGTGAGGGACCAGGTTGTATGGTAAAGTCAAGTGGATGGCCACAACAGAAATCATCAGCTTATTTTTTAATTAATTTATTCTCTATTTAATTCAATGCTGAATTGATCGCAGCTCAAGAGTAATGAAAACCACAAAATTCGAATAAAATAATTAGAACCTAATTTTCATTTTCTTATTTTAGTAAACATTATTATAGTTTGGACATAAAATAAACACTTGGCGCCCTTCATTTGAAAAACTTTTCTTTTTTCTATAATTCTATTATTAGAATCAATTAACTTAAAATTTCAAACAAACTAACAAATCTCAATACAAATCCATTTGGAATACATTTTTAGTTTTTCGAACTACTAGTTGAAAAATGTAGAAAAAATCGAATTGTCATTTGGGGAGCTATCAAAAGGTTGTAGCTAATGAGCTTAAATTTAGCAGACACGTTTTTTATTATTAAATTCCACCGTTAGGCCAAGTTTAAGCATTTGCTGATAACCTAACACTAAGGGCCAGTTGTATGTCGGTTGGTAAAGTCTTTGACAAAGGGTAAAACCTTAGAATTCACCTTGTGCCCGGCGGGATGACCAATCAGATGAAAGCGTGTGTTATCTGATTGTTCATCCGGCCGGGCACAAGGTGAATTCTAAGGTTTTACCCTTTGGCAACTTTTACAAAGACTTTATCAACCGACATATTAGGTCATTCAATAAGACCGTAGGATGACATATAGATGGTGTTACTAGAATTTTTCCAAATGATTTTTAATTAGAACTAACCTTCAAACGATACTTGTATAAATTTGACAGCAATCTGACTATTGATTCGTGAGTTATAGCATTTTGTGTGAAGCAACTTTTTTTATTGAAAAAAGTGAATTTCGATTTTTAATAAAGCATTGCTTTTTGATGAAAAAAATACAGTGGAAACCAAACAATGGCTTGATAAACATTGTCCGAGCTCTGCTCCATCGAGACAAATGGTAGAGAAGTGGATTGCTGAATTTAAACGTAGTCGTACCAGCACAAATGATGCAGAGTGCAGTGAACGCACAAAAGAGGCTGTTATTCCAGAAAACATAAAAAAAATCATCAAATTGGTTATGAACGATCGCAAATTGAAGGTGCACGAGCTAGCTGACATTGTAAAGATATCAGATGCTAGTGTTTTTACCATTTTACACGAACATTTGAGTATGCGAAAGCTCTGTGCAAAGTGGGTGCCGCCTGAGCTCACAGTTTGACAAAAACAACAACGAATCGATGCTTCAGAGGAGTGTTTGGCGCTGTTAAACCGCAATAAAATGGAATTCTATCGTCGATATGTGACAATGGATGAGACATGCCTTCACTATTACACACCAGAATCCAAAAGAAGTCGAAGTAATCGCTGAAACTGAGGCCTATTTTGTCGAGAAAGAGAAATCGTACTATATAAGTGGTATCGAAAAGTTGGAAAATCGCTTTACTCGTATCGCCCTCGAAGGTAACTATGTTGAATAATAAAATCGGGTTTTGTCAAAATTTTGTTTTTTTCTTACTTATCCTACGAACTTATTGAATGACCTGTTACAACTGGCCCTAAATCATCAAAAATTCACAAAGTTTTAAAAGTGCTCAGTTTTTCTTAAATATTTTATAAGTAAAAATAAAAAATCCTTCGATCGATTGGACAACCCACCTCGCGAATATTCCATAATTCACGACTTTCTTTTCCAAAACCTCCAAGATTTATTTTCCTCCCCTTCGATTAAATAAGAGAAACGCTTTTGCCCGGATTGATCCCTTTGATAAGGCCCACTTTACTAACTATTATTCAATTGGTACGAATCTCTCTCCCTCGCTATCAATGCCGAGTGTTTATCTTGAGCCCGCTTCATCCATTCGATCTCTGAGAGTCTCTTGATAACATCGAGTCACTCTTTTCCGTCCCCGTCCCCCACTCTATCGAGTTACAACAGGAATGATCTTAGCAACCGGAGAAGTAAACACTCCTTCCTCCTTCTCGACGGTCGTCCTTGTTATAATGACAGCCATCCACGATCCTTCTCGTCTCTTGAACATTCACAGACATCCGTTGAAATCAACACGTGACATTTCATTCACTTCCGCTCCTTTGCTTCTTAAACAAACAATTAATTTTCGATTTTCTTGCTTTCTCATTATTATTAAGCACTGATCTTAAAGATACATTTTTCCAAGCATTTAAATTAGTCATGAGTTTCCTACATTGGATTCACTTGCGAATCCAATGTAGGAAACTCATGTTTAACTGAGAGCAACACCACATATCTACTCTTATTAAACGAGCAAAAATTGTATATTTATTTATTTATATTTATTTATTTATATATTTGTATCTTGGTTCTATTTTAAAAACGGCCCTACCGCTTTTGATGAATGATATTTAAATACATTTTTTTACTCAAGCAACTATTTTCAAGTATGAAGTATACAAAGAATGAAGCTAGATCCAAAATATTTAATGAGTACCTTTAGAATTCACTGAGAATTACTTTGAGCCAAATATCCATAGATTAATGTCTCTATTGAGAACGACATCAAATGTCTCACTAATTTTATGTTGCTGACTTGTCTTTTACTTTTATATTAAATAATTGTTAAAGTGATGTAGTTTAAATTACATAAATAAGTTAACTATATATTTCTACGTTCTTTTGCTCATCTGCTATCATTAGCGTTAGTTTAGTTTATTTGTGGCCCAAGACAAAACTCTTAGGACAACCTCATTGATTTCTCTTTATGAATCAACAGATCTGTTACTCTCACCAACAGAAAATATTTTCAATTAAAAAGCTCTAAGACCTCAGACTATAATTATAAAATAAATAAAAAAAAAAATGTAAATTATTTCGGGAAAAGGACGATCCATTAGGGTAGAATGTATCATGTTTTATACAGAGCTTCGAGGCAAATATTTACTCAGTGTTGGTCTGTAATTCCTTCCGCAATAATTTGCCTCTAAGTCCAGAAGTATCGAAAAAGGATCTTCAAGTATTGACTTTTTAAATCTTTAATTCCAGTGCATTTATACGATTTTTTTATTACTAATTAGGGAGGAGAAAGTAATTACTAGTAATAAAAGTTTAAATGAGTGTTTACACCAAAAATATGTGTTTTGGCTTCCAGAGCCCAAAAAGAATCACCAAATCCTGCTGCTATCTGCTGGCTATAAAAGTCGCTCTGATATCACAATAACTTTTTTTTATTTATTTATTGTCACCGGGAACAAAGCTCATTTAGACAGCACACATCAGTAAAGTGTTAGTAGGGTTAGTGAGGGAGCTGAATTTTAGCCGGTAGAAATTTTATATGCTAGCCCGGATCGAACACCGGCCTCCCGCTTGAACATCATCATCAGCGATACTGAAGCGGGGCCAGCGCGTTAGCCAGCTCGGCCAATCCGACTCCCCACAATAAATTAGTGACGGTGAAACTCAGAAGTACACCCTGTTTTTAACTTTTCGACTTTTTTTTGAAAAACGAGCTTTATTACTTTTTCTTTAAAATTTTCAAAATTTATATTTAATCACTCTTTGTCAAAAAACAATTTCACTATTCGACAAAACATGATCAATCTTTTTTAAATATATTCCTGGCTCCAATTAATCAACAATTTTGAAGTTTTCTTTAACAATTAAAACATTCTGTGAAATTGTTTTTTGACAAAGAGTGATTAAATGGGCCACTGAGGAAGTCAAAATAAATTGACGAAACGTCTGGCCCATTTAATAAAAACTCTGTGTTTTTAATTTTTTCCAATTTTCTGCTATTCCTGTAACAAATTTATTATGGACGCGAATAATACAACATTCTATAAATAATTATATGATTATATGTTCATTCTTGTCTGTAATTTTTATAAATATCTAACATCTAAGTTTGATTGAAAAGATTTAAAAACCTTTAAATGCCATGAGTACTAAATCCCGAATGGATATCTATAAATCTAAGAATTTTAACAAAAAAGTCCAGGTGATAAAATAATGGTGGGGATGAAAATATGGAATTGGAATAATTTTTGGAAAAGAGGTTTTTTTTCATTAATTAGTTTTTTCCTCTTATTAAAAACAAGGACTAAAAAATGATCAAGGACAGTCGATGGTGGAGAAGTAATCTCCGGAATCGAAGCTCAAAAACAATGTATGCATAAATTCATGTAAAATAATTGGTTTAATAAAATTTTTAAAAAAAAGTCCAAGAAAACTTTTAAGTCAACAAAATTTCCTAGACAATGAGATAGGAATCAAGTTTTAGGATGAGTGGTTTTCATTTTTTGAAGAAAAACTGCGATTTTTTGCAAAAGATTGCATTTTTTCAAAAACTTCAACCTCATCCAATTAGAATGAAACTTTATTTAAATTGTAGAAAATTTAATCTAGCTTAAAAATATATAAAGTTGTCTTTGTCGAAAACGTGCTCCTTCATAGGCAAAATGGGGAAAAATCGAAAAAAGTACGAGTTTTAGGGATATTCAAAAGTGATCCGGGGGCTGTTTTTTGACAGGCGCTAGTACCGGTTCCACTGAACCTAAATAGATAAAATCTTTATCATTGTACGCATAATTTAAAAAGCTTTAATTTATCTAATGGATATATTTTTGATTTGATAAGCCGTTTTAGAGTTATTCAAGAAAAACTGAGGCGCGTAGAAAAATTTCCCCAAGACAGATTTGGGGGAAAACTTAGGGTAGTAATATTTGAGTACTAATAAAGGTATTCCAGCAATAAAATCTTTACCGGGAATTATTTCCTATTAAAATCGTTATTTGCCTGGTCTATCTGTTATTATCGAAAGTAAAATGCAACTAATATTTATATAAATTTAATTACCTTTTATAATTTTTGTTTTTTAATGTTGGCGACTGTGGGTCAGTGGTTAGAGTGTCGGGCCTCTGGGCTGAAGAACGCTGGTTCGAGACTGAGTCTCGGCAGATATTTGGAGTCGCTTCCTCTTGGAAAGCAATGACAGCCTACCAAGAGTATAATTGCCTAGTAACCTTCTCCAAACTAGCCGTTCGGAGTCGGCGTTAAAAAGTAGGTGCCATATATCTGTGTCAAAACAACTTACACACTCAGCACATGTATATGTGGAGAGGAGCCGAAACGTCAGGGAGACCTGATATGGCACTTAAAAAAGAACACTCAGCACTTAGACATGTGTGGAGAGGAGCGAAACGCTGTGAGACCTGATATGGCACTTAAAAAAGAATGTTAGTTTAAGTGCAGGTTAAGTGGATGCCATGTGTGGCAGATATTTGGAGTCGCTTCCTTTTGGAAAGCAATGACAGCCTACCAAGAGTATAATTGCCTAGTAACCTCTCCAAACCAGCCGTTCGGAGTCGGCGTTAAAAAGTAGGTGCCATAAATCTGTGTCAAAACAACTTGCACACACTCAGCACATGTATATGTGGAAAGGAGCCGAAACGCCAGGGAGATCTGATATAGCACTTTAAAAAAAAAAGAATGTTAGTTTAAGTGCAGGTTAAGTGGGTGTGCCATGTGATGTTCACTAAATAATCCATACTTATTTTTTCATCAGTTACACTTTATATAGTAGACTGTCTGTACGAAATGGACTAATTAATCTTAATAAATGATTAAAAATATTTTGAATTCGATAAGAACTTAGTTAAATTTGCATACAGTAAAAAAAACCCAAAACATAGACACTATAAATAATTGAGTATAAATTTAAAAAAAATATTTTCGTAAATTAATTCTGGAAATAACGAGTCATTAGAGGTGAGAGTATTTCATGTTTCATCCAGGGCTTCCAGGCAAATATTTGCCCGGTGTTATCATGGAATTTGTCGCCCTCCTTTCGGGTTGGTAATTTGCCTTCTAAGTCCGAAATTGCATAGGCCCTTCAGCCATTTATCTATATGCATGCATAATGAGATAGAAGCTTGTCCATTATATAGAGAAAACCAATATTTAACATATTAACAAATTACTCCAAGGGATACTAATTACTACTCCTACTACTTACTAATGATAGAATATTTACAAACTGGAAGAGGGCAAATTAAAATTAAAATCTAACAGCAGACAATTAAGAAAAATAATTATTCAAGTAGAGGTAATTTAAATTTTAGATTAAAAAGCACAAATTATAAATGTCAGAATTTTAAGTGAATTCGGTTATCGTGTTGTACTATATAATACTACGGACTCTGCTAGGCAGGGGTATTGCACCCTGGACCCCAAACCGCCTTCTCAAGTTCTGCTTGGAGGCTCCTCTTCACAAGTGAGAGCTACAGAATCATCAAAGGCAACCAAGTATTATTATAAGGATTTCAATTTTTTTTAATCATTTTTAGTACTTACGGAAACCTAAAAAGAAAAACACATTTTATTTGTATGTATCTATCTAGATAGAGTATATATTATAAACTGTAGAGTCGAGAACTAAGTTTTATATTGTAAATACCTGAAGTATTAGATCATTTATACCTTTGAAGTATCAGGACTATTTTCATGTCATTCAATAAATTAGGGGATTTTATTAAAAATCTCAGATTCGCTCTAAAATATTTATCTATATATATAAAAGCCATTGTCAGACAGTACCCGTGGCGCAGCAAGGAACATGTGGGAGAAAAAGCAACTAATATTCAATGACAGTTGTTATATTGTCAAATTTTACAAATAAAACATATCTATTCTCTATATTATATATCTATAATATCTCTATATATTAATATATTCCTCTATATAGCTTAGAATATTAGATTTACGGCGTGTCTCATTTGAAATTTTAGTAGACAAATTTATTAATTTTAAATATATTATATATTAATATATATTTAATTTTTGGAAATAATTCATACCGCGAAAATTAATTTTTTTTTTTGAATTTAAGAAAAATATAAATTATTAAAATTTTAGTAGACAAATTAATTTTAAAATATATATATATATTATATATATTTAATTTATAATATGAGTTTTAATGAGATATGATTCAATGGGATAATGAGATTAATTCTTAATTTATTATTCCGGGGGTCATTTGAAATTTTAGTAGATAAATTAATTTTAAAATTATTATATATAATTAATTTAGAGACACTTTTTAGATAAATTTAAATATAGAAATGTATTATTAAAAAAGAAATAGGTTTCGGTAATTTCGAGAGAAATGGTTGCATGCTCTAATAAAGTATTTATAAAGCATTTAATGATATTTTTCATCTTTTTTTGATCAATATTCATTATTCAAAAAAATATTTTTTTCAAAACATAATTACGGACAGCTAATAATCACATCTCGAGACGCTGCCCACCAGAGCCACCAGCCCGAAGGGCCGAGGCCAGGTACTGCTCGTTTATTATATATTTAATGACGGTGTTTTCTATTGATTGAACAATTGAATTAACATCAAGTCATTTCCATTCATTTGTTCTTTTGTTGATGAGGAATTTAACCCAAAAGTCGAGTTTGCCGATATTAGTTTTGATGGATTGTACTCCGTTGTTTGAGGAGATTTCCAATAAACAACGCAAAATTCGATAATATGCATCTGGTTTTTATCGACGTTTGTTTCGAATTTGTTTAATCTTCTCCCTTCTCCCTCGTTTACATATATTATAATTACAGTTCATTAATATTCGACCTCTCTTTATATTCTAGTTAAATTGAAATGGCATTATGTAAAATTAATTTATAGCATGAGCCATCAGTCTCTAGGTGCTGCTGTTTGTGAGATTAAAGAGAAACTTTCCGAAGGGGCGGAATAGAACACTATACTAATTCCATCTCGCAATAAAAAGAACCCTCGATTCAGTTAATTCAAGTGTGAATATGCGAGATACGATTCTATGGTATTTAACGTTCAATGAAATAAAATATTTTGTTAATACTTTGTAATTAAAATATTTTTGTCTCATTAATTTTTACTTTCACTAACATAGTGGACCATGAAATTACTTTCGCTAACATACCGAAGTAGGAAAGTTGAAGTTTTGTATTCACTTTCAGGAGGTTTAATTTTCGAGTTCTTCTATGTTCAAAAAGTTAACTTTACTCAGACAACTCTAAGTTATTATTATATTCCTTTAAGATATAGAAACTGAGTTTAGGAAAATAAAACGTGTGTTTTGTCGGCGTCAGAGCCAAAAGTGACCAGAAAATTCACTGGTTTATTTTGAATTAAAAATGTGTTCATCAATTTCCACTCTATAATAGAAAGTTGAAATTTAGGTTGTATATTTTTCTGATGACCTAAGTACTTCTAAAAAGAAATTTTAAATGGTTGAAAAAAATCACTGATTTCTCAAATTTTCTATCTATAAATATGTATTAAAAATCTACTAGAAACATCCCCCCCCTTGTAGTTTTGAACTCTTAACTCTTTCTGTTCTAAAGATAAAGATAAAAGTAAATAAATATTATATGAAATATTCATTTAGTTTGAGTTAGGATTACTAGGTCACTTTTTTCACATTAAAAATTAAAAAAAAGAGGTAAATTTTTTCAATATATATATTTCGGGCTATAGATCCATCTTCAGGAAAATACAGAGGTTAACTAATACAACATTTGAAAACTAGGGTGTATATATGTTTAGTGAACAAGAGAAAAATTGTTTTCATTGTTTAAATTATTTTAAGGGATAATCTCTTTTAGAGATATAGACTATTATTAAGTGAAAATTTCGGTAGGATAGGCTCTATTGGCCTCTTTCTCATTTCTTTCTGATGGAGGGCTAAGTGTAGGAATTAAGAAAATATTTATATCCCCTTTATAAACTTAAAATATATTTTTACAATAATAAAAATAAATATAAAAATTCAAATTACTGATAGTAATATAATTAGGATTTCTAAAGAAAATAATAAAGTTGTCAACTACTAAATCCAAGATGTTATAATTGTTATTATTTTATATCAGAAACCCGAATGTGAAAAATGCAATACGGGCAGTTTGACATCCGAAGTGGACCACATCTGCCATATAGAACAAGCGTAAAAATTTATTCCACAAAGATTAAATCTACATAGTTAAAAAATTTAGCGGTTATTTCATTCTGAATCTAAACATTTATTTTAAAAATTTTGAGTTCCAAATTTTTAGCATTCGGGTTCACTTCCCGAAGAAGTGAGAACAACCCTTCTGACAAATAATAATAATAATAATAACGCTACATAGTAAGAAGATTTCTAACGATAAAATGATTTGAAACAAAAGAAGAGCAACTGTGGACTATGGTGAATTCCTTTTCCCACAGGGTCCGAGCCTAATCCCAAATAAGATCTGAAGGAATAGGTAAAATTTTTCCAGCGCAAGCTGAGAAAGTGCATTAACTCGGATAATAATAATATCACAAAAGAAAGTTTTTAAAAAATACCTACAAAAAAACAAAAATCCTAAATAAGTTTTATTCTGTAAAATAATTTCTAAGTTTCAACATTTGGTCAAGAATAAGTATATATTAAGAAAAGGAGGAAAAAAATCTTTTTCTATGCCTTTGTTAAAAAAGAAGAAAGTTTTGAACACTACTGTGGAGAGAAGAAGGAAACATTTTATTTGTTTCATTCATTGAACCTTTGCGACCCTGAAGAAGGAGGGAAAAATCCTCCGAAACGTCGGTTTGAAAGGAAAGGAGGAAGGATTCCAATAAATTACACCTTATTTGATATATGTGTTAATTTTTTCTTTCTTCACTACCCCTGGGCTGCCTTCCATTACATTTAATTATAAGTATATATGCTTGTCGGTGGCCTAGAATATTGAAGTTGAATAGTGAGATGAATTTTCCACATGGGAACTTATTTCAAAAGTTCCCAAACATTCTTTGAATGCCTGGACTCGCCTAAATTCTACGCAGCTTCTATTCTTTTACGCCGACTTAGTTGCCTAAAATCAGGCGCACGCGAAATTCTCAAATTAACCCTCTTACATACTTCTTCCTGTGGTGGTTTCTCCATCTAATGAAGGTTGGCAACAATGACATCTCTATCAGCACCAGCTCTTAGAAGCGAATGCGAATCTAGCTTAGTCTAATTCCCTATGTTCTTCAGCCTGGAAGACTTTCTGCACCCTGTACTTACATACATCTAAGTTAAAACCTGAAATTCGAAAGATCTTTTGTGTATTTTAACCATAAAAAAACTCGAACTTTCGGAAAACCTGGCTCCAAGCAACGAGCTGAAATGGCTTATTTGGCGAGCTATGAATAGACTATGAACAGGCATGTGGCGTTCTAAATCAATCCTTCTTAAATGGAAATACATTAAAGACGACCTCTGTGAATGTAGAGCTACACAAACAATACACCATTTACTTGAATGCCCCAACTCGCATGCGAATATTTTAAATTACTAGATGAAGGAGGAGGTATCAGACAAAGATGGAATCACTTGGTTCAATAAAACACCTTTAATAAGACGTTTCGGCCTGAATTTTATTTGGCAGTCAATTAGGAGTTATACACAAAATGCGGTACACATATGTGATCGAACCAAGCCTTGTCAAAAATAAAACTTATTTTAGCAGAAAGACTTTCATTCTGAAACTTTTGGGCCCAGGCACGTTATAAATTCACATAAAGATAAAAGAATTTTTATTTTTGACAAGGCTTGGTTCGATCACATATTTGTACCGCATTTTGTGTATAACTCCTAACTGACTGAAGATTGCCAAATAAAATTCAGGCCGAAACGTCTAATTAAAGGTGTTTTATTGAACCCAGTGATTCCATCTTTGGCTGATACCTCCTCCTTCATCTAGTACAGTTTCATCACAGCCACAAACTCTAACAATATTTTAAATTACGGCAAACTGTTTATTCCGAGCGATGGATCGGAGGAACTAGGTGATTCTGGGACACGATGAAGAAGAAGAATTGGTAATTGTAATTCTATTTTAGGCTTTAAAATAAACTGCGTTCACTTCTCTAAGACGTCTCTGATTACCCAACCTGAACTTCCGGAAAACTAAATCGTTACTCCAGAACAGGACTGGTCTAACTCAAAAAAATGGGATTTTTGACTTTTTTGCACAAATTATCTTAAAATTACCTCTACTATCTCTGTGCAAAGGTGTTTCTTAAACAACTTAGTGGATCACCCCAAGATAGAGCGCGTGTAAGTTAGCTATCTTGGATATAGTGGGCGGGGGCCCGTGCAAGACTGAATCACCTCAGTCACACATGGGAGACGGTGTGTTTCTATTGTGAAATAGTCGATCATTGTCTGATAAACCAACAGTAAGTAACTTTTTCATTTCATTCTCTAGTACAAAACTAAACTATTATATTCTAATCTCCCAAGAGGAAACATGAAGAAAAAGACATTATATATTTTTCAAAAATTTTCTATGTATAAATCTTAATTTGTAACTAATTTGAAATATTTGTGATAGACTGATGATGAAGGCAATGCCTTCGAAACTATAGTCTCTAGAAATAATTAAAAATTATTTTATTTAAAAAACAGAAGACTCTCTCATTTTATTTTATTTTTAACCTAAAATTAAACTATTATGATAATGGCTCTATTTTAAACGGTAACTTAACTTATTTCTCAGTAGATTATTCTCTTCAAGAAAGAGCCATTATCAAAATAGTTCAGTTTTGTACTAGAGAATGATATGAAAAAGTTACTTACTTGTTGGTTTATCACACAATAATCCACTATTCATAAATATTTGTGTGCAAGAAATCTTGGAGTTTTGCCCATAAATTAATCGTAAAAAATAATAATAGTATAGAGAGGGGGAAAAACCTCTGAAAATCTATAAGGGAGTTCTATGATTGTGATGATTCGTGCAAAATTTTAACAATCGGATAACGCAGGCCATGGATATCAAAAGATGGGAAAAGAAGAAACATTAATCGGCTCTCAAAATTTTTTTGAGTTAGACCAGTCTTGTTCTGGAGTAGCGATATATAGTTTCGATACGCCATGGTCATACTCTCGCTTGCTTAAATACATAAGTTTGTTGGAGATGCAGAAATTTTTAAATAAAATGATTGAGATCCACTATTCTTTATACACATTTTAAGGACGTTCTCTAATATAGCTCAGATGCAGATCGCTCTCTCCCCTACTTTCACATGCGCAGAAAGACAAAAATATTTTCACTGCGTCGTTTCTCAGATCTGGCAACATTGGATTCTTACCGACGCTAAATGCCAAAGAATAAAAAAAAAAAAAACACTTCATGAAACACAATGCGAAATTCCAGATGAGAACAGTATAGTCAAGGCTGAGAGAATTAGCTAAAATCTCAAATGCACCAGCTGCAGAAGTTTTTTAGATATGGAAAAATTGAGTGATTTTAGTGCGACGTTGCCAAGTCGCCATCTCTTACTTTTTTATGATAATGATGAGAGAAGGAGTTACACCAAAAAGGTGCAACCCCTAAAGGCCTCGGTTGGCCCCTCCATCGTGAAAAGAAGAAGAAAGAATTTTATAGGTTGGGCGGAGGTCGAAGGTATCTGTGGATACGGGTCTTAAATAGCTGAAGGTTATAAGTCGCGGGAAAGATGGTGGCAGGGAGCGAGGAACTGGAACAGTCTCTGGAGGTCATAGGGATAAAAAAGTTGGCGAAAGCGCTTGTTCGACTTTTATCCAATTTGGCAGCGAAGGGGTGCTGAGCGTTAGAAAACCGCGTGTTTCTCGTAAAGAGGGCATTAGGGGGGATAAGTGATTTCAGCTCGACTGAACAGACACCGTGATAGTATCTATAGTACAGGGAAAGGGCAGAAACGGTTCTTCGGTGAGCCAGGGAGTCGAGTGAGTCGGGTCTCCTATTAGTTTAATTGCTCACTTCTGAATTGCATCCAGTGTAGCAAGAGAATGCTTGGATGCACCCCTCCACAGATGAGAGCCATGAGAGAAAAATGTAAACCATCAAAAGTACCTAACTTTTAACATTTTTCATACAAAACGAATACTGCTTGATACAATTATTTTAGAGAAAAAATGTAAACCATCAAAAGTACCTAACTTTTAACATTTTTCATACAAAACGAATACTGCTTGATACAATTATTTTAACAGAAAAAATATTTGTTATATCTTCAGTTAATGATTATCAGTTTTTCAAAATAATTTCAAGAAAATTACGATTGTTGTTTAATTAAACAATCGCTTTAACATCAATCGGGATAGGGTTCGCGTGTTAAATATGCAAATTTAAAAGGTTAATATTTATAAATTTAGTCCCGAAAGGACTATTGAAAAAATTTCTACGTATAAAGGACACTTATAAATATGTGTATTTAAAGTTTAAAAGGATTGCAAGAAAAATGAATTTTTTCGGGAACGTCTTTAAAAGAAAATTTCCTAACATCATGATGAGTGTCCTAACCACCTAACCCAAATACAATTCAAAATCATTTAGGGATATATATATAAACTGGTTAGAGATCTTTTTACCATTACCGAGATTATGAGATAAAATGCTTCGAAATAAATGGGCAATTAAATTGTAGCCCATTTCGATGATCTTGATCCAATCTGAATGTATTCCATGCTTGGAATCTTAACAATTAATCAGGAGCCGTCACTCTTAATAATCATCTCTTTTATTTTTTCCCTCCATTTGGCGTTACAAAGCTGTCCGCAGAAGAAACTCCAAATCATGTTAACATCAATAAATTTCTATCTCTGCCTGCTATTCTATATTAGCTCTATCTTTCTCTTTCTCCTTTGCCTCATTCAAACGCGGATAGGTACGAAGGGCTAAACTTGCCGACTCAGGGCTCCAATATTATTTGCCAAGATCCTAGAGGCCAATAGATTTTCTGTCGGCGTCCTCGTTTTCCAAATCGAAACATCAACTCTCACACTCTACATTTCTACGGTTCCTTTGAAATATGTAAATAAGAATATATATGTATAGTAAAAAATAAGGATGAGTCTCCTTTCATAAAATTTCTTTCTGATTTTCTTAACGTCGTAAAAGTCAAAACATTTATGTGTAAATATAGGTTTTATATTCGTGTTGAAAATGTGTGTCAACGTTGTACTGTGCCGCGTCATATATTATTTATCTCTAGCTTGTTCTTTCAAATTTACATTTGAATTTGAATTAATCATTACTTTAATATGATGTTACAAAATATAGATGGCATTGTAATAAGCTCCTTTGGTTTCATTATTAGCAATAAAATTTTTAAATTATAATGAATTTCTTATATTTCTAAAACGTATGCGCCCAGGCAGCAAAAGTATATTCTATATATATTATACTGATTAGAAAAATTCAGCTATTATCACTTTTCTCTTGAGGGCACAAATAAATAAAATAAATATTGTTTATTTTTTAAAAATTGTATAATTATTGAATCCGATCTTGTGTATAACAATGCGATTAAACAAGCTTGAATTTTATTAATCAATGAAGTTATATAATTTAAAGTCAAACAACAAATAATGATATTATTTAAACAATATTTTGTACTATGAAAATTCGTCAAAGAGCCATTTCTCTGAATGAATAAAATAAAATATTTATTGATATTTAAAATGTAAGATATATATATAAATTATTTTTAATTCTGTTGTTGATTACTCTCAACAACAACGACACTTAATCACACGGAACGATAATCGATAAATATTAACCCCATGATAGATGATAAACGATAAATTAAAAAACGAAAACAGAACATATTCACTTTCCTTCATTTGGCCATCTTGCGCATCTTGCCACATATTCTGATTCTCAAACCTCCACCACTTCTTCTCCACGTGTCCGAATGAGTTTCCTCGTCGACTAATTCTTTCTTCAGACACTAGGCTCCCGTAATATAACCGCGCCAAATTTATTTTGGTTACAATATTCTTTCAATATCTTTTCCGGACATTCAGATATACCGACGAAGTCCTATAAATCTACGTAGATATTCTAAGAATATGCTTAGAAAAATAAAATGTCCGCCTAAAAATCTTCTAGCGATATCCTGGGAATATCCCGAGGAATGTTCTAACAATCTTCTACAGATATCCTCGGAATGTATATAGTATAACCAGGGATGATCGAAATTTGGATATTTGTGTAGGACATTAAATTCCCTTTCTCGGAATATTTCTAGTTGCGCATTCTTGGAATATTCAGAAAATAATATTCTCAGAAGATTAACGCCCATACAAATATTATGTGGATCTCCTGAAAATAATTGGAATATACATGTCCTTTAAATAACTTCTTAGAATATTCTGGGGATATTGTGTGTTACCTGGGCGGGAAGAGAGTTTCACTAGAAGCCATAGAGATAAACGAGCTGTCTAATGCTTTTGTACAATTAATAGATGTATTAATTTAAGGTAGTTCTTTCGCGACAATCCACACAAAAAGTTTTAGCCTCGTAGCCACTCTATACATATGAACGGTGCTAAAATTTTAGGTTATGTTTTTAACGCGACTGTACTTCTCACACTACTATATCCTGGTTATGAATGGATCGTTTCCAAGCCATTGATCTTATAATCTCCACTAAAAATAATCACCCAAATGTTTTTTTTTTATCAAAACTACTAAGTAAATAATTTCAATTTTTTTTAAGTTACTCCGAATATATTATTCTAACAAATATTAATTTTTCATCAGGATAGTAAGGGAAAATAATGGTCATTTTTCCACCCTTTCCCAATCTACCATATGTAAAAAATTTCATTTTTAATTGCAATTATTTCATGTATGGTGTGATAAATCGTCTTCAAATTTTAACAGTGTGTTTATTATGCTTTTAATGACTTATATTCCAAGTTTCGAAGACATCTTGAATTTTTGCATTTGTGAAAGAACTACCTTAATTGTGAAAGAGTATTGAATATATATATTTGAAAATCATGTTTTGCAGATACGTATACTTGTGTATTTCCAAAGTCAGAGAAACTGAATTTGTGTCGCATTCTAGTCTATTATTAGATTGTGGACACTAAAATGATCAACTATTCTGTTGAAAATCTCGCAATTCAACAATGAAAATCTTCTAAGCCACGAGTTCCCAAACTTTACCGAGTCAATTATTTTTTTTCCTTGGCGCCCTTTTATATAATATTTATTTTGGTCGCACAGGAGGGGGCCTCTTCTTACAACAGATACATAGACGACAATATTGGGTTATACAAACGGTGGTAATATTTACAGTTCTCTATCTCTCACTCTCTATTTACATTAGTATCTTGTTAAAATTTTATACATATTATGTCAAATCAATAAAAACAAAAATGAAAAATATGAATAGAAAAAATAAATAAATAAATAATAAAATATGAACAAAAAGTAAAAGTACATATATCAAAACAAGAAAATCATAAGTTGGGGCCATCTATTAAATCGGATGGAATGGAATATTTTAAATTATATGTCAGAGGGGTTGTTTTTCAACCCCTCGGGAATCGAACCCGAGTGCCAGTAACAGCAATCCGGGCCATCTGGCTCACCTGCGGGATGCGAACCTATATGTGTGTACATATGTCAGAGGGGTTCGCATCCCGCAGGTGAGCCAGATGGCCGGATTGCTGTTACTGGCACTCGGGTTCGATTCCCGAGGGGGTGAAAAACAACCCCTCTGACATATATTTAAAAATATTTCATTCCGTCGGATTTGATTGATGACACCATCTTATGATTTTCTAGTAAATTTGAATCTATTACCATCGGCAAATTAATATCTTTCATATATCAAAACAAATACCGTATTTGGTCTCTCTAAATACTCTTGTAATAGAATCGATAGAAATAGCATGGGAATTAATACTTAAGTTTTCTATGAAAATCAAAAATTTAGACCACAGGGGGGACCCTTTGTATTCAGTTCAGATTTTTTCAAGTGTGACAAAGTTAAATTTTTTCGCTTATATATATCAAAACAAATACCATATTTGGTCTCTAAATACTCTTGTATTAGAATCAATAAACATATCTTAGGAATTAATAGTTTATTTTTCTATGAAAATCAAAAATTTAGACCACAGGGGGACCCTTCGTATTTATTTCAGATTTTTTCAAGGGTCACAAAGTTAAATTTTTTCGCTTATGTATATCAAAACAAATATGTACCATATTTGGTCTCTTTAAATACTCTTGTATTAGAATCGATAAAAATATCTTAGGAAATAATAGTTTATTTTTCTATGAAAATCAAAAATTTAGACCACAGGGGGGACCCTTTGTATTTATTTCAGATTTTTTCAAAGGTGACAAAGTTAAATTTTTCGCTTATGTATATCAAAACAAATATGTACCATATTTGGTCTCTCTAAATACTCTTGTATTAGAATCGATAAAAATATCTTAGGAATTAATAGTTTATTTTTCTATGAAAATCAAAGACCTCTTTGTATTTATTTCAGATTTTTTCGAGGGTGTCAAAGTTAATTTTTTTGGGTTATGTATGTCTAATCGTAAGTAAGAGATGAAAATGAATAATAAATAAATTTTTAGCTTCCCACTTTGTTTTTTGTCCAGTTAGGCCAAATGTCTTGGTTCAATTAATTATGCACCAGTAAAGAAGCCGCGGTTCCCTGGCGCTCAGTTTGGGAACCTCCCTCTAAGCTAGTATTTATTACCAAGGTTGAAAACATAGTTAAGAGGAGAAAAAAGAAGTGAGCAAAGCGACGAAAATAAATGTAATCTCAATAATTCTACGTTTAGTTTATTGGGGAAATTTAGTAACCCCATGGGGCACTCACAATAGCACTACTATTCTTTCGTATGAGTAGAAAAGTTGTTATTCACCGATAGATTCCTGTTACTAGATTCCAGGTGCTTGAATCGCCTTGAATTTGCACTAGGTTATTAATTCTATATCGTGATTTTCGCCAATATCTTAAACAAGCTGAGCATAGAGAAAAAATAAAACCCACTTCAAAAAATTAAATGCAACAAATAAAATAATAATAACTTAAAAATCAAATCACTAAAATGTATAAAATAATTATCTAATTTAGTTACAACTAAACGACGAAATATTAACATGAAATTACTTTTTGAAGTCGGTGCCAAACAAACTATACCTATAAGCGAGCGTAGCCGCCAAACGTACTAAGTAAGATCCGTCAAGTGCCATTCATAAAGTGTATATGTTTGGCACCGACTTCAAAAAGTAATTTCATGTTAATATTTCGTCGTTTAGTTGTAACTAAATAAGATAATTATTTTATACATTTTAGTGTATTTTATTTTATTTTTAAGTTATTATTATTTTATTTGTTGCATTTAATTTTTTTGAATTCGGTTTTATTTTTTTTTTCATAAAAATTGTTTTTATTTTTCTCTTTTTAGTGATGTTATTAATAGTGACTTAATATAATACCTTGCATGCATCTCGTAAGAGAAAGCGTCGGGCGAATGAATCAGAAAATGATATTGAACCAATTATTTTACATGAATTAATGTATACATTGTATTTGAGCTTCGACTTCGGAGATTACTTCTCCACCATCGACTGTCCTTGATCTTTTTAATCCTTGTTGTTAATAAGATGAAAAAACTAATTAAATAAAAAAACCTCTTTTCCGATAATTATTCCAGTTCCATTATTCTCTCCGTCATCAGAAAATGATAATAAAATTCAATATAGAAATTCTCTCGAAACGTTTGCGGGTTTAAAATGAACGTTTTACGATTGTTTTTTATTATAATTTTTTGGTCATAAGAATTGGAGATTGACGTTATTTCGACATTGATCATATCTTCAGAACTTGACAAAATTAATATGGTACGACCCCCTAAGGTACCTTCTTTCCAATAAAAAAAGAATCATTAAAACCGGTTCATAAACAAAGAAGTTATGCCTGAACAAACATATCAGAAAAGGTCCAATACCAATGAAAAAAACGGGACCAATCGGAAGCTAGAAATGCAAAAAAACATCAAAATTGGTTTACAATTGGTGGAGATATGAGGTAAAATAGACACAAAAAAAACATTGAGTCGAATAGAGAACCTCCTCCTTTTTTGAAGTCGGTTAAAAACTAAATTGCGAGATTAGGCCCATTAGATTAGTTCAGATAATGATATTTGATATCGGGTATAAACGGCTTTATTTATTTATAATCAGATTATTAATATAATATTGATAAAGGATTATATTAAATTAGCGAAACAATATGGTGTTCTGATATTGTAATAAATCATTTACGTATGTGTATTATTCCATTATTTTATCTTTTATAAACAGAAATCGTAAATCTCTGTATCAAGTCTGCATAAAAGGAATTTCTATATTTAATGAAATTATAGAACCATTATTTACTTCAAAATTAATATGGTAAAAAAGATAAATTTGTCTTGACATGCCTTGTAACTTACTTTTTCGACAATTAGAAAAAAAACGTTGATTTTTTAAAACATTATTTTTTATTACCTTCCTTGGCTGATCAAAAGCATTAATCTTCCTTTATGCAGATGATACCTACGGATTTTTGTTACTAGAAATTAGTTTCGTTATCCTTTTTACCTTTTTGATAATAAATAACATAATAACTACAAAAGATGACACACCAAACAACAGAAAACCAGTTTACCCTAAATTATGTGGTACATTGGGGATGGAGAATCACTTGCTTCTTTGTCAGCCAAGTATTGGATTCATTGTTTTTTTTTTAATTTTATTTATTTATTTATTAACTAGCTGACGCCCAGGCCTTCGGCCCGGCGTCACCTACCCCTGGCGGGGAGCGACTCGTTTTATGGTTAAAATTTATATAGATAATAGGTGACCCGACCACGAGTTGCTGTGATTAACTCTTATTCTTCACACCTAAATCACTGGACGTATCGAAACTATATTCACAACATATGTCCGTTTGGTGCTCCGATTGGTATATCTAAATTTTGGGACAGGTTTATAATTAATTTAGTAAAATAATTAAATAATATAAGATCGGAGTAATTTTTGGACTGATAAGTGAATTAAGTGGATATCGATGAGGCAGTCCAAAAAAGAAGAAGATAATTTACACTATGTTTTTATTCATAAAACCGACGTTTCGGAGGCTATTCCCTCCTTCTTCAGGGTTTTGAAAAGTCAGTGAAGGAAATCCAATGCGAATTCCCCTCTGTCTCCTATTTCAGTGGTAGTAACAATCGAAACCCTGAAGAAGGAGGAATAGCCTCCGAAACGTCGGTTTTATGAATAAAAAGATAGTGTAAATTATCTTTTTCTTTTTTGGACTGCCTCATCGATATCCACTTAATTCACTTTGTTTTGAAAGTATCGCTCCTTTTTGTTATGAGGTTTGTAAATCCTCATGGAAGCCGTTTTTTACTTTATAATAAAAGAAATGTTTCGATAGGGGCTATTGTGATTATCTAGTTAATTAATGCTATACATATATGATATGACACACTTATCAGTCCAAAAATTACTGCGATCTTATATTATTAAATTATTTGACTTAATTAATTATAAACCTGGCCCAAAATTTAGATATACCAATCGGAGCACCAAACGGACATATGTTGTGAAGATAGTTTTGATACTTCCAGTGGTTTAGGTGTGAAGAATAAGAGTTAATCTCAGCAACGCGTGGTCGGGTCACCTATTATCTATATAAATTTTAACCATAAAACGAGACGCTCCCCGCCAGGGACTAGGTGACGCCGGGCCGAAGTCCAGGGCGTCTGCTAGTTAATGAATAAATAAATAAAATAAAAAAAAACAATAAATCCAATACTTGGCTGGCAAAGAAGCAAGTGATTCTCCATCCCCATGTACCAAATAATTTAGGGTAAATTGGTTTTCAGTTGTTTGGCGTGTCATCTTTTGTGGTTATTATGTTATTTATTATCAAAAAGGTAAAAGGATAACGAAACTAATTTCGAGTAACAAAAATGCGTAGGTATCATCTGCATAAAGGAAGATTAATGCTTTTGATCAGCCAAGGATGGAATTTTTACTAGCAAAAAACTATTCTTAATTTTTTTAATTAGGTATGTTATAATCGAGGGTGAACCGCGATCGGAAGTATTTTGGAAGTACTTGGAAGTATTTTGGAAGTACTTGGAAATATTTGGAATTACTTGGAAATATTTGGAATTACTTGGAATTTTTTGGGACTACTTGGAAATATTTGGAAGTACAAGTGGAAGTAGGTGTACAGTATATTAGGTCGCGGTTCACCCCTCGCACCCCTTCGTTTGATCACTTTCTTCTTCTCCCTTCGGTAATGTAAGGGTTTTTAAGATTTATATATGCCGATTGATCTTCTTAGAGCGCCGCTTCTTGCACTTAATTGCATTTAAAAAATCTAGTTTTCCCCATTTATTTCCAGCTCGTCTTTTTAAAATATCCTTTATAGTCTAAGATCGATCTCGACTTAGGTCGACATTCATCTATCGAGTTTTCTAATGAAATTAATATTTTGATAATCTATATAAATATTAAAAATCCTTTGCCCGATACACTCACTCACTCACTCACTCACTCACTCATCATCAAAACAGCCAGAACCACTGAACATAGAAACATGAAATTTAGAGAGGATATTACATCTATGACATAGGGGCTCACTAAGAAAGGATTTTACGAAATTCGACCCCTAAGGGGGTCAAAGAGGGCAAAGTGTGTTTTCACTTATTATGCGATATCTCTAAAATATCTACTTGCTTTTTACTTATAAACATATTAAATTAAAATATCTAAAAACTAATTTCAGGATTTTTTTTGAAATTCGACTCCTAAAGGGTCAAAAGGGGCAAAATATCTTTGCAATGTGTTTACACTAATTATGCATTTTCAATTAAGAACGATAAGATATCTACTGATTTTTACTTAATAAAATTTTAAATACAAATATCTAAAAAGTAATTTCAGGATTTTTTGAAATTCGACTCCCAACTATCCAAAATGTGAGTGGGGGCAAAATTAAAACTCTCTCCTATCTTGATCAAATTTTGTAAAGTTATTCTTTATTACTTTAAGAAACTATTCCTGTAAAAATCAACTATCAAAATTGACTGTATGGGGGAGTGGGGCAAATTATAGAAATTTTTTGCTTTTTAGTACATTTACTCTTTAGAAAACTGTGGATTATTTATTTGAAAATATCTAAAAATAATTTCAAGATTTGTGATGAGTGAGTGAGTGAGTGATTTTCAACTATCCAAAATGTGAGTAGGGGCAAAAATTAAAACTCTCTCCGATCTTGATCAAATTTTGTAGAGTTATTCTTTATTACTTTAAGAAACTATTACTGTAAAAATTAACTATCAAAATTGACTGTATGGGGGCGAAAGAGGGGGAGGGGGCAAAATATACAAATTTTTAGCTTTTTTATACATTTACTCTTTAGAAAACTGAGAGTTATTTATTTGCAAATATCTAAATATTTGCAAATATCTCAAAAATAATTTCAACCTCCCAGTGGGGGGCAAAAAATTAATACTCTCTCCGATATAAATCAAATTTTGTAATGTTAGTTTTTAAGACTATATAAAATGTATGCTGTAAAAATCAATAGCCAAAATGAGTGCGTGGGGACGAAAGAGGGGGCGAAATATTACAAATATATATAACAGACCTAATAATGACATGCCGAGACGCCGCCCGCCAGGGCCACCTGCCCGGAGGGCCGAGCTGTAGACGGCGCGTCGTGCCGAACTTCTTGGTTTAAATTTCGCATTATTTATTACTTTTAATTAATTACCTGAGTAGCTCAATCCACAATCTCCGAAATTAATTAGAGCGTACCGATTCTTGGAAAGTTTTCACTTTAACCTCCAATTTATTTTTTGTTCAACATTATTATTTTATATACATTGCCTGGTCAAAAACATTAATCTTCCTTTATAAAGGTGATATACATTTTTGTTACTGGAAATTAGTTTCGTTATCATTATCTGGTTCTTGATAACAAAGGTAAATGGAAGAGATGGCGTTGGCTACCATAAACAAAAGGGGTGGCGTTTTTGCGCCCCGGAGCGCGACCCAATTAACGTTTTGTTGTTCTCGTTGGATAAATCGATGTCATCCCATTGAGTACGCGAGTGGCCGATCGGTTGCCGGGTGTCAATTTAAATGAACTTGTAATAAATCTTATTACAGGCATCCTAACCCTCGCTCAATCAGAAGGGTGCGGAGCTTCATCCCCTAGCAATCGGCCTATCACCTTTAAATGGCCAAGTCTCGTTTCAGTAATGAAATTCCAATTGGAGCTAAATCATATATAGTATTGAGAAAAAATACTCATCCGCATTTTTTCACTAACATTTGGATGAAATTAAATTTCTAATATGTTGTGTTTAAATTTATTATTAACCGAGGGGTGATCCGAGATTGGAAATGGGTGTACACCTCTTTGGAAGTATTCTGGAAGTACTTGCAAATATTTGGAAGTACTTGGAAATATTTGAAAGTACTTGAAAACATTTGGAAGTACTTGGAAATATTTGAAAGTACTTGAAAACATTTGGAAGTACTTGGAAATATTTGAAAGTACTTGGAAATATTTGGAAGCACCTGGGAATATTTGGAAGTACTTGGAAATATTTGGAAGTGCTTGGAAATATTTAGAAGTGATTGGAAATATTTGGAAGTACTTGGAAATATTTGGAATTACTTGGTGATCCGCGATTGGAAATAGGTGGGTATTTTGGAAGTACTTGGAAATATTTGGAAGTACTTGGTGATCCGCGATTGGAAATAGGTGTACACCTCTTTGGAAGTATTTTGAAAGTACTTGGAAATATTTGGAAGTACTTGGAAATATTTGGAAGTGCTTGGAAATATTTGGAAGTACTTGAAAATATTTGAAATTTCTTGGTGATCCGTGATTGGAAATAGGTGTACACCTCTTTGGAAGTATTTTGGAAGTATTTAGAAATATTTGGAAGTACTTGGAAATATTTAGAAGTACTTAGAAACATTTAGAAGTACTTGGAAATTATTGAAAGTACTTGGAAATATTTGGAAGCACTTGGAAATATTTGGAATTTCTTGGTGATCCGCGATTGGAAATAGGTGTACACCTCTTTGGAAGTATTTTGGAAGTACTTGGAAATATTTGGAAGTACTTGGAAACATTTAGAAGTACTTGAAAATTATTGAAAGTACTTGGAAATATTTGGAAGCACTTGGGAATATTTGGAAGTACTTGGACATATTTGGAAGTGCTTGGAAATATTTGGAAGTACTTGGAAATATTTGGAATTACTTGGAAATATTTGGAAGTACTTGGAAATATTTGAAAGTACTTGAGAATATTTGGAAGCACTTGGAAATATTTGGAAGTAAAAGTGGAAGTAGGTGTACAACATATTAGGTCGCAGTTCACCCCTCGTTATTAACTATGGGTGTGTTTGAGGTTGAGCTGCTTGTTATAAAACGCTCGATCAAGAAAATGTCTTATTTAGCTCTTATTGTATTTAAGGGGGTTCAGAACTGCTTATCATGTTTACAAGAAAATTCTCAAATTTTTACCACGGAAACATTGATGTATTAAATATTTATTCCCGAAATTTGAAGTTGATCGTCTGTCCCATTACCGAGAAATAAATTATTGAAAATTGTCCATTTAACATGGAAGTAAATGGTCCGAGCTTTTAAAAGGGCTATAACTTCTATACAAATTTTATCATTTTCAAAAAAATTTATACAGATCAATAATTCAACTTTTAAGAATCAATGATACATTTTTCAATAGATTTGACAGTCAACCAGATAGAGCTGCTGTCCCGAAACTCCTTAATACGTCTTTAAGATGTTTATAAGATATCTTAGTGTCTAGAAATTATCTTTTAGAACGAGCGTGCTATCAGGAAATTTTTTATATAGAATATAGAAAATTCAAACTATATATAAGTTTTATTTAGCAATCGAGGTTCGTCGGGTGGCCATACTATTAAATTTACCTGAAAATTTTCAATTTTTATTACTCTCATTATGTAAAGTTCCTGGCCACCGAGCGATGCTCGGTAACTTTTTGCTTCAGTTAACCGCTATATATTAAATTATTTTTAATTTAAAATTCTGATAAATAGGTCGATTTTTATTTGGATTCAGAATTAAATAAAAAATGTGTGTGTGAAATCCATGCCCGACATAAAAATAAAAAAATACTATTTTTGACATTTTGGTTTAAAATTTTTTGAAAATAAACTTAACACACGACTAGAATGATAAAATTTCATTAAAACATGAGGTTTATATTTCATTAATGCATTTACATAGATATTGTTATAAAGAAAATTTTAAAATATAATAAAAATCACCCGAAACAAAGTTTTTGCACATTTGTGGTTCTAGCATAAGGGCTACAATATAAGGTTTTCAATGGTATATGCAGCTATTAGCTTATTTCGAAATGGTGATGAAGACCCCGATGAATAACAATGTTGAAGAAAATTCAAAAAAATATCCTAAAAGAAATTTTCCAAAATTTTATATTAATTCTCAATTAAAAAAAATTTCATTTCTCGTTTCAACTCATTTCATAAAAGGACTTGGATTTTTATCCTTATAAAGTGGACCGGAAATTAATCTCAAAAGAAAAATTTTAGAACATTATACAAAACTCATCATCATTTTCTTAATGCCTGGGCCAAGGCTAACTTACCTGTTCATGAAAAATGCTAATAAACATAAATTGATCAGAACTGA
This sequence comes from Forficula auricularia, assembly GCA_024734495.1. Lineage (NCBI taxonomy): Eukaryota > Metazoa > Arthropoda > Insecta > Dermaptera > Forficulidae > Forficula > Forficula auricularia. Next base: position 3,408,389 of record JALMQS010000150.1, read on the forward strand.
CAAAGGACCATAAAAGGAGGATGATGGTGTTAATTTTTTTACGATAAATTTATTATTTAGTTTTGGGGCCGATGATAGTGTGACTTTTAGTAAGTTTAAGGCAAAATAACACAGATTTGAATTTTAGGTTAATGCGGAAAAAGTGGATATTAAATGAATAACCATCAATTATATTTATATGGTTATGATCCAAGTCTGGAGACAGTTAAAACAGTTAATTGTGTAAAAGAATAGTAATAATTTCGGCATTTCATCTAGAAATAAATATAAAATTCATGAAAATTCGATTTAAAATATAAAATTTGGCGAGTCTTAAGGACGTTCCCTAATATAGCTCAGAAGCAGTTCGCTCTTTCCCCTACTCCCACATGCGCTGAAAGGCAAAAATATTTTCACTTCGTCGTTTTTCGTTCAACATTGAATTCTTACGAAAGCTAAAAGACAAGGAATAAAAAAAAAACACTTCATAAAATAGCTCAATGCGAAATTCCAGATGAGAACAGTATAATTAGGTTGAGAGATTTACCTAAAAATCTCAAATGCACCAGGTGAAGAAGTTTTTTAGATATGGAAAAATTGAGTGATTTTAGTGCGACGTTGCCAAGTCGTCATCTTTCACTTGTCATGCCATGATAGAAAAAATGAAAACCATCAAAAGTACCTAACTTTTAACATTTTTCATACAAAACGAATACCCCTTGATACAATTATTTTAACAGAAAAATATTTGTTATATCTTCAGTTATTGATTATCAGTTTTTCAAAATAATTTCAAGAAAATTACGATTGTTATTTAATGAAACAGTCGCTTTCACATCAATCGGGATAGAGTTCGCGTGTTAAATATGCAAATTTCAATGGTCAATATTTACAAATTTAGTCCCACAAGGACTATCGAAAAAAATTTCTACGCATAAAGGACACTTATAAATATGTATATTCAAAGTTTTACAAGGATTGCAAGAAAATCGATTTATTAGGAAACGTCCTCAAGTCGGTACTTTATGTAAGGACTGAAGGCTGGTAACCAGATAGACTGTACTGTTTTCTAGATAAGGAAATCTTTAATTTAATAAAAATAGCATAGAGTTTTAGGAGCAATAATTATTATCAACATTCTATAACAAATAACCCAAAATGTATAGGTATTGCAAATTATAATATGTAGTAAAATTCCGTCACTCATAAAACCATAATATGTTAATTTACTTACTTTGAAAATTTCCTATATTGGAAATAGATACTGGCAATCAGGTCTATTCTCTAAAAACAGACGTTAAAATTTAACATCTGAAATTGGGTGTTAAAAAGTAAAGTAATAACACTAGCGTTAAAAAACCCTATTCTATAAACTAAATTTTAACAGCAACCGAGGGATGAACCGCGACCTAAAATCGTGTACACCTACTTCCACTTCCACTTTCATTTCCAAGTAGAAGACAATAGATGACAATAGATGACAATAGATTATCTAATGAATTCCAAATAATTCCAAAGACGGTGTACACCTAATTCCAATCGCGGTTTACACCTCGACAGCAACGTTAACATTTTACTTTTTAACTTTAGGTGTTAACGATCCATATGAAGATAGCTACGTTTTCTGCTTGTTCAAGTTGGTAGCATGTTTTTACACTACCCGATAGTGCGCGATAGTTTTGTTATTCTCAATTTAGTATCTCAGATATTTTTAATAAAAAAGAACAGCTAAAAAAAGAAAAATCACCAAAAATACCCACATAGCTAGTCTAGTTAGCAATTCAAATTTTTTTTGACCGCATCTAAAGATAATTCTCTTTTTTCATTCTATCATTTTTAAATATATTTTGTATAATAAAAAACTTTTATATATATTATATACTTTATCCAAACAAATATATTTTATAAACCATAAATAAATAAAATAAAAATAATATATATATATATAATAAAAGTTTATTTATCATTGTCGTATTAATATTTCTGTCACAGATCAACAGGATCTGAAATGTATTGCTTTTAACTCAAAGGTGTCAAAAACATAGCCTTACTTTTTGTGTTTTTGGTTAAAGACGCCATGTTTCTCCATTAAATATGGCGTTAAAATTTTAAATACAACCTTTGACATGGCTTTAATTTTTAACACTTTTGGCTAAATATTAACGCTTTGGTGTTAAAGTTTTTGCTTACAGAATAGCAATTTTAGGCAAGGAGGTGTTAAAATGAATTAACGCTGAATTCAGATGTTAAAAGTTAACGTTTTTGTATAGAGAATAGCCTGTAAGTGATTTAAATTGATCGTCTGGTATATAAATATATTTTTTTACTAGAACGTTACGTTAAACTTTCTATCATGGACAGGTTACCCCTTAGATGTAAATTATATGATTAAAAACTTTGATCACCCTCAACAAATATATTTTTTTTATAATATTCTCAAAAATAGTCAAAATTACTTTCTTTTCGTACTTTGTTCAACTAATTTTCTCGAAGTTATATTTAACGTTTCAAGTTTATCTCTTGTGCCGTTTTATTCCTCTCTAGAGATCGCTAAAAAAAGCAGCAAATTTATCTTCAAAACGAAACGGTACTTAAATTCCTTCAACTTGATTTATTTGTAGCTTTTTTTGAGTTTCAAAAAAAAAAAAAAAACTGATGTTCCTAAGAAATCAATGATCATTCAGCTTTTAAGATAGAATTTGTATCAATTATTTATTTATTTATTTTCTTAAAGAAAATGGTGAAGGTTTTAGGTAAAACATGATATTAATTAATCAAGTAAAGGGTGTGTAGTTTCACAGTGAATGAAATAAAACTCAAAGAGGTTTATACAAACTCAATATACTTCGGATTATTAGTCCATCATCAGGAGTTTACAGGCTAAAAACAGTTTTTAACCTGTAAACTCCTGATGATGGACTAACAATCCGAAATATATTGAGTTTGTATAAACCTCTTTTGAGTTTTATTTCATTCACTGTGAAACTACACACCCTTTACTTGATTAATCAATTAATTATATTAGCAAAAATTTAATTTAAAAGATTTATAAACAGAAATCACTGAGGTTGTTCTTTTCTTGAAGCAAATAAACACATACATTAGGGTGATAAAAAAAACGAATAATTTTTTACTTTCACATTTATATTCATAGAATATAATGTGGAAGTATTGCGATGCCCTGTCTGGGTCCTGAATCTTTGAGAGCTTTTTATCTCAGAGATGAAAAAAGTTAATTTCATTTTGTAAATTCTAGGTGGAAGAAATCGATGCCCTTAATAGTTTGAAACCTGATTTTTCTTTTATTTTTTCTTCAAAAACGCGCTGTAACGATTTTTTAAAAAATTAGTGTATTTATCAGATGCTCATGAGTTATTAGTTGTGTCCGATTGAAAATTTGACAGAACTAATAACTCATGACACTTGATAAATACACTAATTTTTAAAAATATCGTTATAGAGCTGTTTATGAGAAAAAAAAAACGAAATAAAGGAAGGGGGTGTAAATTAGTAGTGTCGCGATGATTTCAAATAAATGAAAATGTGAAAGTCGTGTGGTGAACACACCAGTTGATTATTTTTGCTCTCGCATGAAAATGTGTTAATTTAACATGTTCTTAAAATGCTCACCTAAAAATCAGCTCGATTAAAAAATTTCAAGACAAATTTTAAAACACATTTTCATGCGAGGCCAAAAATATATATATTTTTTTGACTCATCGTATTAAACATAGGTATCTATATATTATTAAGAAAATATAAATGTATATATGGGTAGTTATCAGTGGCGGTTGGTGACTTTTCAACCAGGGGATGTTGTCCAAAAAGTACCTTCATTTTTTGAAATTTTATTTTATTCTTCGATTTTTTTTGCAAATTTCATCAAATACGGCATCATTTTCGTTATTTTTCAAATTTAACATTAGATTTTTAAAATATAGTTTATACTAGCTGCGCGGTCTGCCTTCGGCGCCCCCTTGCTATCCAGGGGGAACGCCCCCTGACCCCCAACCCACAAACCCCACCCTCACACTCCACTCCCAACCACCAAACCCACCCAGCACCCCCCCCCCCCCCACCTCGCCCCCACCCCAGCACCCTCACCACCCGCACCATGCCCCCGTACCCAACCACCGCCCCCCACACCACCACCCCAACACTCCATCCTGCACCCAACCCACCTCGGACCCCCACCCCCGTCCACCCCACTGGACCCTCACCTGAACCCCTACTCCGCATTACTCCCTCACTCTACCCCATTCCACCCCTGCGCACCCCATGCCCTAACTCCACCCCCACTCCACCCCCTCATCCACCCTCCGCACCAGGTTTTTGAATTTCTAGCCTTCTAGTGACCCTCAGATTATGTATACAAAATTTGGTTGAGTTTGTTCCAAGGACAAGAATTTACATATTTTTCACCCCCCCCCTTTTTTGGGGGGAATTTTTGTAAACAAAAGTTGCCAGACAATCACATCCCCTACAACTTTGCTCATTATAAAATTTGCCGTAGAGTTAATAGATTTAGGAGTTATTTGATAATTTTCATTCGTGCTCTCCCCCAAACCCACTTTTGGGGTCAAAATATCAAAACATTATATAGCGATAAACGTAAGTTAGAAGACATCTGATGTAAATATGAAATTTCATAATAATCCCCTTCAGCCATTTTTACGTGAATCGTGAGCAACTTTTCGGAAACTACGGAAACATACAGACAGGAATTTTGTTGAGGGTGTTTTCGTTCATAACTTTGCTTGAAAATGTGCAACCAAAATTTGGCGTGATTTGGAGCAATGCACAGACAAAACCTTAATTTTATATATATAGATAGAGAGAGAGAGAGAGAAAGCAAAATAGTTAAATTGATTAATTTATTTTAATGCTAATCTTGTGTTGTTTTTCTTTTTTTCTAGGTAAGGAAATCGACTGTGACATTAACTTCATTAGATGAATTAGAGCGTTGATCGAGGTTTCGTTGGATAACTTGAATGACTATGAAAAAACATTATAAAGGAAGGTATGTCCGTTTCTCTTACTAATTTACTAATCCCGAGGTAATTGAGATTGAATTTTTTGTAAACTACTCTACCCCCTTTTCGAGATAACACTTTAATAATAATTACAAGGCTTTGAATATGAGAGTTCAAGTTCCCTATAGAAAGAGATTTAAATTTTCTAAGAAATTTCATCAAATACGTCATCATTTTTGTTATTTTTCAAATTTAACATTATATTTTTTTAAAGTATATTTTGGGACCTTCGCCCCAAACGGATATTGCTTTGTGTAAGTGAGGGTAAGATTCAGAAATTAAATCTTGTGGCTTAAACTCCACAGACCCTGAGAAGGAGATCAGCCATCTTCCACAATGCATCAGCATGTCCTTAAAGAAAATGTTAAATTTCTCCTAATTCTAGTGCTATAAGTAAACTGACTTGTCTATAGCAATCTCAGTTATATATTGACCGTTTTTAGAAATGGATTATTCCAAAGATTCCCGAATCATCTTTATTTATTCCTTTTTGTATTATTAATAGTTCCTCAGCGAGAACATTTTTTATTCTAATAAAACTCGTCTAGACTTGTCTTTGACATGCTTGAACTGGTTTATATATCTACCACACAGGGAGTTCAAACATTCTAAACGCGCCCTTTTCAGAAAAATCATTCATTTTAATTGCCTATAAACCAACACCGCGTTCCCTAAATTTTATTTTAAATGCCCCCTTGAAATTATGCAACAATTTTATTTCATTTCGAGAACCAATATACTTTTCAAAACAAAAAATATTTGAAATAACCGATAATAATTTGAAAATTTAAAGATCCTCCTGAATTTATGAAAATACTTTAAATCATTGAAATTTTAGGGATGCGCCGCATCCACAGCATTCATCGACCGCACGCCACCGGTATATATAATTTATTTATTTGAGACTATAATTTCGAAAGTTTCACAACATTGAATTTTATCTGCATTATGGTATAATTAACCATTAAAGATAAATCCCATTTTTCGCGAGCTAATATTTTTCATTTGCTACTAAATGGTGAGCATTTGTTAATCATAAATATCCATTAAGTAAAATATAATAATTTTCTCCATTTAAGCCTTGTGTAATTCTATCTCAGGGTATATATAGATATAAACGATGAAAAGGGCACGAAATAGCGATGCCTGCCTAAAGGTGAATTCTCTTGGATATAAATTTTTGAACAGGGATTAATGCGCCAGCCACTCCATAAACAAAATATGAAAACCATCCCCATATTTAATACCCTTTTGCTCTGATTCCGTCAAGTCACGATTATTTATTTATTGACTAAGGAATATTAATAATAAAGCTTTTAAATGCTAGTTCGGCTTTTGTATAAATAAATTTATTTTAGAATAAATAGGAAGTTTGTGAAATCGTAGGTAAATTTTCAAACCACTAACTTCATACCAAAAAGTAAGGAATGATATAATTTAAACTTAAATAAAAATAAAGTTTAAATTTTGGGATAGCGAAAATAAATTATTTAAGATATATACCATAAATATATAATATATATATTTTAAATTGAAGATTATTCTTCAATTTAAAATAAGACTAAAAATGGCGGATGACCCTACGTGTCGCCACTGGGGCATTTCAGGTGAAGCGGACAACAAAAAAATGTGAGGTTTTGAAATTCGTTCATATTTGGCCTAATTGTACTTCTAGAAGTTATGAATGTGAACACTCAATTTTTGGCGGTATGTGGTTTAGTTGTCAAGTTATGGACTTCTAAAAGACAGTGCAGTCAAAGATAGGGAGAGTGAGAGGGGTATACAAGGGGGGGGGGTAGATAGGGAGAGTGGAGGTGGAGAGGAGTATATAAGAGGGGAATTGATAGGGAGATTGGTAGTGCGTCTCAAGAGAATGGTGTATGAAACATCGACTGAGAATATTACAATATGGCCTCTCCACCTTCATCCACCCTGTCAGCTGACGCCACTCCTAATAAACCCACTAATAAACAACCCTTCATGTATATATGTATATGTATATAGTATAAACGTATGAAAAAACAAAAAGTGAGTCTTTTTTTAATATATCCACAAATTTGAAGTGATTTTTATATAAACTTGTGGAAACTGAATTGTTTGGGCCTGCTAAAAAATTTATGCTTACAAATCATAATAGTTTTATTCAGTGACTAATATTAATTGGGAAAAATCGGAAGCGTTAGTTAACTGGGGAAATTATGTATTATTCTTATGGGATAATAGATTTTCTTTTCCTGATAACTTTCTGCCACTAGATGTTAGGAGGAAGATTTTATGTACAATTATTAATTCTTGTAAAAATGTCACGGTTTTTTCCAATAGATATAATATATCATAAGATATCTAATAGGTAAACAATAAATGGCCCCACATATATACATTTTTTGTATATAATAATTATTACAGTTTTTGTGTCAGCTTTTTTGTGTTAGTTTTTACTTTACCATACAGGGTATGGTCAAGTATTGTAATCGTGCATGAAAAAAGTCTTTTTTTTCCTTCTTTTTTTCAAAATATCTCAAAAACGGCTGAAACTATTTTGATTAAAAAAATTGAGCGAAACCATGGCATTTCGCTCTACAAAAATAATTGTTTTGTCAAAATGTCTCTTAGTACGGATGTCAGTTAATTAGTCTGTCTGGTTGTCCGTTAGTTAGTCTGTGCGTTACCAAATTTTTGTGGACGAGCTAGCTCAAAAACTAGTGTGAATATCGAAACCAAATTTCACACGTAGTTTTGGTCTATTGAGATAAAGAGCTGATTTTGGTGCATATCGACCCAAAATTAAGGGGAGTGGAGGGTTAAAAATTAAAAATCTAGGCCATTTGAGCAAACTCAACCAAATTTTTGTATACATAATCAGAGGGACCCCAGAAGGACGTACTTGTTTATTTAATTTAAGAAAAGCCAAACTGCTTGATTTATTTTCCATTTTATTATAAATACAGCCTTAAACATAAAACCCATTATTTCCGATTATTATTAATACTTTTGCTGGAATTAATAATGTATATATTAAAATAGAAATCCCAATATTTAATGTATTTCGAATTAAGTAAAAGTTCGATACCTCAAATGTTAATGCAAATATTATTTCGACCATGTAAAATCATTAAATTTTGATCATCATGACTGTAATGGATGGAAGGGCGGTCGGGTGGGCTTTGGAGCTCTTCTCAAAGCCATCAGCGACCATCCAGTTCATTTATGAATAATAAAAGGGAGACATGAAAAAGTTGGTCCTCTATTAATGTATTATGCTTTGGGGTAGACAAAAGATGCAAATGAGAAAGTTAACGCAAATTAATAACAAAAGGGGTATAGATTAGAAAATCGTTTTTGTTTAGTGTACAAAGAGAGGATATCTTAGCGAAGTCGATAAATTTAGGACCTTTCGACAAGCCTTTTGCTCGTTTGGGGGATTCCCTGCAGACGACGGGGAGGAGAATTCATTTCCAACTGGAAATATCTCTCCCCAGAGAAGTCTTCTTCTTCTGTTATCTATATAAATATTTTATGATTGGGGTAATTAGCAGAAACAAAGTCACATTACTACTACACTCGGCGGGTGGCCGGTGTGTTGAATTCATTTTTTCTTATTCGTATTTAGAAATGTCTGCAATGAAGAGGAAAATAATTTTCTAGTTTGATTTTTTTGCCAGTCTGTGTGTTTGTCTGGATTTCAATATCAACGATCAAATGCCATTGGTAGGTGTTTCTTGTCATAACACATTCTCGTGGTCAAAAATATGACTAAAACAAACGGGTAAGCTGCACAGTTATCAATCATGCCGAGTGTAGCTTGATTTTTCCTGTCAGTCTGTGTGTTTGTCTGGATTTAAATATCAACGATCAAATGCCATTGGTAAGTGTTTCTTGTCATAATGCATTCTCGTGGTCAAAAATATAACTAAAACAAACGAGTAAGCTGCATGGTTATCAATCATGCCGAGTGTAGCTTGATTTTTTCTGCCAGTCTGTCTGAGTGTTTATCTGTATTTAAATATCAACGATCAAATGCCATTGGTAAGTGTTTCTTGTCATAATGCATTCTCGTGGTCAAAAATATAACTAAAGCAAAACGAGTAAGCTGCATGGTTATCAATCATGCCGAGTGTAGCTTGATTTTTTCTGCCAGTCTGTCTGAGTGTTTATCTGTATTTCAATATCAACGATCAAATGCCATTGGTAAGTGTTACTTGTCATAACGCAGTGTCGTGGTCAAAAATATAACTAAAACAAACGGGTAAGCTGCACGGTTATCAATCATGCCGAGGATAATTTTTCAAAATTGAGATGCTGAAGAATGTTTAAATAAAGAACTTAATATTTCATAAGGTAGTAAACATAAAGATAAGAGTAAATAAATATTATATTTAATATTGATTTACTATGAGTTAAGGATTCTAGGTCACTTATTTCACATTAAAATTAAAAAATTATTCATCTCTCTTGTTTCTTTGCATATTTTGGCAGTTTTTACTGCATAAAAATCCGGTCTCTAAATTTAAGTTCAATAATATTGCCCGGGATACTAGTTTCTCAAACTAGAAACTACGTGATAATCCTATGTACGGAGCCTATTCTTTTTTTTTTTATTTTTATTTTTTATGATATTGATGTGAGAAGGAGATACACCAGAAGGTGCATCCCCTAAAGGCTAGTATGGGCTGGCCCCTCCATCGTGAAAAGAACAGACTAGAAGGAAAGAAGCCGGCATGCACGAGCCAAATCTCAGAAAGTTAGATACAATCCAATATCCAATTTATTAAGTAAAATTAACAAATTAATAGGTGTTTTGGACAATTTTATATTTTATTAATTTTTGCACAACGTTTCGTCTGTTTCCGGACTTTATCAAGTGCTCAATCAATTAACAAATTAAACGTACATAAAATAGTGAGACCATCGAGAAAACAATTTAAAAAATTTAAGCTATCAATCTTGAGTTACTATTTTATGTACGTTTAATTTGTTAATTGATTGAGCACTTGATAAAGTCCGAAACGGACGAAACGTTGTGCAAAAATTAATAAAATATAAAATTGTCCAAAACACCTATTAATTTGTTAATTTTATTTAAATAAAGAATGGACATGAACCAACTCAATTTATTAAGTTTTTAGGGGCTTCGAGCACTGGTAAATTCTCCTCTCGATAAATTAGGTTAAATTTATCTCTCACTTAATTTTTTTTCTAGACCTATACTTACAGAAAAAATGTCTGGATATAGCCGGGAATCGAACCCGAGACCTCCGGGTTGCCAGCCAGACATGCTAACCATTACTCCAGGGAGGCCGACAATTCCATGGATTCTTTCTCTTCTCACTTTTACCCTAATCATATATATATATATGTATGTTTATTTTCATCAAGCAGAGGACAACCTCATTGATTTCTCTTCATAATAAAAATTTTATATAAATGTTGATTTCTAATTAAAGAGGTGGGGTAAAGGAAAACCGTGTCGGCCATATACTATAGTTTATTTAGTTGGTATTTTGTGCAACTCAACCAAATCTGTGTGGTTTTCGATAACTAAACAAGAGGCGGTGTGCGGGAACAGGGTGGACCAGTCCAAGCGTGAATTCCCATCTATTCAAATATCGGGCAGCATAATAAATTAGCTCACTCGCCCATCGCTACTATTATTTGTTAATGAAATCCAAAGGAAAGGGCGTGATCTTAATTACATAACGTTGCCAATTGGTGTCCAAATGAGCAAGTACATTAAATCATCAAGAATACATTGACACAGCGAATTGTTGGCTAACGGTGAAGTTTTCGGATTAGTACATAAAAGCAGTACGTACATATGTGTGGAGAGATAGATTAATCAAGAGTTTTAACTTCAATTGGTGAGTTTAATTTAAACGGCGTCACACGAACTGGCTTCCTAATATTACGCCTGCCCAGTGGATTCATTAACACGAAACTCTTTTACTTACTTTCTCTTTTAGGGCTGTTGTATGTCGGTTGGTAAACTCTTTTTAAACGTTGGCAAAGGGTAAAACCTTAAAATTCACCTTGTGCCGTGGTGGGATGGCCAATCAGATGAAGTACCGTCATCGATTGCCATCCCACCCGGCACAGGATAATTTTGCTTTATAACGTTTAAAGAGTTGCAATACGAACAACATTTCATTCCGTATAACAACCGCACGGAACCTATCAGCACAATTTTTGTATATCTATCAGTCAGAGCATGCAGATGTAAAGTAAATAGTGTAAAAACTTGAAACTTAGAAGTTATGTGCATTTATTTTCCCATTAATCAAAAATAGTTTTAAAATTTTAATCGAATGATTATTTTGGATTTTACTTGACAGTAAATGGGATTGAGCCGTCACGCGTCACGGTTGGTACCAATTCAAGCCACATATGGCGCTGCAGCGATTAACTCTAAGCTCAAATTAATAATATCTTATATTTGAATTTTGGCCCTCATGTACATTTTATTTTCCTGGGCAGTAAATGGGATTGAGCCGTCACGAGTCACGTCACGGGTCACGGTTGAGATGTGGTCTAGTGCTAGTTTAATCATTGTCGGAAAATATATTAATTATTCTTTTTCAAAAAATAATAAAATTACAAATGCCATATAAGTTATCACTTCTGTCGTGTGTGGTCTTAAGCACACACCCGAATTTTTTTGAATTTATTTATAACGAGATCATAAAATTAAATAAACATTATATGCAATATTCATTTACTATGAGTTAAGATTTCTAGGTCACTTGTAAATGAATATTGCATATAATATTTATTTACTTTTACTTTTATTTACTTTTACTTTACTTTTATCTTTATTAAAGATGTTTTACCTTGCACCAACACCACAATCTCTATTAATCATAGTAATAGACTAATGAAGGGGGTAAAGCCCTCGAAAATATAGACTCGTTATAAATAAATAAATAAATAAATAAAATTCCTGCAGAAAAGACACACTCTTTTATTTATAAAAATTCTGCTACTCTTTTGATTTAATTTTTGGGAAGTGTCAAAAATGTGATCAAAAAACAAACAAAAACAACAACATTTTTTTCATCATAGAGTATGAACTCAACTATCCCTGTAAATGTCTCTTTAAATATAATCATGTTTAATTGTTTTAAATTTATTACGATTTAATTACTTCAGTTATTTTATGGCGGCCCGCGGCTTTGTATTTTTGTCGCTTCTTAAGAAAATTAGTGTTATAAGGCTTATATAAACATGAAAATCTAGAGCTGAAAATTGTTAAACTTAACTTTTGACTTCAGTGGAATCAGTGAAATGAGATTTCCAGACGAAGGAAATTTCTGGCATTAAATTTTAGGGAGCCAAGATGGAAAGAAAAGGGTAAGGGGGGACCTTGATTAGATATTTTTCATAGATAATCAAAGATTTGGATGAGGGACTTTTAGAGAAAGAAAAGTGTTGACCTCTGAAAGAGTTAAGGAGGTTCTTTCGAGACAATCCACACAAAAAGTTTTAGCCTCGTAACCACTCTATAAATATGAACGGAACTAAAATTTTAGGTTATGTTTTTTAACCTGACTGTCCACTCACACTACAAAATCTCTATATGGATACACACATACTTACCGGATCGTTTCCAAGCCATTGTGCTCCACTAAAAATAATCGCTCAAATATGTTTTTTTTTTGTTTTTTATCAAAACTACATGGCAAATAATTTCATTTTTTTTAAGTTACTCCGAATATATTATTCTAACAAATATTAGTTTTTCATCAAGATGGTGAAAGTCCTTCAATGAATAAAAATAAAATAATGATCATATCCCCACCCTTTCCCTATCTATTACATATATAAAATTAAGGTTTTGTCTGTACATTGGTCCAAATCACGCCAAATTTTGGTTGCACACGTTTCAAGCAAAGTTATAAACGAAACACCCTCAACAAAAATTCCTGCCTGCCTGTCTGTCTGTCTGTATGTCTGTCTGTTTCAGTGGTTTCCGCGAAAAGTTGCTCACGATTCACGTCAAAACGGCTGAAGGGATTATTATGAAATTTCATATTTCTATCAGAGGTCTTCTAACTTACGTTTTTAGCTATATAACGTTTTGATATTTTGACCCCAAAAAGGGGTTTGGGGGTGCACGAATGAAAATTATCAAATAACTCTTAAACTATTAACTCTACGGGAAATTTTATAATAAGCAAAGTTGTAGGGGATGTGATTTCTGACAACTTTTGTTTAAAAAAATTCCCCCTAAAAACCACCCAAAAAGGGGGGGAGAGGAGAAAAATATATAAATTCTTGCCCTTGGAGCAAACTCAACCAAATTTTGTATACATAATCTGTAGGCCTCTAGAGAGCTAGAAATGCAAAAACTAACCACCCAAAATGGGGGGGGTCAAAAAATGAAAATTCTTGCTCTTTGACCAAACTCAACCAAATTTTGTATACATAATCTGTGGGCCTCTAGAGAGCTAGAAATGCAAAAACTAACCACCCAAAATGGAGGGGGGGTCAAAAAATGAAAATTCTTGCTCTTGGACCAAACTCAACCAAATTTTGTATACATAATCTGTGGGTCTCTAGAGAGCTAGAAATGCAAAAACTAACCACTTAAAAAGAGGGGGGGGTCAAAAAATAAAAAATTCTTGCTCTTTTGGAGCAAACTCAACCAAATTTTGTATACCCAATCTGTGGGACTCTAGAGAGCTAGAAATGCAAAAACTAACCACCTAAAATGGGAGGGGGGGTCAAAAAATGAAAATTCTTGCTCTTGGACCAAACTCAACCAAATTTTGTTTACATAATCTGTGGGTCACTAGAAGGCTAGAAATGCATGGTGTGGGGGCGGGGGTTGGGGTGCTGGGTGGGTTTCGGGGAGTGTGGTGGTTGGAGTGGGGGTGAGGTTTGGGTTCTGTGGTATAGGGGCGGGGGTTGGGCACGGGTTCATGGTGTGGGGTAGGGGGTGCTGGATGGGTCGGGGAGTGTAGTGTGAGGGTAGTATTCGTGGTGTTGGGGGTCCAGGGCGTGTCCCCGGCTACAAAGGGCCGCCGAAGGCGGGCCTTGCAGCTAGTCTACCCCATGTAAAAAATGTCATTTTTAATTGCAATTATTTCATGTTTGGTGTGTTAAATCGTCTTCAAATTTTAACAGTATTTGTATTATGGAGGATTAGGAAAAAGTGACCTAGATATTACTAATAAAATAAATCAAGGCAGGCGAGATAGATAGGACAGCTGAACTCGATCCTGTGGAGTAAGGAAATATCGAAGAACAATAAGGCTGCCATCTATAAGACCATCGTCGGGAGCATCGTGACCTACGGAAGCGAAGTCTGGGAGGTAACCAAGAGAAACAGTTCACGCCTGCTGGTGTTAGAAATGGATTTTGGAGACGTTCAGCCGGTGTCTCAAGACTGCAGCATATAAGGAACGAACACATTCGCCAAAAAATGAACGTCCAAGGCAACATCATCGACACGATCGAATATAAGCAACTGATGTGGTTTGGACACGTCAGTAGGATGGCGGATGAACGCTGGCCCAAGAAAGTTTGGAACTGGCAGCCCCCAGAAAGAAGAAAGCGTGGAAGGCCGCCGAGATCGTGGTTTCAGGGAATCCAAAATGCCATGCAAGCCCGTGGGCTGGAAGAGGAAGACTGTGCCGACAGAAGGACATGGAGAATGGGAAGCGAGAAACGGCGTCCGCCGTAACCAAACTCGCAGGATATATATATATATATATATATATATATATATATATATATATATATATATATATATATATATATATATTTGTATTATTCTTTTAATGACTTATATTCCAAGTTTCAAAAACTTCTTGAATTTTTGCATATGTGAATGAACTACCTTAAGTCGAGGCTGGCGGCTGCGTCAAACCAGTCTTAGGACTGTATACTCAATAATGATGATCTGGAATTATTTATATTCATTAGATTGGGTACACTGTTTTTGATTCCCTTTTATAAAATTACCATTACATTAGAGGGTTGATTTTTAGCATGTTCTATGCCTAAAAGATATCTATATAAGTGAAAAAATATTATATTTTTTATTAAGTGAATGTTCCATACATATATCATTGAAATTAAATGATGTGTCAGAATACAGTAACCTACTTGATAAAAGTTCGTGACCTAGGGCGGTTGTTAAGATTAATGACTGTTAACTTGATCATCGCTTTGTCCCGCTAACTCGTGTTATTTAAACTTGTTATTAATAATAGAAAAATCGTGAATATTGCTTCAGGGTTTCACAGAGAGGCTTTGTTGGGGCAGAATTACAATTGGAACATTTATTATTCTCGTTTCTATTTACGCCTTCACTTTTCACTTTTCCATTTATCTCTCAGGAGTTTGACTTTTTTATTATTTACTCGTTTTATTAATAAATTTATGTAATCTTTCGCGTTAAATCACGCCTTGAGTCAAGCGAATCGCATAAATATTTAAACTTGAATTTTCAAATTATAGAGTAATCGAGATGTTCGATTTTATAATTCGATTGATTTAAGATTTCAATCTTTTATTTTAATTTATTTCTGAGAGGATATATGGCGAGGCTTCATCTCTTATATCGATCTCTTTTTAACCAACTTCAAAAAAGGAGGAGGTTCTCTATTAGACTGATTTTTTTTTACTTCATCATATGGTCAAGTATTGTAATTGTGCATGAAAAAAAAAATGGGAGGGGGTGTACGGTCAAAAAATGAAAATCTTGGCCATATACCAAACTCAACCAAATTTCGTATACATAATCAGTGGACCCCATGAAGTATAAAAATCAAAAACTAACCGCCCAAAATGGGGGGGGTCAAAAATTGAAAATCTTGGCCATTTACCAAACTCAACCAAATTTTGTATACATAATCAGTGGGTCACCAGAAGTATAAAATCCCCCCTTCATGATTATAAATAATTTTAGGGGCCAGGTTGTATGGTAAAGTCAAATGGGTGGCCACATCAGAACACGAGGCTTATTTTTTGGTGTCTATGTTACCTCATATCTCCGCCAATTTTGAACCAATTTTGATATTTTTTTTGCATTGGATTCAGTCTAGCTTCCGGCTGGTCCCATTTTTTTCACTGGTATTAGACCTTTTTTGTTTTATTTGTTCAAGGCCTAACTTCTTTGTTTATGAACCGATTTCGATGATTCTTTTTTTATTGGAAAGGGGGTATCTTAGAGATGGTGCCATATTAATTTGGTCAAGTTCTGATGATACGATCAACGACGAAATAACGTAAATCTCCAATTCTTATGAGCAAATAATCGAAATTATGATAAATAAAATCTTTTATAAAAAAATCTTTAACATTCATTTAAAACCCGCAAACGTTTCGAGAAAATTTCTATATTTATGAATTGAATTTTATTATCATTTTCTCATTCATTCGCCTGACGCTTTCTCTTACGAGATGCATGTAAGGTATTATATTACACTCACTATTAATAACATCACTACAAAGAGAAAAATAAAAATAATTTTTATAAAAAATAAAATCGACTTCAAAAAACTTAAATGCAACAAATAAAATAATAACTTAAAAAAAAAAATCCACTAAAAGGTATAAAATGCAAAAACTAACCACTAAAAATGGGGGAGGGGGTTGTAGGGCCAAAAAATGAAACTATAGGTCTATGAACCAAATTCATCCAAATTCATTCAAATATCAGTGGGCCCCCAGAAGTCTAAAAATGCAAAAGCTAACCCCCCTCCTACATGATTATAAATTATTTTATTAAATAGTAAATATAAGTGAGGGGCCAGGTTGTATGGTAAAGTTAAGTGGATGGTCACATCAGAACGTGTCAGTTTATTTTACATTTTTTAGTACCCATCAAATAACTCTTCCTGGTAATTTTTGAAATTTTTTTATCACCGGTTTAAAAGATATCGAATTTCGGTTTTTCGCTTATAACTTGTATAACATGTTCCAAATTAATTTTTTTTTTGTAATTTTTGCTTTTTTAGATACTTTAGAGAAAAAAATTATTTAAAGTGTTTTTATATGCGATTTTTGAGTTTGAAAATTTAAACTTGTTTTTGAAACAGTACTTAAGTATATAGTTTTCAATTTTTTTTGATAATTTTTTATTTTAAACTTTCATTCATTCTACAAATTTTAAGACCGGTTTGATAGTAGTTCTATGATTAATTACTATTTTTTTGGATTTTTGAAAATTTCTAAAATATTTTATTTGATATTAACCATTATTAAAACCACTTTTTGGTATTGAATTCTCTTTTTTAGTTATTTTGAATTGATTTTTATCGTTAACCGGTGCTTAAAATAAATAATTAGTATTTTAGTTTGTTGAAAGAAAATCAAAATCGAAAAAAATAGTAATTTTCATAGGACCATATCAACCCGGTCTTAAAATTGTAGAATGAATAGAAGTTCAAAATAAAAAAAATTACCAAAAAAATCGATAATTACATAAGTACAGTTTCAAAAACCAGATTGAAATTTGCATACTCAAAAATCGCATATAAAAACACTAAATAATTTTATTATATTTTTTTCTAAAAACTATGTAAAAAAACAAAAATTTCAAAAACAAAAAATTGAATTTGGACCATTTTTGAAGAAGCTATGAGCCAAAAAACCGAAAATGGATATTTTTTAAACCAGTGTTGAAAAAAATTTCAAAATTTACCAGGAAGAGTTTTTTGATGGGTACTAAAAAATGTCAAAAAATAAAGGAAATCAAAAATTAAAATTAATTAAACTGTCCGATTTGGCTTGGAATGGTTCATAAATAATAATTGAAATAAAAATTATTAAAAAAAATAATTAAAAAAAAAAAATATATAAAATGATAATAAAATTCAATTAATAAATATAGAAATTCTCTCGAAACGTTTGCGGGTTTTAAATGAATGTTTTTATGATTTTTTTTAAAAGATTTTATTTATTATGAATTCGATTATTTGCTCATAAGAATTAAGGATTTACGTTATTTCGTCATTGATCATATCATCAGAACTTGACTAAATTAATATGGGACCACCCCTAATGTACCCTCTTTGCAATTAAAAAAGAATCATTGAAATCGGTCAACGTGGCAAAAAGTTCCCGCTGAACATACATAAAATAAATAAATAAATAAATAGTTAGGCATCTTGACTATTTTGGAGCTATACTTACCCAAACGCAGAAAGAATCATTCAAATCTGTCCATAAACAAAGAAGTTATTCGTAAACAAACATAACAAAAAAGGTCCAAAACCAATGAAATTTAGTTTTTTAAAAACTTTACTGAATCCAATGCAAAAAAATCATCAAAATCAATTTACAATTGGCGAAGATATCAGGTAACATAGACAAAAAAATTCAGTCGAATTGAGAACCTCCTCCTTTTTTGAAGTCGGTTAATAAATATCAAGTCTCGAAATATTTTAAATAACTTTCACATTCAGGTCAAATATTAGATAATATGAGCAACAAGTAATAATATTAAAATAATCATATTATTTCTATATAGATACCTATAGATAATTATATTATTTCATTTAATCTTATTTCATTAAATATTTTATCAAAATAGATATATTAATTTAAATCATTGAATATTATGATGAAATAATAATATAATACATACCTGGCTATATTTTATAACTATGTAATATGTATATTAAAGCGTTTTAAATTTAATTACAAATATTTCCAAAGCTTAAAGGTTAATAATATTTAAAATTAAATATTATCTCCATTTCCAATTTTATTTATTGACCTCCCGTTTCTCTTAATATGAAAAATTATACAGGGTATGGTCAAGTATTGTAATCGTGCATGAAAAATGTGTTTTTTTTCCTTCTTTTTTTCGAAATATCTCAAAAACGGTTTAAACTATTTCGATTAAAAAAATTGAGCGTAACCATGGAATTTCGCTCCACAAAAAAGCTTAAATAAGTGAACATCGAAAAACTATATTTTTTGAGATAATAATTGTTTTGTCAAAATGTCTGTTAGTCTGTCTGGTTGTCCGCTAGTCTGTGCGTTATCAAATTTTTGTGGACGAGCTAGCTCAAAAACTAATAGGAATATCGAAAACAAATTTCACACGTAGTTTTGGTCCATTGAGATTAAGAGATGATTAGATTTTGGTGCATATCGATCCAAAATTAAGGGAGATGGAGGGGGAGGTTAAAAATTAAAAATCTGGGCTATTTGAGCAAACTCAACCAAATTTTGTATACATAATCAGTGCAACCTGAGAAGTCTAAAAATGCAAAAACTAACCGCCCAAAATTGATAGGGGGAGGGGGGGGGTGAAGAGTCAAAAAATGAAAATATAGGCTCTTGTTCCAAACTCAACCAAATTTTGTATACATAATCAGCGGGACCCCAGAAGTCTAAAAATGCAAAAACTAACGGCCCAAATGGGGGGGGGGGTGGAGCTTCAAAAATGAAAATCTTGACCATTTACTAAACTCAACCAAATTTTGTATACTTAATCAGTGTGCCCCTAGAAGTCTAAAAATGCAAAAACTAACCCCCCCCCCCTACATGATTTTAAATAATTTTATTAAATATTAATGTAAGTGAGGGGCCAGGTTATATGGTAAAGTCAAGTGGATGGCCACACCAGAACACGTCAGCTTATTTTTTTTTTTTTTTTTTTTGGTTGTTTAATATTCTTCTTTATCATATTAACATTTTTCGGATCCGATTTCTTTTCTCAGAGGGCTTTGGTTAAAAAAAATAATATGGCATGATTTTCATTGGACCTTCTGGTTCGTAGCAAGGCAAGTTCTCCATTTATTTCTAGATCATATTAACCCATTTACTTCTCTAGATTCTTTTTATTCGTTTTGACAAAGGCGGAGATAATCTTAAATCTTTTATGCGTCTTTCACATGATCCTCGAAAAGAAACCCTCCGGCTCGTCTGCTATCTATATAGGGAGGATGGGAAGAATTAAATTTCGCCTTCTAAATTGCCGTTTTTTTCTTAAATGTAGAAACAGAAATTATTCATATCTTATATTTTTGAATAAGAAAAATATTAAATGCAGTTGGCTTTACTTTTTGAGGTACACTTGCAGATATAAGTACATCCAAGTTCATTTAGTTAGTATTCCTATTTAGGGTTTTTTCAAAAAGTAATTAAAAGGAAAAGTGAAAAATAATTTTTAAGAAAAAATAAAACCGACTTCAAAAAAATTAAATGCAACAAATAAAATTCACCAAAAGGTATAAAATAATTATTATCTTATTTAGTTACAACTAAACGACGAAATATTAACATGAATTTACTTTTTGAAGTCGGTGCCAAACATATACATTTTATGAATCGCACTCGACGCTCGCTTATAGGTATAGTTTGTTTGGCACCGACTTCAAAAAGTAATTTCATGTTAATATTTCGTCGTTTAGTTGTAACTAAATAAGATAATAATTATTTTATACCTTTTAGTGTATTTTATTTGTTGTATTTAATTTTTTTAAAGTCGGTTTTATTTTATTCTTAAAAATTATTTTTATTTTTCTCTTTTTAGTGATGTTATTAAGATTTTATTTATTATAATTTCGATTATTTGGTTATAAGAATTGGAGATTTACGTTATTTCTTCGTTGATCATATCATCAGAACTTGACCAAATTAATATGGCACTATTCTCAAGATACCCCATTTCCAATAAAAACAGAATCATCGAAATCGGTTCATAAACAAAGAAGTTAGACCTGAACAAACCTAACAAAAAAGGTCTAATACCAATGAAAAAAACGGGACCAATCGGAAGCTAGACTGAAACCATTGCAAACAAATTTTCAAAATCGGTTCACAATTGGTGGAGATATGAGGTAACATAGACATAAAAAAATTCAGTCGAATAGAGAACCTCCTCCTTTTTTTAAGTCGGTTAAAAAGCCTCTGTAAGCACACCGCTAATTTCGGAAGGGGTTAATTTGCCCTAATAATAAATTTAAATACCCAAGATAATGAAAATGGGATATGGGAATTTTAGAGAAGTGAAAGAGTCGATGTTGATAATATACACTAGGGTGGTCCTTATTTTGGATATTTTTGAATATTTACGCAGACAGTGGCTCATATGGTTCTAAATAAATAAAAAAAATATCCCCCAAGTTTCAAGTATCTCAATTTTAGCCTAGTGCTACACAGCGATTGCGTTTCCCATCTAAATAACATGGGGTTTTTGGCATTGTACGAAGGAAGGGGGTGTAAGTTTGGAGTGTCCCTATGATTTCAAATAAGTGAGAATGTGAAAGTCTTGTGCTAACCACACCAATTAATTTACGAAATTTCCCGACTTTCTACCAATAACTGATAATTGTAAAAAAAAGTATTGCACACTGACACCCCTATGGACAGGGGCTAGAATAGGTCCATAGTATCCTCTGCTTGTCGTAAAAGGCGACTAAAAGGGGTTGGTCGTGAGGCTAACAAGCCCACTCAGTAAAAAACCAAGCATATGCTTCCATTCAACAGGGAGAAGAATATTAGAAGACACCTACGAGTATATAAAACAAAAATAATAAATTAAGAGTCTAAAGAAAAAAAAGAAGCACTATTTTTTCTTTCTAGAAGCTTCTCTTATAAGAATCTTGGATAATATGTTTACTTGGCTGCTTCTAAAACAAAGAACTCATAAAAACTCACTATCTACCATTTCGGAAATTTTTAAAAATCTTAAGTGACCTCTTAAAATTTTTTAATCGAGCTGATATTTGGTGAGCATTTTAAAAACATGTTGAATTAACAAATTTTTAGGGAGATTAAAAATAAAAAATATTCATTTTTTTGGGCCCACCCTAAATATACAGGTTTATTGGTAATTCGATAGATTCCTTGTAAGTTATACTATAGCTAATTTCCAATAATTTATGACCCTATGAATCCGGGGTCATAAATCATTAGTTATTACAGTTTTAATTTTTTTTGAAATTTCCCGACTTTCTACCAATAACTGCTAATTGTAAAAAAACTATTAGACACTGAGACCCCTATGGACCGGGGGTAGAATAGGTTCATAGTATCCTCTGCTTGTCGTAAAAGGCGACTAAAAGGGGTTGGACGTGAGGCTAATAAGCTCACTCCGTAAAAAAACTTCCCAGTCATGGAAGCAAGCATTTGCTTCCATTCGACAGGGAGAAGTGTATTAGAAGACACCTACGAGTATATAAAACAAAAATAATAAATTAAGAGTCTTAAGAAAAAAGAAGCTCTATTTTTCTTTCTAGAAACCTCTAGTATAAGAAACTTGGATTATATGTTTACTTGGCTGCTTCGCAGCCAAGTAAACATATATTCACTTTACGCTCGATCTGAGAGTAGCAAAACCGCCTGGTTTTTATTGGGAGTCGCCTCTCCCTAAGTAAGTTTTTTCACTTCTTACTAATAAAAATTTGGAACTCATATATATATTTCATTCATGTATGGGATGCAAACCGCACCTCTGATGCAATTTATAATCAGTTCATAAAAATTTTTTCAGGAATTACCTTTACCATCCTAATCAGAATTCTAAACAACGGAATTTTTGTCAGATTTTAAATAAAATAGAATCGGAATTAATTCTAAAATAACAGAGAAAAATTTTTTTGATTAAATTCGTTGACAATCATCAACTAATAAACATTTCAATTAAACAATAAATTGTCAATTTAAAAGTTTAAATTGCAACAATGGACATGTTTGAATTTAAATATATCTATATTTTAACAGAATTTTGATTGGAAAATTTCAATTAAATTACATATTGCCATTTGCTTGGTGTAATTCTTAAATGCATTTATTTTATGATTTCTTATCAAAGGATGCTTGTCCGGGGCCGTAGAGGTCGCCTGATTTAGCCGCCTCTCTCTATCATAGCATTGCACAGGCATGGGAAATGCCATTCATATAGGCTAATTTCCGGGCGCAGCCGTCGTCCCTTCCTTGGATAATTACATTAGGCCACTTCTAGATCAATCAAAAAAGTTAAGCAATCTTAATCAGTTCAGAGACCAACTCTCCTAATCGGTTACCGCTCTCTGGAAAAGGTCGAAAAATATATAATGCCATATATTTTTTTTAATAAATATTTAATTAATCTTCAATCATCAATTAATAAATAGATATTTTTTTGAAAATGTCAATGAATGTTTAGTTCTATATGCATAACGTCCCCCGTTATTCTCATTTCAATGGTAGGCAAAATTTTATTTAGTTGTACTTTATCAAAAGTGATTTTTTTGCTTATTTTTTTCGAAATATCTCAAAAAATTGCAGAAACTATTTTAATTAAAAAATTGAGCAAAACCATGGCATTTCGGTCTACAAAAAAGCGCTAATAAGTGAACATCGAAAAAATTGTATTTTTCGAGATAATAACTGTTTTGCCGAAATGTCTGTTAGTATGGTAGTTGGTCTGTGTGTTATCAAATTTTTGTGGACGAGCTAGCTCAAAAACTAGTCTGAATAGCAAAAGCAAATTTTACACACAGTTTTGGTTCTTTGAGATTAAGAGCTGATTAGATTTTGGTGCATATCGACCCAAAATTAAGGGGGATGGAGAAGTGGGGGTTAAAAATTAAAAATCTAGGCCATTTGAGCAAACTCAACCGAATTTTGTATACATAATTAGTGGGCCTCCAGAAGTCTAAAAATGCAAAAATAACCTCTTAAAATGGGGGGGGGGGTCAAAAAATGAAAATATATGTCTCTTGTACCAAACTCAACCAAATTTTGAATACATAATTCGTGGACCTCCAGAAGACTAAAAATGCGAAAACTAAAACCAACCAACAAACCCCCTCTTCCATTGTCAGCCTATCTCTTTGTCAAACAAGGAAAAAGGGAAACATATGGTTATATTTGACTGTGAACCAGAAGAATGTTTTTAATTCTAAGCTGACGACCAGAGAAAGAACATCACATTTTCAATATCCATACGATATTGACTCCATGAAAAACAACATTTATAATTAAAAATGACTGATGATGAAGACCAAGTCTTAGAAACTA
Source organism: Forficula auricularia (assembly GCA_024734495.1). NCBI lineage: Eukaryota > Metazoa > Arthropoda > Insecta > Dermaptera > Forficulidae > Forficula > Forficula auricularia. Next base: position 3,432,364 of record JALMQS010000150.1, read on the forward strand.
TATATTCTCAAACAAATAAATAATATATATATACAGATTTATTATCTCGATATATATGTGTGTATGTTTATTTGCATCAAGCAGAGGACAACCTCTTTGTTTCTTCTGTGAATCATCAACTCGTTACTCTCGGCAAAACAAAAACTTTTCAATGAAAATATTTTGTTTTGTCGAGAGTAGCAGAGTAGTTGATTCGGAAAGGAGAAATCGTTAAGAATGTCCCCTGGTTGATGCAAATAATATATACATACTAGGCGACGGCCGGGCCCTCGGCCCGGCGTCACTATCCCCTGGCGGGGAGCGTCTCGTTCATACCAATTTAATAATTTAATAGTGAAAGCTAAGATTTAAGTATCTTATTTTAGGTGTCTTTTTTTGAAAAAAGATGTAAATTATTTCAAAAATCAACCCTAATGTAAAATATTTATAAATCTTTAAGGACCAATCATAGATTTTAGAGAAAATATTTTTACATTTCATATCAGAGAGGTTCGTTCCCATAGGAATCGGACCCAAGCGCTAACTAAGCTTGGCGGGCCGTTAGCCAAACCCTTAAGACAAATCTCTCTCCGATATGCAACATATATAAGTATTATAGCTTATTTCTTCTTTATGATTCTGATTTTCTTTGTCATATAATCCCTCTGTCCGAAAATAAGAGTCCCATTTGAAAAATTTATTTTATTTTATATTTTTATTTTTTGGCTTTTCGGCCAATTTATGATACTTATTATTATTTTTTTTTAATTTGTCTCTACCCAGGGGTGAGATTTTAGCCGGAGGCCTCGAGTCGTATTCGAACCCGGGCCCACTTGGTTAGCAGGCTGGTATGCTAACCCCTAGCCTAACCCGACCCCTATTTTATTTATTAGAAGTAAAACAATGGAAAAAACTGATCAAGTCTCCCTTGATAAACATGTGTTAATTGTTATTTCATGTCTCTAATCCATAAAATTGATCCATAGACTCAAAAAACACTTTTAAATTAAAATGCGGCTCTTATATTCGGACATAGGGAGTATCTACATCATAAATGAAATCGAATATGGTAGTATTGCACATTGTAGGAATTTTCGGTGTGTAATAGGAATATCAATTATTAAGAAAATGTAGACTATTTAAAGTGCACAAGTCACCTCATCAAGTTAAATCAGAATTCGTAATAATAATATATATAACTTTTTGCACTTTTGCACAGAACTAAAAGTAAAACATTATTTTAAATTGTATATTCTTTTTCGTTATTATATTATTTTTTTTTTTTGATTATTCTATAGAAGATCCGCACACGAGCGAACTTCCCTAGGAGATAAAATATAGCGCCACCCGAGTGAAAACTTTACGCGTTACGGGATTAATCTAACAACCGTCAGCTGAAAAGATTAATCTGTCGTAAAATATAAAATATTATATATACGTTAAATATGACTAGTATATATATGGGCAGCAATCAGCTATAAGTATTTGAAATACAAGATAGCAATTACTATTGATTTTGTTAACTTTTAACCGGTTTCAATAGATTAAAAGGGGGGGGGTGGGGGGTTCGTGGGTTCAGTGTCCAGGGGGCGTGCTCCCTGGCTAGCAAGAGGGCCGCCGAAGGGGGCCTTGCAGCTAGTTACCTAATATAATGTAATTGGTATTTTGTATCTCGTTACTCAAAACTTGCCAATTTCTGCTTCTATACCTAACTGATTAATTCTATCTAATATTGATAGTTAATATAATTTCTGACAGGATTCAGCCGTTCTCTTTAATTTCCCAAGAATATTATAACAATTATTTCTTTTCTTTTGCTTTCTGAGTTTGGAGTTGAATATTTCTTTCCGCTCGTAACTGAGCCGATATCTTTTATCAACTTCTTTCGATTGTTATTGGAACGTTGATGGATACTTTCGAGACTTTGTTTCCTTTGAAAAAAAAATTGTCTTCCTTCGCATTTTTAGAAAAGTTGATTTGCTCTTAACAATAATATGTCTTCAAATAGTTTCCGTTTGAAATACTCCGAATCCAGATCGAATAGTTTGTCTATTTCCAATCAACTACTTTCCATTCTACTGATCTTAGTTATTTGTTGTATTAGATAAAATAATAGATTTTTCAATTATATCTAGAGACACGGCGGTGTGTCAGCCTGTAAGATTAGAACTTAGGCAAGGAAATTGTCTCTTGAAGCGGGGGGGAGAAGAAGCTCGACCGCCATCTTGCATAGTTCAAAACATTGCCAAACATAACGTTATCAAATGAGAAGTACATGTTTAACAAAGAGCTAATACTCTCATATAAGCACGTTTTTCTTTAATATAAAATACAGTATATGTTCCTATGACTATTTTGTGTATATTCATCTTATTTTAATGTGAAATAATCTTAATAATTATAATTAATTTCAATTTTCTCTAGATTACTGTAAAAATCAAAAAACTATAATTTAAAATAGTTCTTTTATTAGTTTTTTTATTTACGTGACCTTATAATTTTGAAAATCCAAGGTAACATGAAATATATTTTAGTATAGGACCATATAGAAATCTCAATGTTTTGAAAGATCCAAGATGGCGGACTGTGAGCCAGCCATGACGTAGGCAGGCGACACTTTTCTAGCCATATGCTCTCTCCCTATCTACCTGGTAAATTTAGACGAACCATTTCAAGCTACTTTCGACCCCCCCCCCCCCCCCATAACTCAAAAACAATTAGACTTAGACACTTGAAATTTTGCATGCCTAATAAGACCCACTAGAACTCCTACGAACCCATGAATATATCTATTATAGTTCTTGAGTTATTAAGCTCTGAAAAGTGCAATTTTTAACACTGACTCACTCACTCACTGACATATCAAAAACCTAAAGTACTTCCGCTGATCCTAGAATGCTGACATTTGGCATACTGGTAGAGTTTCGGCTACAATTAAAGGAAAAAAATCGAAAAAGTGAAACTTTCTCTTTTTCAGGACCTAAAATGAAGGGGTGAAATTGATTATAGGCTTAATTAACATATAGTAAAAATACAATCAAGCTAGAATCCTGAAATTTTACATACTGGTAAAGCTTGCAACATTAATAAAAAAGGAAATTGAAAACCGAAACTTTCTCTTCTTCGGGGCCCGAAATGAAGTGGTAAAATTTAAGAAAAACCGACCGGGTTTTTAACAAATATTTTATGAGAAAAATTTAATTATTATTAATATAAATGTTAAAATGTAATTATTTAGATAAATTAAAGGATAAAACTTTTCAAAAATTAATGATACCTATCTGGCCAAAAACATAAATGTGAAAAAGGGGCCAAGTTCGGTACAAACGCCTTCGCCGACAAAAGAGTTGAGATTTAAACGGGTACCAAGTTCCATAGCAGTTGTTTAAATCATAGCTATAGGGATGAACAATGACCTTCAATTGATTTAAAAGAAAATTTGTTACGTTCCTTGATATTAAATTTATAACTTGCCAAGACTAACAAACATTTTGACAAAACAATTATTATCTCGAAAAATATAATTTTTTCATGTTTACTTATTAGAGCTTTTTTGTAGAGCGAAATACCATGGTTTCGCTCAATTTTTTAATCGAAATAGTTTAAGCCGTTTTTTAGATATTTTGAAAAAAAAGGAAAAAAACCCACCTTTTTCATGCACGATTACAATACTTGACCATACCCTCTATGGTAAAGTAAAAATTGAGAATCTCCTCCTTTTTTGAAAACTTTGCTAAAAACTATTTGCTTTTCGTTATAACATGAATATTTTTTCTTTAATAAAGGACTATATAAATGATTAATTTGTTTAGAAGAGATATTCTGAGGAAAACTCAAAATCTCCTATCGTTGAAAAAGGCTTTATTTTCGTTTAAATATTTAATCAATGAATCGCGTTGACCAAAATGGAAACGAATTATTTATTAGTCGAGATTTTCGAGGCGCATTGACATTTTATCCATCCATCCCTTTTAATGAATCCTCCTCCCAACGACTGTCCTTTTATCTCCATCGCGATTTAAAGAAAAGAATTCGTAATGAAAACGGTTCTTTTTCTGATCAACGAAAATCGTCAAATGTCATAATTTTTTGACGTTAATTTTTTTGTGAAGATTTCCCCAGACGGAATCTTTAATGAGCCATTAAGTTGCTGTTTTTTGTGTATTTTTTTGTGATTTTTTTTTCTTTGTTAGTCAATGAGATGAAAAGTCTTGAAAATGCAAGACAAACGCATATCAAATCAATCTTTGTGGATGAAAAATGAATGATAATTTTTTTTTCAATTCACTCAGTATCAAATTCTTCATTGAATATATAAATATATTTTTTTTATACACTGATGTGAATATATAAAAGAAATATATAATTTACTAGCTGACGACCGGGCCTTCGGCCCCGCGTCACTTAGCCCCTGGCGGGAATTTGATCAAAAATTTAAATATATTTAAAAAATGATAATAGTTTTGAGAATGAATTTAAAATGCAAATAATTATAGAATAGGTATTAAAACAGTAAATGAATTATATATTACTTGCCAAAATTGTTCCCTTAACCAAAAATAAGCTGACGTGTTCTGATGTGGCCATACACTTGACTTTACCATACAACCTGGTCCCTAAAATTATTTATAATCATGTAGGGAGGGGGTTAGTTTTTGCATTTTTATACTATCCCACTGATTATGTATACAAAATTTGGTTGAGTTTGGTCAAATGGCCTAGATTTTTAATTTTTAACCCCCTCCACCCCCCTTAATTTTGGTTTGATTTGCACCAAAATCTAATCAGCTCTTAATATCAATGGACCAAAATAACGTGTGAAATTTTGTTTCGATATTTACACTAGTTTTTGAGCTAGCTCGTCCACAAAATTTGGTAACGCACAGACTAACAGACAGCCAGACTAACAGACATTTTGACAAAATAATTATTATCCCAAAAAATCTCATTTTTTCTATGTTCACTTATTAGAGCTTTTTTGTAGACCGAAACGCCATGGTTTTGCTCAATTTTTTTAATAAAAATAGTTTAAGCCGTTTTTGAGATATTTCGGAAAAGGAAGTAAAAAAAGAAGGAAAAACCTCTTTTCGTACACGATTACAATACTTGACCATACCCTGTATGGTAAAGTAATAATATTGACAGTTGAAAGATTTCCAAAAAGCTATTATCGGCCATCTTGTTTGTTTTCTTTTACCCCCCAGAGAGGCGCTGGCGTTGTTTCCTTGAAAAATATTTTTTACATGCCACAGGTGTAATATCTATAAAAACATTTGTGTATTTGAACGGAATGTTGTGTGAAAATTTCAAAGAAATCGGTGAAGAACTTTCGGAGATCCTTCAACGTATCAATTAAGCGTAACAGTAGGTACATTTTTATTTATATAAATAGATTGTAATTATTCGTAAAAATTCATTCAACTCACCTATGCGATAAAATAATCCCATTTAGCATTTATATTTGTCTTTTTACAATAATATCAAGTAGGGTTAAATCTAAAAAATTGACGATTTATCTAACTTAAAAACAAATCATTAGATAATAATTGCTACAAACGGAGAGATAGAATAATAAAATATGATTATATATAAAATTTTAATGGTTGTGTCGGGATGTGATTTCACTATCTCAATGAAACCAATTTAATATAAATGAGAATACCAAGTATTTAGTTCACTCATTTTTAGGGTTAAGTTTCAAAAATAAAAAGGGATCTTATGAGTTTCGTTACAATGTTTGTCTTTCCGTCCAACTGTCAGTGCATTGTAGCAAGTAAACTAAATCTCACCCAACACATTCTGTGAAAAAACAAGCCAAGTTCGAAAAAGTAGTGAAATCTATTGTGCAGCGAAGTTAAATTCCCCAAGAATAATTAAGTTGAGAAAATAGAATATCTCTCATCTTAATTATTCTTGGCGAATTTAACTTGGCTCCACACTAGATTTTACTACTTTCTCGAACTTGGCCTGTTTTTAACCGACTTCAAAAAATGAGGAGTTTCTCAATTCGACTGATTTTTTTTTGTGTCTATGTTACCTGATATCTTAGCCAATTGTAAACCGATTATGATGATTTTGTTGCATTGGGTTCAGTCTAGTTTCCGATTGGTCTCGTTTTTTTTTCAATGGTATTGGACCTTTTTTCTATGTTTGTTTAGGCATAACTTCTTTGTTTATGAACCGATTTCGATTATTCTTTTTATATTGGAAAGAGGGTACCTTAGGCGTGGTCCCATATTAATTTAGTCAAGTTCTGATTATATGATCAATGACGAATTAATATCCAATTCTTATGAGCAAATAATCGAAATTATAATAAATAAAATCTTTTATAAAAAAATCAATCTTAAAACGTTCATTTTAAACCCGCAAACGTTTCTAGAGAATTTCTATATTTATGAATTTAATTTTATTATCATTTTCTGATTCATTCGCCCGACCCTTTCTCTTACGAGATGCATGCAAGGTATTATATTAAGTCACTATTAATAACATCACTAAAAAGAGAAAATAAAAATAATTTTTATAAAAATAAAAAAATAAAAACCGACTTCAAAAAAATTAAATGCAACAAATAAAATAATAAAACGCAAAAATAAAATAAAAATGCACTAAAAGGTATAAATTAATTATCTAATTTAGTTACAACTAAACGACGAAATATTAACATGAAATCACTTTTTGAAGTCGGTGCTAAACAACTATATAAGCGAGCTTACTCGCCAAACGTACTAAGTAAAATCCGTCGAGTTTGATTCATAAAATGTATATGTTTGGCACCGACTTCAAAAAGTGATTTCATGTAAATATTTCATCGTTTAGTTGTAACTAAATTAGATAATTATTTTATACCTTTTAGTGCATTTTATTTTATTTTTGCGTTTTATTATTTTATTTGTTGCATTTAATTTTTTTGAAGTCGGTTTTATTTTTTTTTATAAAAATTATTTTTATTTTTCACTTTTTAGTGATGTTATTAATAGTGACTTAATATAATACCTTGCATGCATTTCGTAAGAGAAAGGGTCGGGCGAATGAATCGGAAAATGATAATAAAATAAAATTCATAATTATAGAAATTCTCTAGAAACGTTTGCGGGTTTAAAATGAACCTTTTAAGATTGATTTTTTTATAAAAGATTTTATTTATTATAACAGAATATTTTGGGTAAGATTTCTCTTATTTTTGTAAGCTATGAGGAAGCCCATTGGTCCAAAGGACAAGAATTTTTATTTTTGACCCCCCCCCCCCTCTTCATTTTAGTTTATCCTTGTAACGTTTATTGGATTTTCCTATATTCAAATTAATCATTTTAGTTTGCTGCTCCCTGTTATTTTTTTTTTTTTTTTTTTATAAATTTTATTAAACCAAATTATTTTACATTACTCAATGTATACCATGTATTTAAGCTTCGATTCCGGAGATTGTTTCTCCACCATCGAGTGTCCTTATTTATCTTTAGTCCTTATTTTTAATAAGAGGAAAAATCTAATTAGATAAAAAAACCTCTTTTCCGATAATTATTTTAATTCCATTATTCCCCAATCAAATCGATTGGATCTCTCCCTTCTCCTCCTCCACTGCTCCCTGTTAATATTGCTGCCGGTCATAATCAATAAAATGCCAGGTTTTGAGAACATGATCCCTCTATTACTGACACAAGTTAATATACCTTTATTATTTTTTGATTTTTTTTTCTATAATATAACTTTTTAAAAATGAAATATTAATCTTCTTAGACAAAAAGATACGAAGCAAATCTCTCGAGCTCTATATATATTCAGTTCTTTTCCTCTAAGACTCGGTGTCTGTGAAAAATACAAAACCTTTAGAAAATCATATGGAAATTATTTCAAATAAGATGAACATATCACAGCTGACATGCAAAGCTTTTATTCAAAGGCAGCTTTTCTTCTTTTTCTTTTCCACATTGTTCATAAATCATATTGAATAAATGCTTAAAGAATCGAAGTAAGCATCCTTGAAAAACTGTTTTATATTTTATATACTAGGTATTATTATCTTTTTAAAAGTTTCTACACTCTCTTACCCAAGCCCTTTTGTGTAAATCGGACATACTGACATATATTATCCGCATTAAAATTAGCTAGTTCTAGATCCCTGCTACAGAGAGAGGCTGTAGCCCTAGTTTGAGCATTTAAAATGATTATAAGATTATTATTAATATAATTAATTATTTATTAATTAAAATCCGAGGGTGATCCGCATTTGGAAGTATGTTTGGGAGTGCTTGGAAATATTTTGAAAGTACTTGGAAATATTTGAAATTACTTACTTGAAATATTTGGAAGTACTTGGAAATATTTGGAATTACTTGGAAATATTTGGAAATGCTTAGAAATATTTGGAAGTACTTGGAAATATTTGGAATTACTTGGAAATATTTGGAATTACTTGGAAATATTTGGAATTACTTGGAAATATTTGAGTACATTACTTGGAAACCTTTGGAAGTACTTGGAAATATTTGGAAATGCTTGGAAATATTTGGAAGTACTTGGAAATATTTGGAATTACTTGGAAATATTTGGAAGTGACTTGGAAATATTTGGAAGTACTCTGGAAATATTTGGAATTACTTGGAAATATTTTGAATTACTTGGAAATATTTGGAATTATTTGAAAATATTAGGAATTACTTGAAAATATTTGAAAGTACTTGGAAATATTTGGAAGTACTTGGAAATATTTGGAAGTACAAGTGGAAATAGGTGTACAGCATATTAGGTCGCGGTTCACCCTCGTCTAAATTGGTCATACTTGACATACTCTATCCGTATTAAAATTAGCTAGTTCTAGGTCCCGTTACAGAGAGAATAGCTGTAGCCCTAGTTTGAGCATTTAAAATGATTATAAGAATATTATTAATAAAATTAATTATATATTAATTAAAATCCGAAGGTGATCCGCGATTGGAAGTAGGTGTACACCTACTTTGGAAGTATTTTGGAAGTACTTGGACAATATTTGAAGTACTTGGAAATATTTGGAAGTACTTGGAAATATTTGGAAGTACTTGGAAATATTTGAAAGTACTTGGAAATATTTGAAAGTGCTTTGGAATATTTGAAAGTACTTGGAAATATTTGCACACCAGAAGGTGCATCCCCTAAAGGCCTGTATGGGCTGGCCCCTCCATCGTGAAAAGAACAGAGTAGAAGGAAAGAAGCCGAAATCACGAGCCAAATATCAGAAAGTTAGATACAATCCAATTTACTAAGTATTTTTGAGGGCTTCGAGCAGTGGTATATTCTCCGCGCGATAACATTAGGTTAAATTTATCTCCACTTAATTTTTATTACCAGACCCTATACTTACAGAAAAAATGTCTGGGTATATCCGGGAATCGAACCCGAGACCTCCAGGTTGCCAGACAGAGATGCTGACCATTACACCAGAGAGGCGGGCACTTGGTAGTATTTGGAAGTGCAGTGGAGCAGGTTTGCAGCATATTAGGTCGCGATTCACCTCGTATAAATCTATACGTAATTATTTCGCTTCCTCCCGTCTCTAGATTTTACTTTCCTTATACCGGAATTCTTGAACTTCTAAGTTATTTTTGCATATCTTGTTTACTTTGTTTTTTTCTTCTCATGGTCTAAGAAGTACTACTACAAAAGTCAACTAAGTTCTAAAATAGTATACATATAATTTATTAAATGGTCTTCTACTTCAAATAAAAAGAGTAACACAAATAAAACTTTCTCTGGAAACTACCTACATTGTACATTATTAATGAGACGTTTTGAAACTCTCTGGACTTAATTTCAAGAGCTGATGGGGAAGTTTAATAATATAAAAGTTCATATTGCTGATAGAAGCAGACTTTAAATTGCTAAAGAAATCATTACAGAGTACAGTGAAACCCCTCAAATCCGAACTAATTGGGGCTGTAGCCTATTTGGATTTTTAATTTGTTCGGATTAGCCGAAAGCTGGTGATTTGGATATCTTATTGAAGAAAATGGTTCTCTTTCTATCCTTGAGAAGCTGAAGAAAGGTACAAAAAAGACGTTATTTACTGGGTTGCACAATATTGGCAAATACAAGTGTGAACTTACTGCGGAGACCTTGGAAGAAGCTTTGGCCTAGACTCGAGTTCCAGAAAACACCTACCGAAATTTAAATTTCCCGGGATTTCTGATTTCCAGGTTTCGGATTTAAGGGGTTTCACTGTATCTCATATAGTGAATCCGTGTTGTCATGGTTAATTGTTATTACATGTCTGAAGGGTTGTGTCAACATTATTGATTTACAAATGTGGATTAAATCATTTAGTAAAATATTTAGTTCAAAACATATCAAAGATCGGTTCATCACACAGGCTAGCGAGATTGGTATTTTGACACTCAGATTTGATTTCCAAGGAGGTGAACACAATCCTTGAGACATGTAATCAAAATTATCCACTCGAATTTAGTAGATAACTCCCCTGATATACTAACCAAATTTGAAATGAAAACGACTCAAGGACTCTGAGTTAAAACGTTGTGCATTCTGATAAGTTTATCTCGAGGGGTGAACCGTGACCTAATATGCTGTACACCTACTTCCACTTATAACGTCCAAATATTTCCAAGTACTTCCAAATATTTCCAAGTGCTTTAAAATATTTCCACGTGCTTTCAAATATTTCCAAGTACTTCCAAAATACTTCCAAAGAGGTGTCACCTACTACTAATCGCGGATCACCCCTCGGTTTAACTCATTAAAATGTGTAAAACAACTCTAAATCACCAAAGCATCGAAACTTGGAATAATGCTTTTAATTTGACCTTCTGCAATAAATAAAATATATATTTTTTTTTTTTTTGGATTTTCGGCTTTTCTAGTCATCAGCCAATTTACGATACTATTCTACTTTTAAATTTTGTCTTCTATCTAGGGATCAGATTTTAGCCGGTTGCCACGAGTTGGACTCGAACCCGCCACTTGTTTAGCAGGCTTGTACGCGATCCCCTCGGCCAACCAGACCCCCTTTTTGTAAGTTATTTAACCTAAATTGACAACGGTGATTATATCGGTGATATGCAATTTCATTTTCTAATTGCATCCCCAAAATATTCATTTCATCCCTCTGGGGGCGTACGACCCACATTGACAAACACCGCTCAGTTGTCTAGTTGACCTCCAACTAAATTTAACCGCAGGTGGACACTGATGAAATTTAATTTATTTTAATGTAATTTACTACATAACAATCAAGGTAAAAACATTCCCTCTCTTTATTTTGTTTGATATTTGAATTCAATTGAATTGATAGAGGGATGAATAAAAGCAAAGAAGCGGGGATGAAAAGGGTGGGATCGTGAAATGTGATGGTTTTTCTGCTTCGTCTTTTTCCGCCCGGGGGATTTAGGGACGTTTGGACTCCGATAAAGGCCACAGGGCATTGTCTTGTATGAATGTCTCTCTAAGGCCCTTTTGTCCAACTCGCACTTGTACAAGTACTAGCATCACTTGTGTATTTTCAAGTGAGGTGCGATCGATATCCGATATGCTGTTGGCTAAAATCGACAAGGAAAAAGGAAAGGAACTTTCTCAAAGGTTCCATTGAGGAAGTCTTAGCGCCTTATCAATGGCTTTCTTTCGATGATGGTCTGTCAAGCTCTCTGCCTATCTCAAGGAGCTATCCGTTCATAGCATATCCGATTGAATCTTTTTCATTTGGGTATTGGAATCCTGAATTTGTTGTGTAAATCCCGATTCTAAAAGAAAACTAATTATACTATACTATATTATTTACATTTGTTTGATAGAATAAATTATATTTAACTTGTTTATCATTTATAATTAGTAGCCAAAATATTTATGGTAAATATTCATTTTAACAAACAAATTTCATCAGATATGTTCTTGCAATAGCTTATATATAATTCATAATATTGTATATAATTTACTCTGGGGTTAAATTAAGCAAATACAAAATTTACAATATGGTTCCTGTTTTAAACACATCATGTGACATTACTGGTACCCCTGGGCTATTTACTTATGTTAAAATCACATAGTATGAAAACATATGACAATTTTTTATTTTTTTGTATATCAAGAAAAGTGATTTTAAAAAAATGATCTAATACAGTGAAACCCCTCAAATCCGAAATCCCCGGAAATCCGAACGGAAAAAAGAGAAACTTATTTATTTAGTCATAAAACAATTATGTATATATTCTACATTATAACCTTATTTTACATAATTAGTTGAAAAATTAACAAAGAATTACAGTTATTGTTAATAAAGTGTAAATCTATCTACATACTTATGTAATCCAGGATTGAAAAACTGTAAAAGTTGGTTATTGAAATTCTTTAGGTTAATCACTTTGCAAAAACAATGAAATAATAATCGAAACACACAAAATATCACATGATATCAGTTATCTTCAACTGTTAAAGCTGATTTAGGCTAATCCGAACAAATTGAAATCCGAACAGGCTACAGCCCCATTTAAGAAGTTTCACTGTATTTCTTAAAATTAAATCTTCGACTGAATTTTACATAATTTAGCTCCTATTTTTAATCTCTCTCCCCATTTTGGGAAACTTAATATTTATTCATATATCCCTCTGCTTTCTACTGATAAATTGTGCGAAATATTGTAGAAATCAGCTGAATCTCCTCTCATTATGGACATCAAATTTTTATTCCATTTATTTCCCATGGATTTAAAAAATAACTTTACAAAATTTGGCTCAAATCGGTTGAAAATTTAATTTTATTGCATTAATCTTAACCCTTTTCCCTCACTTTTGAAAAAATTATTTTTACTTTACCATACAGGGTGAGCGAAACCAGGGCATTTCGCTCTAGAAAAACGCCCTAATAAGTGAATATCAAACAAATTATATTTTTCCAGATATAATTGTTTTGTCAAAATGTCTGTTAGTTAGTCTGTAGTTGTCTGTTAGTTATTCGGTGAGTTACCAAATTTTTGTGAACGAGCTAGCTCAAAAACTAGTTTGAATATCGAAACCAAATTTCACACGTAGTTTTGGTCCATTGTGATTAAGAGCTGATTAGATATTGGTGCATAACGACCCAAAATTGGATGATGTAGGGGAGGGGGGGTTAAAAATTAAAAATCTAGGCCATATGAGCAAACTCAACCAAATTTTGTATACATAATCAGTGGGATCCCAGAAGTCTAAAAATGCAAAAACTAAACGCCCAAAATGAGGGGGGTGTAGGGTCAAAAAATGAAAATCTAGGCCCTTGTATCAAACTCAACCAAATTTTGTGTACTTAATCAGTAGGACCCCAGAAGTCCAAAAATGCAAAAACTAAACGCCCAAAATGGGGGGGGGGTGTCAAAAAATGAAAATCTAGGTCCTTGTACCAAACTCAACCAAATTTTGTATACATAATCACTGGAACCCCAGTAGTATAAAAATGCAAAAACTAGGCCCCTCCCCTACATGATTATAAATAATCTTATTAAATATTAAATATAAGTGAGGGGGAGGTTGTATGCTAAAGTCATGTGGATGGCCACATCAGAACACGTCAGCTTATTTTCATATTTATTTTCACGTTCATAAAGAGTCACTAAATAAAAATTAGACAATAAGGGCCAAAGTTTTAATATTTTTAATTTTTTTCTTCAAAAGCCTCAACACTTTTTGTTTAATATATTTTAAACACTTATTTATAACATTTTTTTAAATAATCTGTTTTCAATCAATTTTTAGGTTCCTTAATATGTAATTTTAAGTTCATAATTCTTATCTTTAATTTTTGTGAAATTTAACCATACTATATTTCATTTTGTTGCCTGCAAGTCATTATTTTCTGATAATTACATTTTTATAGGTACTTTCAGTTTACAATCGTGTATAACTCTACAAACAAAAGTAAAAGACTCCGTAATTAAGATCCGACACAATGATACAACCCTCAACAGGGAATCTCCACTGGGGATTCCCTTGTATTCAGAGTTAATAATTTGGCAATTTTTTGTCAAAATAAGCAGTTCGAGCGAGAAAATTGAAACTTGGGACCAAGAAACGGTTTAATAGGTTTATTAAATCGGGTTTCAATCGGTCTCTTTTTAAGGGAGTTCGAGCAGCTTTTCTATATGGTTGATTTTCGAAAAAATCTTTTGTATTTCTCCAGAATGACAACGTCTGACCACTAAATTTTTTAATAAAAAAATTGTTAATAATGAGGTTAATTTCGAATAAAAATCTTTGTTTTGATAATATTAATAAAAATAATATTGAGGTAAATTTTTCTCATTAAAAAAACATTTATTTAACACAAAAACGATTTCAAGAAATAGAGTTGGAATTCTACACTATTGTTTTTGTTATATTCTGTTGGCTGCAAATAACTTTTTATTTTTTTATATTTATGAATAACTAATTAACTAGAATGTCAAATCTATTGAAAAATGTATCATTCGATTCCTATAAGTTGAGTAATTGATCTGTATAAATTTATTGAAACGGTATAATTTGTATAGAAGTTATAGCCCTTTTAAAAGTTCCATGTTAAAAGGACAGTTTTCAATAATTTATTTCTCGCGAATGGGACAGACGATCAACTTCAAATTTCGGGAATAAATATTTAATGCATCAATGAATATTTTTATAAAAATGATAAACAGTCCTGAACCCCTTTAATCGAGGGGTGAATCATGACATGCTGTACACCTACTTCCACTTGTACTTCCAAATATTTCCAAGTACTTCCAAATATTTCCAGGTACCTACTTCCAAATATTTCCAAGTACTTCCAAAATACTTCCAAAGAGGTGTACACCTACTTCCAATCGCGGATCACCCCTAGCCTTTAACTATCCCTTTTATACACACACCATATTAGTTACTATGTTACACATCAAAAACATAAATTTAATTTAAATTACCCAGGGTAAACTCGGTAATTATTCTTAATAATTTGCAACAATACTAGTATAATCAAGAAGATCTATCAAAAAATAAAAACTACAACAACTTTAACTTTTGAATTGCTAAACTTGGGTACATCTTGAGCTAGACATTTGCCTGAATATATACCTATGTATAGTTTTATGACCTTTGTTGTTGAATTTCTCCACCCAAAGACTAAGGCTAGTACTTAATTGCTCTCCGTCGGGAGCCCAAAAGGCTTTTTTCCTCCTTTTCTTTAGAACAAGTCAGCTCCCTCGCTTTTAATCACTCCCTAACGCAAAATCCGCCCAAACTCAACCACCCCTTTTCTCCACCCCCCAGGCCATTACTTTCTCACTTTCTTTGGCCCATTCATCTGTTCTTTCCTATTGACTTGAACATTTAATTATATTTCCACTTTAACTTTCAATGAAGTATTTATGATAGTGAAAAACATTTTGATTCTTTCTCTTTTTCATTATTTATTTTTGATTAGAATTTATAAATGAGACCATTTATTATCTGAATTAAAATTCTAATTAACGTTTTTTTTTATTTTTTTATTAATATTATTCCAAATGGCCTTAGTCTTTGCTTTTTCTTTTAATTGAATATTCTGGTTAATAAGTCTTAAGAAAATAAAATTTGAAAAAAAAACTAAGTAGACTTTTTCAAGACAAGAGAGCCAATTTTTACCTGCGAATAATTAAAGCTTATAGAGCTAAAGCTTAATACGAAGTTGAAAAATTATTTTCTATATATTTCTCTAACAGTATAAGAATTTTAATGCGTTCAAACGCAAGATTTTGAAAAAAGAATTAGTTTTTATTTTTTTTCATAATATTCCACCACTTCAAAAAAAAAAAATGGAATAAACTGCGACGAATCGTATTTAAACTTTATCCAATGTACTATCTTATTCCCTAGAGCAAAGTACTTTAAAATATAATTTTACAAAAAACTTTATATGATCTTTTTTGTGGTCCCCAAGGTATTTAATTAGGATATTAAATTTTAAAATTGGTTAAGTCATTTTCAAGATATTTAGAAAAACTAAAAAAGTACTGAAATAATGTACTAATGTTTGTTGGCCGATATGTGCCATAAACTAATCAGCGCTTCATTTTGTTTAAAGAATGGTAGGTTTTCAATTTCATTTCAATCGGTTCAACGGTGTGGAAAAAATCGTGGACGAAAAAACGATAACATCCGCATGCACTTCCTGAAAAAATCGCACTTTTTGGCATCTCGACGAGGCCCCATGTAATTTTTGGCAAAACCTTCACGTGCTAAAATTCAACTTAATTGAATACTATAATTTGTGTCTTTAATTGAGTCCATGGGTTCCTTAGTCTTTACCTGATGATCCTTTGAAGTCGCCCTGACCGGCTTCACTTTGGATAGAGTAAAATTCCTTAGTGTAAAGGCGTATAGAATACATTTTCTGACCAAGTTTGGCGGAGTAAACTTTTAAATATCACGGTAAAAAAATGATTTTAGTTTTTTTATTTCTGATCTTAAAAATCGACTTTCCATCTGAGATTCATAATGAAAGTGTTTTTTTATCCCTAAGAATTGGAGAAAAAAATCACCATTCATTAATTTTGAATTTTACTTTTGAAAAAAATAAAATCGAAAAAACTTATTTTTTTTTGAAACTCTCGAAAATCGTTTGAGATAAATAGCTAAAAATTTAGCTGAATTATTTTTATTTAATGTCAAATCGATCCCCCAAGTGTAAATCGAAAAAGCCGAGGGGGCAGATTTCCCACAGTAGTACCACAGCTACTAGTAAAATTACTTTTTAATTAATTTAATTTTAACTAACCATGGAAATATCAAGCTTATGACAGTTTTACTTAGGGAAAGTGGTGTAGGTTTTAGGTTAAACATGATATTAATTAATAAAGTAAAGGGAGTGTCGATAGTAGTAAGGGCGGTACCCGGCGACTATACCTAGTCTTTGAAAAATAACGAAAATGAAAAAATGTATTCGATGAAATTTGCAAAAAAAAGCGAAGATTAAAATAAAATTTCAAAAAATGAAGAGTACTTTTTTCGACAACATCCCCTGGTTGAAAAGTCACCACCCGCCACTGGTATATATAGATATATGTTTTTTACATAAAAGCAAATGTTTACTTTTTTATTTCTCATTATAAATCTGTCCCATAGAAATTACCAAAATTTAAGAAATTATGTATTCTTTCGTAAAGAGAAACAAATAGGTTGTCCTCTGCTTGATGCAAATAAACATACACACACACACACACACACACACACATATATATATATATATAATTTATTTGTTTGAGACTATAGTTTAGAAGGCTTGGCCTTCATCATCAGTCTTTTTTAATTAAAAATATTATTTTTCATGGGGTCAGTATCCCATGGATATTGAAAATTTTTGAGTTAAAATTTTAAATGGCTCTCGACTAAGTAAGATGCGGCGTTTCTGAAGGACTATTCATACTTTAATTTTTTTTTTTAATAATAGTACGTATTTTGATAATTTTTGAAATATTAGCTAAAGGAGATTATTAAGTTATACAAATGGTACGTATTTCAAAAACAAAAAGTGGGCAATTTTTCGATGAGATCATTGATCAAATGTCTGTCACCAGTATCAATAGACAGAGATAAATTGTCGCCAGATTAGCTGTGTAACAAATTTAACATATTAAAAAATAAAACACCAATTATAATCCATACCTGTACCTGTGTCACGATATATGTCTTTTGATTCCATACTTTCTGAAAACAAGGTACTTATATTTGTCTATATCGAGTATTCTATGTTTGGAAAGTTGACATATACTGATCTACCACCTAAGGCAATATAAATCGACAAAGAATAAATTAAGGAAAACTATATTATGTAAAATAAAATCTACTGGGATCCATTTGATAGTCATCTTTAACCGACTTAATTGTAAATTGTTTTTTGTTTTGTTCTTTCTATATATATTGTTTAATTGTTTGTGAACGTATTTGTGTTTTGTTCATCTTATAGCGTAAAGCAGGAATACTTATTTTTATTCTTATATTCTTATTGTTTTAAAAGTATTGGAAATTTGCTGAGTTTTTTATATTTATATTTTTGATTTGTTAAATAAATTATTTCATTAATAAATGTTTTTTATTTTATTTTTTTTTAATTTTTAAGATAATTTTTTTGGGGGAAATCAATCATTCTTATGTGGTACAGTAAAACTAAATTACATCCCAAACAAACTTTTAGCCGTTTCGAGACGCTGCCCGCCAGGGCAACCTGCCCGGAGGGCCGAAGGCACGCCTGTAGCAGCTAGTATATATATATATATCTCAATTTAACTTAACAATTTTAATATTTGTTCTAAATGAAGGCAATTAAAACCGTGAGAACAGTTAGAATGTTCTCGTAAGGAAAAGACTTAAAAAACAAAATCTTTTATGTCCTTATCAATCTTTTTATTTTAAAACTGGGAGACAGTTTCGGCCGACACTCTCAAGCCATCATCAGTCTAAAAAGTACAAATACATAAACTTTACAATTGCAAATACAATCAAGAAACAAATATATATAAAGATCAGTCCACTCACCCTCAGTTTTCAATAGTACATTGGTAATATTATTTTTATTTTTACATTTTCTTTGCAATTCAGCAAAATTCCAACATCTGTTGTTATAGATGAGAGTAACAAATGCAATTCTATAAAATTGAAAAAATATATAAAGACATTTTTCTTTTTCTTTGTCATATTATTTAAAATTAGGTTCATTATTTGAAATGTTCTCTCACCTTGATTACCAATCACACCTTGTTTTTATTATAGCACAAAATTTTTTTAAAATACAATTGTAACATTCAATTATTTACATTCACAATATTCTCCCGTATCAAATTTTAGACAAATTATAATTTTTCACTTTTTGATCAATTCAATTTCATTCTATATAAAACTTTTCTATTTTTAATATAAAAATAAAAATAGTGTATGACGTTATACCAGCTGCCAACACAATTAAATTAAAACCCCAGTCTTCAAAATCAAAAAATTATACAAAACAAGATATACAACATTAATAATTTTCAACAAAGGTACTATAATTATCGTTCATCAAACAGTAGAGAGCAAAACCTCAGGAAAAGTCAACACATTACACCGTCCCAAAAAATCACACTCAGGAAACAATCAACTTATTTTTATGAACATATACATTCAGCTTATTAGTTTGCTTATTAGGTCGCTATAGATCGGACATTGTTCTCAGTGTCTACTTTAAAGTTGACTACTTTGTCTCTATTCCTCAGAATGTGTAGGGATTCTTTCATCTTATGTATGAAATCATCTCTTCTCCCTGCACAATATAGAGACATCATTAAAATCAAACTCATGATTTGAGTCATTGCGTGAATGGCAATGCAGATATTAATTTGCCTTTTACTACCGATTTGTCATGTTCAATGACCCTTGTCCTTAGCATTCTCTTTGTTTCTCCTATGTATGTCCTATCACAGTCCTTGCATTTTATCTCATATATGACATTGTTTTCATTATAAACATCCTTGACAGTTGTCAGTTCCAACTGTCAAGGATGTTTATAATGAAAACAATGTCGTATATGAGATAAAATGCAAGGACTGTGATAGAACATACATAGGAGAAACAAAGAGAATGCTAAGGACAAGGGTCATTGAACATGACAAATCGGTAGTAAAAGGCAAATTAATATCTGCATTGGCCATTCACGCAATTGACTCAAATCATGAGTTTGATTTTAATGATGTCTCTATATTGTGCAGGGAGAGGGATGATTTCATACGTAAGATGAAAGAATCCCTACACATTCTGAGGAATAGAGACAAAGTAGTCAACTTTAAAGTAGACACTGAGAACAATGTCCGATACTATAGCGACCTAATAAGCAAACTAATAAGCTGAATTGTATATGTTCATAAAAATAAGTTGGTTGTTTCCTGAGTGTGATTTTTTGGGAGCGGTGTAGTGTGTTGACTTTTCCTGAGGTTTTGCTCTCTACTGTTTGATGGAAACTGTATAATTATAGTACCTTTGTTGAAAATTATTAATGTTGTATATCTTGTTTTGTATGAATTTTTTGATTTTGAAGACTGGGGTTTTAATTTAATTGTGTTGGCAGCTGGTATAACGTCATACACTATTTTTATTTTTATATTAAAAATAGAAAAGTTTTATATAGAATGAAATTGAATTGATCAAAGAGTGAAAAATTATAATTTGTCCTAAAATTTGATACGGGAGAATATTGTGAATGTAAATAATTGAATGTTACAATTGTATTTTAAAAAAATTTTGTGCTATAATAAAAACAAGTGTGTGATTGGTAATCAAGGTGAGAGAGCATTTCAAATAATGAACCTAATTTTAAATAATATGACAAAGAAAAAGAAAAATGTCTTTATATATTTTTTCAATTTTATAGAATTGCATTTGTTACTCTCATCTATAACAACAGATGTTGGAATTTTGCTGAATTGCAAAGAAAATGTAAAAATAAAAATAATATTACCAATGTACTATTGAAAACTGAGGGTGAGTGGACTGATCTTTATATATATTTGTTTCTTGATTGTATTTGCAATTGTAAAGTTTATGTATTTGTACTTTTTAGACTGATGATGGCTTGAGAGTGTCGGCCGAAACTGTCTCCCAGTTTTAAAATAAAAAGATTGATAAGGACATAAAAGATTTTGTTTTTTAAGTCTTTTCTCCTTACGAGAACATTCTAACTGTTCTCACGGTTTTAATTGCCTCATTTAAGAACAAATATTGAATAATAAAACATCATAGTACTCTATCTAATTAACAATTTTATTTATTGTTTTATCATATTATTTAAATTTCCAAGTGTAATAAAATTCATAATGCGATTTTCTCATCAGCCAAGTCACCCAGTTCGTTTTGTCATTGTCTTCTTCTTCTTCTTCTTCATCTTCTTTTAGGCTAGGTAGCCTGTTTTCTCCCAAGGAAGAGTCCCGTCCTTCAACTTTCTGCCCAACGTTTCTTCGGTCTTCCTCTGTTTCTCTTGCCGTCAGGACGGTTTCTCGTGACGATTTTCGGCAGCCTGCTTTCGTCCATACGTTCCACATGCGCTGCCCATTCTCTTCTGCGCACCCTGACCCAGTCTACGATGTTCTGAATCCCACATGTTGCTCTAAGGTCTTCGTTTCTCAATTTATCCAACAATGTTTTCCCTTGTATTGCTCTGATGACCCTCATTTCTGCCGTCTGGAGTAGTTGTTGTGTCACTGTTGTGTCCGCTCTCGCTTCAATTCCGTATGTTAAGACAGGTCTCACACACGTCTTGTAGATTTTGGTTTTACTTTCCACGGACATATGTTTATTCTTCCATATGACATTATTAAGGCATCCGGCTATACGCGTCCCTTTTAATATTTGGTGCTTAACTTCTAGATTCAAGTCCCTATTGCTGGATATTTCAACTCCCAGATAATTGAATTTAGAGACTTGCTCAATTAGTGATCCCTGAAGGTTGATATTACAGGTCAGATGTTCTCTATTTAATACTAAGCATTTTGTTTTGGATGTTGATATTTGCATATTGAGGGATTCCGCCATGCAATTGAAGGCATCTAAGAGATCTTGGAGACTTTCTTCATTCTCCGCTACCAGAACTGCGTCGTCGGCATAACACACTAGTGGTATAGATGTTTCGCCCATTTTGTAGACTAGCCGAGTTGGAATGCCCTCTATAATCCTGTCCATAACCACATTGAATAGCATGGGACTAAGGAATCCCCTGCCTAACTCCGCGCGAAAGAGCAATAAGATCAGAATTTGTCATTGTGCTGCTGGTAATTTGAACATTCAATAAAATCCTTTTTGCTTTAACTCTTTAAAACTTGTTTACACTTAAGTGACGGCCATTAAACTAATTTAAACTCAAGAAAACATTACATTTGAATTTCAAACAGAAATGGATATTTACAAAAGCAGCAATATATACCTTATTTATTACCTCGCAAATGGAAAAGTTTTTATCTATTGGGTATGAATATAAAAAAATCATAAATATATGAATTCGTTTAGAAAGCATAAATTATTAAGGGAATTTTCCATGTTTCAATTTAATATTTACATATTTGTTTTATATGAAAGTGATTCTAGGGGGGAGTTTTGTTTCTCTTTGTCTTCATAACTTCTTATCGACCGCATCAGGAAAAAGAAATTTGGCTAAGATGTCGAACTGTCCAAGATTTATAATTGACGCGTTCATCTTGTAAATCTCAGTACCAAAATTTATATAAAATGTTGAATTGATTAAAGCTTTGGCGGCCTGAATTTTTATTAAACCTCTTTTACTATTATTTATTTATTTATTTATTAAAATCATTCTATCTGTAGGGTCATCTAGCCCCTTTAATGGACAATTTGACCTGATAATTTTTTTATAAAATAAATAAACTGCAACGGATCGTTGCTAAACTTGATCCAAAGTCATTTGAAATATTAATATGTTTATTCCTTTATTATTAATCAGATATCACTTGCTATTTGGAGTCCATGTTGACTTAAATTCAAAAATATAATGATCGATTCTCATCTAATACTCGAGGAATAACAATTCTACATTGGATTTTAAACGTTTCGGTTATTATTGGTAACCATTGCTGAAGACATGGAGGAATTGAGTTAAAATCAAAAATAGCCATCGATTCTCATCTAATACTTGAGGAATAACAATTCTACACTGGATTTTTGACGTTTCGGTTATTATTGGTAACTATTGCTAAAGACATGGAGGAATCGACTTAAAATAAAAAATAACAATCCATTCTTATCTAATATCAGAGGAATAACCTTATTGCATTCCATTTTTGATATTTTGACTATTAATGGCAACCTCTACTGAAAACGTGGAAGAATCGACTTAAAATCAAAAAGACTAAATTCTTATATGGTAAACAATTCAAGCTTTGTTAAAATAATGGAAGGTTTTCAATTTTATTTCAATCGGTGCAACGGTGAGGAAAAAATCGTTGAAGAAAAAAACGATAACATACATCCATACATACCTCCATACATCCGCACGCAGACAATGAAAAAATCGCACTTTTTGACCTTTGTTAGAGACCTCATGCAATTTTTGGCAAAACTGCCACGTGCTAAAGTTCAACCTAAATACTAAAATTTGTGACTATAATTGAGTCTATGGGTTCCGTAGTCTTTTCCTGTCGTCTCGTTGAAGTCGCGCTTGCCGCGAGATCGATTACAATACTTTCCCCATGCTTCGCATTGGATAAAGTAAAAATTGGGAAATCTCCCCCAAAAGTATTTGAAGAATAAAAAACAGATTCAATTTTGAATGTGAAAAAATATATCAAGATTTCCTAAAAAAATTTTTTCTATAAATCGGTTCTACTTCTTTACATATCTTTATCGGATATATACTGTTTACGACACATCTAACAACTGCATATATGTAGTAGGTTTAGTAAAAATACCCAATATATCCTAATTCGTCATTTTCAAAAAAATTGAAAAAAAAGAAGATGCATAAGATGCCTAATTTTGTTTAAGAAAAGTTTCTACACAATTATGAATTTTCTTGATGCTCAAGAAACTTGGATTGTAAATTTTCACAAAATTGACTAAATTTAACGTAAAATATTAAAATAATAAACCCGATCATTTGACTATCTTTTTTTGAAAAATAGATGGATATTTTTCAAAAATATAACTCACGGTATAAACCAAATATATCAAGAAAGAATTTAAATTTTAAAATCAAAATCCAGATTTAAGTAGAAAATATTTCTATAGTGCATATCTGAGAGGTCCAAAGATTTTTAGCTTCTTTTAAATATATTGCGTGTCAGGGTGTGTTTTGTCTCGAGGGTCGAACTAACAAGCCCTGCAAGCGTGTTAGTACTAGGGTTCAACTCTTGAGGGATGGAGCCCTCTGATATGCAATGTAAAAATATTTTCTACTTAAATCTAGATTTTGACCTTAATATTTAAATTCTTTCTAGGTAAAATATTAAGATCTTGGCTCATGTGAGAAGAGAATTACAGTCTCTAGAAGTCATAGGGTTAAAATAGTTGGCGAGTGCTTTTGATCGGTTAGTATCTAATAGTCTAAGATCCCGAGTTAGGTCGACCTTCACCTATCGAGTTTCCTAATGAAATTAATATTTTGATAATATAATGTATTAATAAACAAAACTTGATAGGGTCGACATCCAATTTCCCTGCATAGCTATTTTTAATAAAAAAATTAAAGTTATTAATTTTATTACATAAATGTAGTTATCGAGTTTCCGGATAAATATATTACCAATCGAGAGTAAAATATGTATATAAAATGCAAAAGTTGGGTCGCCATCTTTTTCCCTGCATAAGTCCATGTAGACAGGGTATCAACAGGTAACTTCGAATTAGTATTTTGTAGTTATAGAGTTTTCCGAGGGGTGAACCGCGACCTAATATGCTGTACACCTACTTCCACTTGTACTTCTAAATATTTCCAAGTACTTCCAAATATTTCCAAGCAATTTCAAATATTTCCAAGTGCTTCCAAAGATTCCCAAGTAGTTCCAAATATTTCCAAGCACTTTCAAACATTCCTAAGTACTTCCAAATATTCCCAAGTACTTCCAAAAATTCCCAAGTACTTCAAAATATTTCCAAGCACTTCCAAATATTTCCAAGCACTTTCAAATATTTCCAAGTACTTCAAAATATTTCCAAATACTTCCAAATATTTCCATGTACTTCCAAATATTTCCATGTACTTCCAAATATTTCCAAGTACTTCCAAAATACTTCCAAAGAGGTGTACACCTATTTCCAATTGCGGATCACCCCTCGGATTTTCCTTTATTGTTATATATGAAAATGTAGATTATTTTATTACGAATTAATTAATTAATTTATTTTATTTTTTTATCAAAAATAGCTATGCAGGGAAATTGGATGTCGACCCTATAAAGTTTTGTTTATTAATACATCATATTATTAAAATATTAATTTAATCAGGAAACTCGATAGCTGGAGGTCGGCTTAAAGTCGGGATCTTGTACTGTATTTTTTTAATGATAATGATGAGAGAAGGAGTTACACTAAAAAGGTGCAACCCCTAAAAGCCTGGGTAATGTATAGGGTTGTTGATTGTTTGAATATTGTTTATTCCGCGCAAATGAAGCACGTGGATAGAATATTGATGATTGGGAAAAATTGTGAAATAAACATATTCAATGATTTTATATGTATATTTTAGATTTTATTAGAAAAATTTGTTACATCTAGATTGAAGGAAAGAAAGAGGGATGGAAATAAAGAAAGAATTTAGATCAGTCAAATGAGATGTCTAGAAATGGTAGCCATAGGGTTGGTAGCTGTATGGGGAGCCATAATGATGGGCGTAGGGGGTGGCGTAGGCCTGGACTCCGGAGTAGACGGGGCCATTGCTCTGGACGGTGGACACTTGACCGGCGACCACGGGGTGGGCGAACACTTGGGGGCTGCGTCGTTTGCGGAGTTTCAGAAGAGCCTCTTGGTGAGCCTGCAAGAAAAAATCGTTCTTTATTAATAAAGAGTAGTTTTACTTAACCATACAGGGTATGGTCAAGTATTGTAATCGTGCATGAAAAAAGTGGGTTTTTCTTTCTTTTTTTCAAAATATCTCAAAAACGGCTGAAACTATTTTGATTAAAAAAATGATCGAAACCATGGTATTTCTCTCTACAAAAAAGCTCTAATAAGTAAACATCGAAAAAATTATATTTTTAAGATAATAATTGTTTTGTCAAAATGTCTATTAGTCTGTCTGTTAGTTAGTCTGTGAGTTACCAAATTTTTATGGACGAGCTAGCTCAAAAACTAGTCTGAATATCAAAACCAAATTTCACACGTAGTTTTGATCCATTGAGATTAAGAGCTGATTTGATTTTGGTGCATATCGACCCAAAATTAAGGGGGTGGAGGGGCGGAGTTAAAAATTAAAAATCTAGGCTTTTTGAGCAAACTCAACCAAATCTTGTATACATAATCAGTTAGACCCCAGAAGTCTAAAAATGCAAAAACTCACCGCCCAAAATTGGGGGGGGGGGGGGGTTTAGGGTCAAAAAATGAAAATCTAGGCTCTTGTACCAAACTCAACCAAATTTTGTATACATAATCAATGGGCCCCCAGGAGTCTAAAAATGCAATAACTAACCCCCTCCACTATATGATTATAAATAATTTTATTAAATATTAAATATAAGTAAGGGGCCAGGTTGTATGGTAAAGTCAAGTGGATGGCAACATCAGAACACCTCAGCTTATTTACTTTGCTATTGTAATCGAGCAGAAAATTCATATTTTTGAAGATATTTATGTTCTCAGGTTTTCTGAGTTCAATAAATTTTAATTTTAATAAAATCCCATTTAATTATTGTATACCATGAGGAAGGGAAGATCCTGCGAAACGTTAGTTCAAAAACTATAAAGAGAAAACTTTCCAAAAATAATTTTTTATTAGAAATAATCTTTTTATTACTGGACTGATTTTTATTAAATCCTCAGTTATAAATCTAACCATGCGTCTTCAAGAAAAACTTCTAATATATTGAAAATAATATTCCCACAAATTATTTTATTTCGAATTTGTTGTTTATTTTTTCCATTATCCTTTGGTTGCCGCATTTTCTAATCCTCATTGATACCTATATATCTACAAATCTGTCTCCTAGAAAATACTTCTAATATACATATAATGGAAAATGTTAGATATAATAATATATCTCTGTCTATTGATGGTTATATCTAGGGCTGTTATTGTTGAGAGATTTTTATCATTCTTCTTTCTGTGACGATAAATTCTTACCAAATGTAGGTATTCTATGGAACAATAAGGTCCAAGGAAGAAGAGCCTTTTGACTTTCACATTTATATTTTATATAATATAGAAATATGAAGTATTGCGATCGCCTGCCTGGGTCCTGACTCTTTGAGAAATTGTGTCTCAGAGATGAAAACTGTTAATTTCATTGAATGTTTTTGCCGAGAGTAGCAGAATTTTTATATATTGAAGGAGACAATAAAAGAGTGTGTCTTTTGCTGGAATTATACATTTTATTTATTTATAATGAGACTATAGTTTATTCCCAAATGTCCGAGCCAGAATCAAAACCAAAATTAATAATCCCATACTATGGAAAAATTTCGGAAACTTTAAAATTAAAATTCAAAACTTTAGGATATCAAACTATTTTCAAATCCTCTAGAACATTGGGATCTGATATTAGCAATAATAAGAAAGACAAAATTCAAAAAATGGAGAAAAAGGGTGTCTATTCCATAACATGTGGAGAATGTGACTCGACCTATATAGGAAAAACAGAGCGAAATTTAAACACACGCATTTCGGAACACAAGATAGTGTTTAAAGGGGGTTCGGGTCATAGTGCATTTGCAGACCATTTAATCTCCGAGAAACATTGTTTTCCAGATGAATCAAATATTAAATTAATTAGATCAGAATTAGATCCCTTAAAAATTAGTATTTTCGAATCGTTAGAAATTTTAAAATCATACAATAATTCACCAAAAAAATTCTTAAATCGGAAAATAGAAATTCCCGAAAGCTTTATTTTAAAAGTAGCGGCTAAAATATAAACTTCACAAACGCCACCTACAAGCCAAAATAATAAAACAAGTATAAATTTCAATTCTTAACTTGCCCACACTGTTTATTTTCTTAACCTAACCACATGAAAGATTTTAACCTTTCATTCATAAATTAATTCCTGTGAATCCATTGTAATAGACTGATGAAGAGGGCAAAGCCCTCGAAACTATAGTCTCGTTATAAATAAATAAAATTTATAATTCCAGCAGAAGACACACTCTTTTATTGTCTCCTTCAACTGTTAATTTCATTTTGTAACTTCTAGGTGGAAGGAAGATTTGGGACATAAAACTTGGATATTGTGGTCCCCAGAGCCCCAAAAGGGGCCTATTGGTCATTGCGTACGTATGTATGTACTCCCCTGCTTACGAAATTTTATATTTAGTCATACAAGTTATTTATTTATCCGTTACTTTTCATAACTTTTAAATGTAACTAGTTCTTCAAAATGAATGAAATGAAATGAATGAAATCTTGTGCTCTGTTTCTGCAAATACATAGATGGCCAGTTAATTTTGGTTGAAATCGGATCATTAAACAACTACCAACAACCATGAAGCTACATTTTACTTCTCTATACCCCCAACGCTCAATTCTATATACAAATATTCAGATTCCTAACAATAAACAAGATTAGAATATAATAGAGCGCTGTTAAATTTTCAAGAAAAATTGTAAATAATGAATGTATACTGTCTGTAAACGGCCAAAAGTGATAAAATAAATAATTAAATTTTCTATTCAAAGCTGAGTTAGCTGGTGAGATAAGTAGCTTTCACTGAAAAAATATATGACACCTTCGAAAAACTTGGATTTAGCCATTAAATCTTTTACAATTTTTCACTTGTATTTAATATACATCTTCAAACATAGTAAGATGGATTACCTTGAAGTGGAGAGCCTTGGCTTGGAGAACTTCGGGGGTTTCGGCTACGGACACATGTTGGGTCTGGGCGATGGGCAAGTTGGTGGCAGCGACACGGAATCCGTTGATGGGGTCAGCGACGTAGGCGGCCTTTTGGACCAGACCGTGTCCATCGACATAAGAGTATTCGCCACGGGTCACTCCATCGAAAGTTTTGACCTGGAAACAGAGAAACATTTTCCTATAGCTAGTAATGAACTGTTGAAGCTTTTATTTTTGTGATTAATTTGACTAAAATTTAAATTTGATGATGGTTACAATCTAAATGAGATGTGGAACCTGATCTTATAAATATAATTTAATTCCATGTAATTTTCCAATAAAAAAATATTTTGTAAATATTTTGTTGCTAACTTCATGCAGATAATGTAAATATCAGGGTTGCCAACTTACAAATATCAGTGTTGATAACTTCATGTTGATAATATAAACGATGTACCTTGTATTATAAAATCCAACTATGTAAACTATAATATTCTTGATATGTGGATTAATTGTTATTTATTATTGTAGTTATATCATTTAATTTGTCAATATTTTTTGCTTTATGGTTTTTAAAAACATGTAATGCTTAGTCCGATAGGGGCGCTGAGGTCGTCAGTGTGTTGGTTTTTTGACTGGACTGTACTTGGAGTCTATATAAAGCCTGACCGACACGTGATTGGCTCAGTTAACCTATAATCGGAGTGGCTGCTCATACTTGAGAACGATCGGAGAATAAGTCTATCGAAACGTTACGTTATATTGTATTATTTGTTTGAGTTCAATAAATAATTATAATTAATTATGTGTAATTTAAATAAAAATTCAAATTTTAATTTTTCTATAGTAATAATTAAAAATTAAAAAACATTTTTAAATTACTATTCACACCTGAGTTGTAGGAATAACAAAAAGCGATTTCATTAAACATTGTCCTTTTTTTCAGATAATCTGCATAATAAAAATCAATTTAATTTAAAAAATCATTCCTGCTTGAAAAACTATTGATGCACATCATTCATTTTAATAAATATTCGAATAAATTGGATACATATTCTAATCATTATTATTTATTTGATTATTGAATTATTATTGAATGAGATATTGAATAATTTATTGAATTATAAATGTAAATGTCATTTACAATTATGATGTAATACAAAGAAGGATCATATAATTGAGAGAGGCTTTCATTATTTTCTATTCTAGATATAGATAGACTCTCTGCGGTGTCCAATTACTATCTATATTTTTAAAAAATTCAATGTAGTTTCTCTAAGCTAAACATTTTTTTAATGATATAGGTATTGTTAAAAAAAATGTTTTGTTATCGAATTCCGGTTCAACGAGCTTTATGCTATTATAAAAGAAAATTAAAATATTTATTTATTACTCAAAAAATTAATGGATGTAGAATCTCAATAAATAAATAAATATACATTGAAATTGATCAACACTTTTTCACGACTTTGCTAATTGAATTTCGTCTCTTTTGGAATATTTTTCATTTAGCGATTTGAACTCCTGTATGGAAAAAAATAGATTTTCGAAATATGTTGTTTATATATTTTTTGAAAATATATTAAAAGTATAAAATTTTTGTGTTAAATTTATATAAAGTTTATGTTTTCTATATATTCTTAAAATATAATTATTTTTATGATCGCTCTAGTATAAACTTTATATAAAGAACTCAAAAAATAAATAAATAGATTTTCGAAATATGTTGTTTATATATTTTTCGAAAATATATTAAAAATATAAAATTTTTGTGTTAAATTTATATAAAGTTTGTTTTCTATATATTCTTAAAATATAATTATTTTTATGTCGCTCTAGTATAAACTTTATATAAATTTAACACAAAAAAATAAATAGATTTTCGAAATATGTTATTTATATATTTTTCGAAAATATATTAAAAATATAAAATTTTTGTGTTACATTTATATAAAGTTTGTTTTCTATATATTCTTAAAATATAATTATTTTTATGTCGCTCTAGTATAAACTTTATATAAATTTTAACACAAAAAATAAATAGATTTTCGAAATATGTTGTTTATATATTTTTCGAAAATATATTAAAAATATAAAATTTTTGTGTTAAATTTATATAAAGTTTGTTTTCTATATATTCTTAAAATATAATTATTTTTATGTCGCTCTAGTATAAACTTTATATAAATTTAACACAAAAATAAATAGATTTTCGAAATATGTCATTTATATATTTTTTGAAAAATATATTAAAAATATAAAATTTTTGTGTTAAATTTATATAAAGTTTGTTTTCTATATATTCTTAAAATATAATTATTTTTATGTCGCTCTAGTATAAACTTTATATAAATTTAACACAAAATTTTTATATATTTATTTATATTTTCAAAAAATTTATTTCGAAAATCAATTTATTTCCATAAGGGCTTATTAGTTACAACAACAAATCAAATTTTTCATTCGTTTTTAAAATTTTTCATTAGAAAGTTCTAAAGCTTGTAAAATCCATAAAAGCTATTCTTTATTGTCGTTTTGGAAATTTAGATATTTTGTCATTGACGAACTTTCTACAGCCTTTTAGTTATTGAGTTATTATGGATATCGTATTTTAGACATACGGAAACATTTAATAGAGATGATATAAATATAGTAGACATAGACAAACAGACAGACAAAAACAATACTTTTTCCTCAAAGCTTCACAAATTTCTAAACACAAAGAGACAAAAATTCAAATATTCGTGTTAAACCCCCAGCTACCCAAAGAAATCCGAGTAATCTATATATATAAAATGGAACAGTATGTATATATATTTGTATGATCCAAACGATCTGATTGGCCAGTGGATAGCCAATGGCAACGCGTTAAATTATTAGAACGATTCTGATTGGTCAAATAGCGATCGTGCTTAGCCAATGCGTTAAATAAATATTAAAAAAACTTTTGGTCATTTCGAGACGCTGCCCGCCAGGGCAACCCGCCTGAAGGGTCTAGGTGCAGAAGGCACGCCTGGAGCATCTAATTTAATATAAATGTTAACTAAAATATTTCAAAGCAAGGTTTTAGTTAAAATTTGTTAGTCGATAGCATGACTCACCGCTTTAAGGATTTTCTTTGAATTTTTTAAGTGTCCTACAAATTATTTGAATTTTTATATATTTATTTATTTAAATATATTAACAAGTCTTGATTTCAGAATTTTTTAATATTAATTATAATATTTTACCTATAACTTTTTGAGGATATATTCTCAAGAAATAGTGCTCATTTTCCTTTTCGTTTGTAAAATTATAACACAAGTTATATTAAAAAAAAATGTTTTATTTTCAATTGGGACGTTTTGGCCACTTTAGATTAGTTTCATCATCAGTCTAAAAATTTATTTTAATCTATAACTTAGAAAAACACAATATACCAAAATTTTACAAAATTAATTTATTAATATTGAAAATGTAAAATTTTATAATGTTGTGTTTTTGTAAGTTATATATTAAAAAAAAATTCAGGCTGATGATGACGCTATTATAAAGTGGCCGAAACGTCCCTATAGGTAATAAATAAAAAAAAATAATATAACCTGTGTTATGTTTTTAGAAAAGAAAAATAAGAGCCATTTCTCGAGAATATATCCTCGAAAAGTTGGGGAGTCGGGTTGGCCGAGCTGGCTAACGGTCTAAATGGGCTTTGTTCCCCGTGACAATAAATAAATTTAAAAAAAATCCTCGAAGAGTTATATAATAATTTATTCTTATTTATTTATTTTCTATATAAATATAAATAAATTACTAATGCATAGTATGGGTAAAGTATTGTAATCGGTCTCGCGGCAATTGCGACTTCAAAGGCTCCTCAGGTAAAGACTACGGAACCCATGGTGTCAATTAAAGTCACAAATTGTAGTATTCAATTAGGTTGAATTTTAGCAAGTGAAAGTTTTGCCAAAAATTACAATGGGTCTCGTCGAGAGGCCAAAAAGTGCGATTTTTTTAGGAAGTGTGTGCGGATGCATGTATGTATGTATGTATGTTATCGTTTTTTTCGTCTACGATTTTTTCCACATCGTTGAACCGATTGAAAATCTACCATTATTTTAACAAAATGAAGCGCTGATTAGTTTTTGGTACATATCGACCTGCAAACATTAATACTTTATTTCAGTACTTTTTTAGTTTTTTCTAAATATCTTGAAAATGACTTAACCAATTTTGATGAAATTTAATATACTAATTAAGTACCTTGGGAACCACAAAAAAGGTTAAATGAAGTTTTTAGTAAAATTATATTTTTAAGTACTTTATTCTAGAGTAAGATAGTACTTTTTTTTAATTCTTTATTATTATATTTTAAACATGGACCGCAAATAGGCAGTGATATATGATTAATAATAAAGGAATAAAAATATTGATATTTCAAATGACTTTGGATAAAGTTTAGCAATGATGCGTTCCAGTTTATTTTGATCGTTTTAAAGAATCTGCGCATGCGCATATTACTTTAAAACTGCCGGCTACTGTTTTAGAAAAAACTTAATATTTCTTCTAGTTTGCAAATTTAAGTTAATTATATTTTTTCTTGTTTTGTTTCAGGTGAGAATACATTTCTATCCTAATCCTGCATCGTTCTTCACAAAGGTAGCACATTATAAATTTATATTTCATTAATAAAGAAACAAATATTCATCATTTTTGGCCTTAAAAGCTTATTTTAATCTTTTTCATTTTTTTCTTTAATTAATTTTAGTGACGTAGAAAGTCAAAATAATATTTTAAATGCAATTAGAAATTATATTTGCCTTTCTGGTTAAATACTCTTTCTTTAATTTTAATTAACCAAATGAACAAAAATAAAAATAATAAAAAAATTAACCCTGCAAAGGTTGAACAACCTTAATATTAGTATTATTATTTTTTTTTGCCTTGTTTTTGTTTTTACAAGAAATGTTTTCTTGTCTCCGAGAAAGAGAACAATTTAATTAATCGAGAAACTTTATGTAATGGTATTTGTTTTGTCAT
Organism: Forficula auricularia; assembly: GCA_024734495.1. NCBI lineage: Eukaryota > Metazoa > Arthropoda > Insecta > Dermaptera > Forficulidae > Forficula > Forficula auricularia. The sequence continues at coordinate 3,465,822 of JALMQS010000150.1, forward strand.
TTCTTATTTTTTTAATTTATTTATTTTATTATTTATTTCTCAAGTGAGTTGTTCGATCCGTGTCTTTTTGTTTTAAATTTAGAAATCCATAAATATCTTTCCCACAACCTCAAGCCGGACTCTTTCTTATTAATTAATAACATAAATTCCAACCAAACCGGTCATTCAAGTTGGATATTTGATACTCTATTATTATTACTATATCAACTCAACAAGAACAATTATTGTCTCGTGAGATAAAATATTCATTTTTGAATTAAATTGCTCAGTGGGCCTAGAGGGGGCGATCTAAAAGATTTATGAAAATGAACATGGTAGCTAATCAATCATCTCTAGAATTAAAAATATTCGATTTCTTTTTGGAAATAATCCGTTGGTTTTGATAGTTTGTAAGGACGAGTAAGTTTACATACGGGATCTTGCTTGAATCACTGACACTTAAAGACCGAAACATTGTGAATTTAGTAAAATAAAATAAAATGAGAATTAATAACTTTCTAATTTTCACCCTAAATGTTCTAATCATGGTTCCTTAGAGCTGGGTTGTCCCTTCTGTTAAACTTAGACTTATATATAATAGCTTACTAATTGCGGGGCTTTTTGGTTCTAATTTTAGTAAGCTGGTTGCATATACAGGGCGGGGCATAAAGATCTACCACATTTTGAAGAGGTATAAAAAATGAATAAATTTATTTAGAAAAAACTGAATATATTTTTGAAAATAACTTTTTTTTGGATTTTCGGCATTTCTATCCATAAGCCAATTTACGATAGTATTTTTTTTTCAATTTGTCTCTACCCCCGGGGTTAGATTTTAGCTGGATGCTTCGAGTCGGATTCGAATCCTGGTTAACAGGCTGGCACGCCAACCCCTAGACTATCTGACCCCATCAAAAGAATTTAAAATAAAGCTTTTTAAATGTGTTTTAAACATTATCAGACAAAGGGGGGGGGGTCAAAAATGAAAATTCTAACCCTTTCGACCAAACTCAACCAAATTTTGTATACATATTATGTGGACCACAAAAAGGCTAGAGATGAAAAACTAACCACCCAAAATGGGGGAGGGTCAAAATGAAAATTCTAGCCCTTTTGACCAAACTCATTTTGTTGACCCCCAGAAGGCTAGAAATGCAAAACTAATCAAATTTTGTATATATAGTTTGGTCAAAAGGACTATAATTTTAGGAGGTTATTTTTGGATTTCTAGCCTTCTGGGGGTCCACAGTATATGTATACAAACTTTGGTTGAGTTTGACCGAAATGGCTAGAATTTTCATTTTTGACGCCCCCCCCCCTTTTTTTTGTCTAAGAATGTTTAAAACACATTTGAAAAAAATGTATTTTATGTTCTTTTCAAAAATATATTTAGTTTTTTTCCAGTTAAATTTTTTCATTTTTTTATCTTCAAAATGTGATAGATCTTTATGCCCCACCCTGTATTATGTTTTTCTAATAGTTTGACCAGAAGTGAACAAACCGGTTGTTAAATTCGTTAATGGATTTAATTTAAATAATATATAGTTTATTTATTTTTTTTTATTTTTTTTCCCTAGATATATATAGTCATTTAATTTATGAGCGTCTACAACATTTCAACCCACTCCTGAATAGATACTTAATATTTTTATTTTCACATTTATATTCTATAAAATTTAGGAATGTAAAGTATTGCGATCGCCTGCCGGGGTCCTTTGATTTCTTGTTGATATTTATAGATTTTAGAAAGTGAATAGCTATGGATCAAGATTAATTTCTGAATAATTCTGATATCTTATACTACTAAAGCGCATTTATGCCTGCCTCTGTACCTACTTATGTACCTATGTCCGTCCCCCAGGGGGTGGGAGGTAGGGTCCAGGGGTTGGGAGTCAGAGGATGGGGGTCCAGAGGGCTAATAAGGGGATTTGTGCCTACGTCTGTACCTATATATATATATACCTAATGTTTGGAGGTTGGGTCCAGTGGTGAGGGTTTGGATCCATGGGAAAGGTGGAGGTCAAGGGGATGCGGGCTCCTTTGGTGGGGAGTCCAGGGGGTAGGTTTACTAGATTGGAGGTTGATCAGAGCTAGGGGAGAAGTTCCGGGGTTGGTGAGAGGGTCGGTGGGATGGAGAGTGGTTGGTTGAAGATGGAGGAGAGGGAGTGTTCAAGTCACGGGGGGTCCAGGGGTCGAAGCCCATTAGCTAGTAAGAAGGGGTTGATAAAACTTAAGATTTAAATCGGAATTAAAAATATTTTTGAAACAGGGATATAAATTTAAAATATTATTGATATTTTAGCTTTAGAGTTATAAACGAATTGGCGTTCCTAATTTGACTATGAAAGACTAGTGAATGAGGCTTTAGGTAGGTTTATTGATATTATTTCGATTTATTCTTTCAGTGTGTTTACTGGCTGGTTGAATATTAAAAATAATAATATTTTTGAAAGAAAAAGTATATTATACTATCGCAAAACTCAATAAAAATTTGTCTTTTATTTGATTTAAATAATTATTAAACCTTAAAATAACATCATCATTCTTATATATAATCTGCAAAAAGACGTCCGAGGTATACGTTCACACGAGGGGTGACCCGCGACTTAAAATCTTGTACACCTACTTCCAATTCCACTTTAATTTCCAAGTAGAAGAAAATAGATGACAATAGATTACCTAATGAATTCCAAAGTAATTCCAAATATGTAATTCCAAAGACCGTGTACACATAATTCCAATCGCGGTTCACCCCTCGCGTTCACAGATAGACCGAGCATTAGCGGGAATGCACGAAAGTCACTTTGAATTATTATTATAACCTTCTCCAGATATTTTGATAAGCTCACCGATCCGAGACGAAGGCCGTCAGTATTTATATGATCTTTAAAAATATTTCACACGAGGGGTGAACCGCGACTTAAAATCGTGTACACCTACTTCCACTTCCACTTTAATTTCCAATTAGAAGACAATAGATGACAAGAGATTACCTAATGAATTCCTAAGTAATTCCAAATAATTCCAAAGAAGGTGTACACCTAATTCCAATCGCGGTTCACCCCTCGCGTTCACAGATAGCCCCAGCATCGGCGGGAATGCACGAAAGGCACTTTGAATTATTATTATAACCTTCTCCAGATATTTTGATAGGCTCACCGATCCGGGACGAAGGCCGTCAGTATTTATATGATCTTTAAAAATATTTCTGAATATATACAGTAATATAATATATTAAATACGAATTTATATTCGACAAGGAATACACCTTGATTTATTTATTATTAATTTAAAATGACAAATTATTTTTCAGAGTATTTATTATATTAGATATGTAGCTGTTAAAGATTATATTTTTGTGATTAAATTTATTAAGACTAGAAATTTTATTTAAATCACATATAATTAAGGAGGTTCGTGACTGTTTATCATTTTTAAAAGAAAATTCTCAAATTTAAGTGGATATCGATGAGGCAGTCCAAAAAAAGAAGATAATTTATACTATCTTTTTATTCATAAAACCTACGTTTCGGAGGCTATTCCCTCCTTCTTCAGGGTTTTAAAAAGTCAGTGAAGGAAATCCAATGCGGCATTCCCCTCTGTCTCCTCTTTCAGTGGCATTCTCAAATTTTTACCATCCAATCATTGATGTATTAAATATTTATTCCCGAAATTTGAACTTGAAGTCTGTCTCGTTAGCGAGAAATAAATTATTGAAAATTGTCCTTTTAATATGGAAGTAAATGGACCTAGCTTTTGAAAAGGCTATAACTTCTATACAAATTATACTATTTTCAACAAATTTATACAGATCAATAATTCAACTTTTATGAATCGAATGATATATTTTTCAATAGATTTGACAGTCTAGTTAATTAGTTATTCATAAATTTAAAAATAAAAAGTTATTTCCTACCAACAGAATATAACAAAAGCGCTAGTGTAGAATTCTATTTTTTGAAATCGTTTTTGTGCTAAATAAATGTTTTTATAATGAGAAAAAATTATCTCAATATTCTTTTTATTAATATTATCAAAAGAAAGATTTTTATTCGAAATTAACCTCATAATTAAAAATTTTTTATTAAAAAATTTAGTAAGCAGACCTTGCCTCTGCAGAAATACAAATTTTTGTCTAGGATCAACCAGATAGATAAGCTGTCCCGAACTCCCTTAATTTGCTGTAGGGTTAATAGTTTAGGAGTTATTATAATTTTTATTCGTGCGCCCCCCCCCACCAAACCCTTTTTTAGGGTCAAAATATCAAAACGTTATATAGCTATAAACGTAAATTAGAAGACATCTGATCCAAATATGAAATTTCATAATAATCCCTTCAGCCGTTTTTACGTGAATCGTGAGCAACTTTTCGCGGAAACCACGGAAACAGACAGACATACCGACAGATAGGAATTTTGTTGACGGTGTTTTCGTTCATAACTTTGTTTGAAAAGTGTACAACCAAAATTTGGCATGATTTGGACCAATGTACAGACAAAATCTTAATTTTATATATATAGATGTGTGATTTAAATACAATTTCTACTCTTAAACATTTATTTTATCTTAATTTAGAATCAGTAATTATCCTTTATTTAACCTGTAGATATATTGAGTCTGATACTGAAATGATTAAATTTTCAATGCAATCTATTTGAAACTTGCTAAGTAATATTGAATCTGAATATGCTTTTGATGTATCTCTTGTATGAATATCTTGGCTTTGCGTTATAAAGGTAGCTTAAGTTTGCCTTACCTCGTGTTTAGCGGAGGGGCCTCCAGCATAACCATAGGAGTATTGACCAAGTTCATCCTGGGCATGGTATTGGTGGAAGACAACTCCGGGGTGGATGAGTCCGGCGTAGGCGTAGGGGTGGTGGGCGACTACGCCAGCCCCGTAAGGGTACTGGTAGTTGCCGTAGAAGATTTCGGCAGAAGCCGCGGCCACAAAAGCAAGGACAATCTAAAAGAAAAGCATAACACAAGGGTTGAGTCGATTTTCATCCCCCTTGGAATGAAATTCACATGGTAAACTATTTTTTATCTTACGTAATGTATTCAATTTCATACACCCAAATCTGCATAATCAAGAATTTATTAACTAAGTAAATTACTCAAGATATTTTTATCTTGGTTAAATAATAATAATAATGCTTGGGGGCAGGGTAAATTTCTTTTTACCCGTCTGAGTCTAGCCCTTAGAAAAGAAAATTACTGCCAGGGAAGGTGAAAGTTTATCAATACTAGTGCTGAGTAAGTGTAACAACTCGGATAATAATACTAAGTTAAGTGGAATTTTAATAAGCTTACTGAGTAGTTTTAAGGGAACGAATATATAACGGATTGCTGTAAATAACTTAGATGGTGTTTTGCAAATTAATAATAATAATAAGTTTTGCGTAATGAAGAAATTAACTTATTTAATTGAAACAATTTTACTTCAGATTAAAATTAAATGATAAAAAGTAATAATCATGATTAATTTATTTTGATTATTTATGTCTATCGATTAAATTATTAAAATTGTTATAGGGAAATAAGGATTATATCTTTTATGCATATAATTTATTAAATTGAAAGTTTTTGCCGAGAGTAGCAGAATTTGTATATATTGAAGGAGACAATAGATAGTAATGTGAATTATAAATTTTATTTATTTATAACGAGACTATAGTTCGAGGGCTTTGCCCCTCATCAGTCTATTACAATGTATTCACAGGAATTAATATGAATGAAAGTATTACATTTTTCATGTGTTAAGGCAACCTTAACACATGAAAAATGTAATACTTTCATTCATAAATTAATTCCTGTGAATACATTGTAATAGACTGATGAAGAGGGCAAAGCCCTCGAAACTATAGTCTCGTTATAAATAAATAAAATTTATAATTCTAGCAGAAGACACATCTTTTATTGTCTCCTTCATATAATTTATATTCTATTGTCAACGTTTCGTCAACTTTGTTGACTTCTTCAGGGTTCAAATAGTTAACTTCCCTCCATATTTGTTATTTTTATAATTATTCTTTCTTAGTAAAGATATCAAGGCAAGTCATCCAAATCAGATTAAAAAAAGAAAAAATTTTCAGGGAAATTAACAATTTGAGCCCTGAAGAAGTCAACAAAGTTGACGAAACGTTGGCAATAAAATATAAATTATCTGCATAAAAGATATAGTGCTTATTTCCCTATAACAACTTTAATAATCCCGTATTGAAATAAATAGATTTTCGAAATATGTTTTGTATATATTTTTGAAAATATATTAAAAATATAAAATTTTTGTGTTAAATTTATATAAAGTTTGTTTTCTTTATATTCTTAAAATAAAATTATTTTATTTATTTATTTATTTATTTCCTAGGTCACTTGTTTCACATTAAAATTAAAAAATAAAGAGGTAAATTTTTTCAATAAATATATATTTTTCCGGTTGTAATCCCATCTTCAAGAAAGTATATAATTTTAACTGAGTTGAAATTATGTACTTTCCTGAAGATGGGATTACAACCGGAAAAATATATATTTATTGAAAAAATTTACCTCTTTTATTTTTTTAATTTTAATGTGAAACAAGTGACCTAGAAATCTTTACTCATAGTAAATTAATATCTCCTAAAATATTTATTTACTTTTATCTTTATTAAAGATGTTTCACCTTGCACCAACACCACAATCTCAATTAATTATAGATTTTCTTATTAAAAATTTGCAATCTAGATGTTTTTTGATTTCCATAAGCAAATCAATTACAGAATCATCAATTCTACTATATACGAGGGGTTATCCGCAATTGAAAGTAGGTGTACGCCTCTTTGGAAGTACTTGGAAATATTTGGAAGTACTTGGAAATATTTGCAATTACTTGGAAATATTTGGAAGTACTTGGAAATATTTGCAATTACTTGGAAATATTTGGAAGTACTTGGAAACATTCGGAAGTACTTGGGAATATCTGGAAGTGATTGGAAATATTTGAAAGTACTTGGAAATATTTGGAAGTACTTGGAAATATTTGGAAGCACTTGGAAATATTTGGAAGTACTTGGAAATATTTGGAAACACTTGGAAATATTTGGAAGTACTTGGAAATATTTGGAAACACATGGAAATATTTGGAAGTACTTGGAAATATTTGGAAGTACTTGGAAATATTTGGAATTACTTGGAAATATTTGGAAGTACTTGGAAATATTTGGAATTACTTGGAAATATTTGGAAGTACTTGGAAATATTTGGAAGTACTTGGAAATATTTGGAAGTACTTGGAAATATTTGGAAGTACTTGGAAATATTTGGAAGTAAAAGTGGAAGTGGGTGTACAGCATATTAGGTCGCGGTTCACCCCTCGACTATATACTAGTATAATGAATTTTTAATATGACAAAGAAATTTTGACTTTTGTTTTTATTTGGAAATTTTTTAAAATGATGATTGATTAAAAAAATATTAAAGAATTTGTTAAGGAAGTAATTACAATAAAGAATAGAATATTACAAAAAAGAGTATCTTTGCAAAAAGCAAGATGTGTTCTACTTACAAGGAATTTCATTCTGACGAGATGTGAGGACGACGTCTGATGCTCTAGCAGGATGATGGGGGCATTTTTATACGCCTGAGGAACAGAGGCTCGCCCTGGTCCAGGGACACCGGGGTCCAGTCCGCCCCATTAAATCAGGTCTTCGTTCCGGTGCCAAATCCTCTGACCACACCTCCCTCAAACAAACACACGAGCAATGTTGTTGAAATATCTTATCAAATTTATTCGCTCTTGGGTCGTTTTTGTTCAGCCGTTGGTTCGTTTGGGAATTTACGTGACAGCTCCAAGCCGGACCCGGTATTTTTTTATTTCTTTATATTGTCACGCTAATATTATTTATTGTTCTCTAATATTAATTAAAACAATTAATTACTCTTCAAATGTTATTCACGTATAAGAAAAAGCTATTTATTATGAATATTTTTATTAAATAATTCAATAAATTAAATCTTTAGCGTAAAAGTATTTTTTTTCGGGATGGAGCTGTCATTGTTGAAATTAATTACTAAATAAATACCAACTGCCTTTGAAGCCCCAGAGGCACTTGCCTCTCAGCGCAGCGGTCGGGGAACTGGGTAAATTACCCCAAATGGGGTAACAATGAAACTATCGGGGGTAATATGGACATTTTTAAAATTTTCTATTTTATAAACTATTATAGTATTTTAGTTTGAATTATGTTAATGTTACAATTTTTATTTACATTTAGAGATAGTTTTCATGTAAATTCCAATTAAATCAATAAATAATATACATTTATAAAACTAAAGATTTGAGCATCTTTTTTTGAAAATAGTTGGAATGTTTTTCAAAAAATCAGCACCGGTACAGATTAACCTAATATTTTTTAAAAGAGAAATAATTCAATCTTAGATCAAATTTAAGATTTTAGTAGAAATATTATTAAATTTCGATATCAGAGGGATTCATCCCCTCAGGAGTAGAACCTGAGAACTAACATGCTTGCCGGGCAGATAGTCAATCAGCTCACACCCTCGAGACAAAAACCTCTCGCCGATAATAATTTTTTGATTTCAAGTTTGAATCTTATTTAGTTTACGAGTACAATGCTCTGATAGACTGAAGGACATTGTAGTTACAAAAAAATATAAATTTACTATACGTTTTTACAGTGAGCATGTTAGTTCTCAGGTTCGACTCCTGAGGGGATGAATCCTTCTGAAATCGCAATTTAATGATATTTCTACTAAAATCTTAGAATTTGTCCTAAAGATTGAATTCTTTCTCTTTAATATACATTTATCTTGCTTTTCAGAATGTAGGGGTAACAGCGACCTACGCAAAATTATTTTGGGGTAATGGCTAAAAAAGTTCCCCGACCTCTGCTCTAGCGGAAGCTTGTAGATAATGTCTTCGGGCATTCCCGTCATTGTTCGGGCTCTTTTTGGCTGGGCACGGTACGACCATCACCATAAAACCTTTATATATAGCAGGGGTTCCCAAACTTTTCCGAGACTCGGCGCCTTTTTTCAATTAAAATTTTTCCATGGCGCCCTATCCTAACTAAAAGTACATATGAAAGATTTCAATTTGCCGATGGTAATAGATTCAAATTTGACTAGAAAATCATAAGATCTATTAAATCCGATGGAATGGAATATTTTTAATTATATAGTCAGAGGGCTATTTTTCAACTCATTCGGGAATCGTACCCGAGTGCCAGTAACAGCAATCCGGGCCAGCTGGATTGCTGTTACTGGCACTCGGCTACGATTCTCGAAGGGTGAAAAATAACCCCTCTGACATATAATTAAAAATATTCCATTCCATCGGATTTAATAGATGACACCATTTTATGATTTTCTAGTAAAAGTACATATTTATATCAAAACAAAAATCGTATTTGGTCTCTCTAAATTCTTTTGTATTAGAAGCGATAAAAATATCTTGAAAATTAATTATTTATTTTTCTATGAAAATCAAAAACTAAGACCACATAGGGTACTGCTTTGTATATATTTCAGATTTTTTCGATGTTTTAAAGTTAAATTTTTCCTTTCATATAAAAAAGAAAAAACGTATTTGGTCTCTCTAAATACTCTTGTATTAGAATCGATAAAAATATCTTGGGAATTAATAGTTTATTTTTCTATGAAAATAAAAAATTCAGACCACAGGGGGGACCCTTTGTATACATTTCAGATTTTTCAAGGGTGACAAAGTTAAATTTTTTCGCTTTATATATCAAAACAAATACCGTATTTGGTCTCTCTAAATACTTTTGTATTAGAATCGATAAAAATATCTTGAGAATTAATAGTTTATTTTTCTATGAAAATCAAAAATTCAGACCACAGGGGGACCCTTTGTATACATTTCAGATTTTTTCGAGAGTGTCAAAGTTACATTTTTTCGGTTTATGTATTTCTAATCGTAAGTAAGAGATAAAAATGAATAATAAATAAATTTTTAGCTTCTCACTTTGTTTTTCTCTAGTTAGGCCAAATGTCTTGCTTCAATTAATTATGAAGCTTCGCGGCGCACTTGTGAAGAGGCCGCGGATCCCTCGTGGCGCACAGTTTGGAAACCTCCTGATAGTGTATCTAGATAAAGTATAAATTTATATAGATATTTAAGACATGTTTTCACGAATCACTGATAGGTGACAGTACTGTCATGAATATTGTTTTCAAAAGAGTTAGTCTTGACGATTTCGGGTTTCGTGACAATAGATGTCATAAACTATAGTAGTTCAAAATAACCCGAATAGCTTATTTTGGCACTCTGGTTTGACCCCTAAGGGGGTTAACACAACTCTTCTGATATATAATTCAAAATTATTAATCCCATCTCATTTCTAGTAAATGACAACCTCTTGTGTTTTACTTCTCTTTCTTAGGCCAAATCGCTAATTCAGGCACTCGGGTTCGATTACTGAAGAGGTAGACACAATCAATTTGGAATATAATTTAAAATTTGCTATTACATCTCATATCTAGTAAATGACAACCTCTTATGATTTCCTCCCCTTTTTTGGGTCATATTTCTAATTTTGGCACTCAGGTTTAATTCTCGAGCCGGCGGACATATCCTTCTGGCATATAATTCAAAATTTTCCATTCTATCTCATATTTTGGTAAATGACAACTTCTTGTGATTCTCTTCTCTTCCATGGCCATTGCTAATTTTGGAACTCAAGTTCGATTCCCGTGGGAGGTGAACACAAACAACCATTCTGACATATAATTCCAAATTTTCCATTCCACCTCGTATCTACTAAATGACAATCTTTTGTGATTTCCTTAGAAATTTCAAGTCTACTTCTTTCGGAAATGTGAACACTTATTTTCATTTTGGGAAATTTTTGAGTGAATATAATATTGATGACAAGCTTCAACTTCTGAAGGTACCTAATAATGAAATATGTTTTTTATAGGTGAAAATGTATTAATTGATAATCAATTAATACCGCACCCATTATAACTTTTTGGAAATTTCATATTTTTAAACGCTTTATATTAGCTTCCCTTGTATGTAAGCAAATCTAGAAAGTCGATTTTATTCTACTTCTAATTGTCATTTCGATTTGAAACTTTGGATGCATATTAAATTCAGGTGACAATACAATAATATTAAACAATCGAGCTGAAAAATTAATTTGGGCTAAATTTGAAAATTTCTTTACATAGAATGGAAAATGAAATAATAAATGTTAGTATACAAATGGCTAACCCTTTAAAAGTAGTATTTAATAACATCTTAAAAACAAAAATTATTTCAAATCAATTGAAAAAATCAAATATACTACTTAATTATTATTATCATTTCCGTCCATAATTTGTATTAATTTGAAAGTTTATAATAGGAAAATAAGGACAAGTTTTTATGTGTGGCGTTTTTATTTATTAGCCAACGTTTCTTCGACTTTGCCAATGGTAACGAAGATAAAATAAAATTTATACCAATGTGTGTCGTGACTATTTGAAGCTCTGAAGAAGTCGGCAAAGTCGACGAAACGTTGGCTGATAAAAAAGCCATACGTAAAAACTTATCCTTATTTTCCTATTATAAACTTTCAAATTAATACTACATAAGGACGTTCCCTAATATAGATCAGATGCAGTTCCTTATTTCCCCTACTCTCACATGCGCAGAAAGGCAAAACTATTTTCCCTGCGTCGTTTCTTGGATCTGGCAACATTGCATTCTTACCGACTATAAAAGACAAAGAATAAGAAAAAACACTTTACGAAACAGCTCAATGTAAAATTCCAGATAAGAACAGTATAGTTAAGTTAAGAGAATTAGCTAAAAATCTCAAATACACTAGGTGCATAAGTTTTTTAGATATGGAAAAATTGAGTGATTTTAGTGCGATGTTGCCAAGTCGCCATCTCTCACTTGCCATGCCATGAAAGAAAAAATAAATACCTAACTTTTAACATTTTTCATACAATACGAATACCGCTTGATACTATTATTTTAACAGGAAAATATTTGTTATATATTCCGTTAATGATTCTCAGTTTTTCAAAATAATATCAAGAAAATGACGATTGTTATTTAATAAAACATTCGCATAACATCAATCGGGATAGGGTTCGTGTGTTAAATATGCAAATTTCAATGGTCAATATCTATAAATTTAGTGTCGCAAGGACTATTGAAAAAATTTATACGTATAAAGGACATTTATAAATATGTGTATTCAAAGTTTTAAAAGGATTGCAAGAAAATCGATTTATTAGGGAACGTTCTTAATATAATTACTGACAAAAGCGTTTTTTTTAGTTTTTTAAACTATTTCTGATGAAGTATAATCGAATTGATTAGTTTATCGGTGGATAAAATAGAAATTCGTGTCCTGTGGGATGTTCGCTGAGTTCTCGAATTGATCTGAATGAATAGGCCTGGTCGGTTTTTCTCGTGGGGACGTTTCTGGGGGCAGGTTCTCGGAATCGCGAGGGGCGGCTGGCAGGCAGGGCAGCGTCCTTCGTCCTTGACTGGAATCCAGCCAGGGTCGACTGCGCCACGCCCGAGCAGACGGCTTTCAACTTATCCAGCGCCCTCAGCCTCACTAACTGATTAGGCCGGCCAACTGAGCGACCAATTAAGCTCGCCAATAAAATATAATCACCCTCCAGAAATCGGAATTCCTCCATTTAATTTAGTCCTTCTTTTGACATTCGTCTTTTTCGAAATAAAAATAATACTTAAAGAGGAAGGTAGTAATATAGCAACCTCACTATCAAATTGATCACAGTTAATTGATTGGGACTTTAAAATTTTTATTGACTTCTAATGTTATTCTAATGTTCTAGTATTCTAATGTCTAAGAAAATTTCGAATCAATTATTCACTGGCAGATACACTTCCCCCACCCAGGTAGGTAACCTGCCTACTCCAATACAACCTATATTTTGAAATAATATATTAAACATACTCGCTGCAAGGCGCCGCCTACGGCGGCCCTCTTGCTAGCCAGGGGCTCGACCACTGGACCTCCACCCCTCGGACCCCTCTCCCCCCGAAACCCGAAACCCACCCATCATCTCCACCTACACCAAAGTACAAACAAAACCTTAATTTTATATATTATATAGATAATTTCATTTAAATTGGTAACCATGACGACTGTTTTTGTTGGTGGGCGGACATACATAGGTACATAGATACAAACAGAGGCAGGCACAATTGACTTTTAGTAATATGTGATATAGGTACAGATATAGAGATAAATTCCCTTTAGTACCCCTGGACCCCCACATCCCTGACTTCCCATCCCCGGAGGACGGAGAAACATAGGTATATAAACAGGCACAAATGCCCTTTAATAGCCCCCTGCATATAGGCACAGATACAGGAAGAAATACCATTTTGTGCCTGCCAACCCACAGCCCTGGATCCCCCTTTGTACTCCACCTCCAAACCTCTGGGGGATGGACATAGGTACATAGGTAGGTACAGAGGCAGGCACAAATGCGCTTTAGTAGTATAGGATATTTAGATGAGCAGGTACTTGTTCAATTTAGGAATTAAAAAATATAATTTCTTTAAAATGTATTGATAAAAATCTCTCTCTGAACCCTTCGTCATCAAGGAAGAAATCTTACAAATTTTTCGATTTTGATAGAAAATTAAAATTAAAAGTCGAGAAAAATTATGTTGCTTTTAGAATCAATATGATTTTAATTTCACAATGCAAGAGGAAGGGACTGAACCAAAATATTAAAAGCCCAAAGACTCAAAAAAGATGATTTTGATTATTTAAAGTAATGAAAATATAAAAATGTAAAAATTTTAGGTAGGTTTCACAAAAATAAAAGACAAGGTGATTGTTAGCATGACTCTATATATATTTCGTGGTATGAGCCCATCTTCAGGAGTTTGAACTTTCTTTGCATCCTTCGATAACAAGTATCTTGTCTTTTATTTTTGTGAAACCTACCTAGAATTTTTATCTTTTTTATCTTTTTTTTTTTAATTTTTATTACTTTATTTAAATATGATATGTTTCACCAAGAACCTACACCATTCTCTCTTAATGGGGTTCGGGACTGTTTATAATGTTTATAAGAAAATTCTCAAATTTTTACCATCGAATCATTGGTGGGTGTATTAAATATTTATTCCCCAAATTTGAAGTTGATCGTATGTTCCATTACCGAGTAATAAATTAATGAAAATTGTCTTTTTAACATGGAAGTAAATGGATCGAGCTTTTAAAAGGTCTATAACTTCTATACAAATTATACCATTTTCAACAAATTTATTCAGATCAATAATTCAACTTTTATGAATCGAATGATACATTTTTCACTAGGTTTGACAGTCTAGTTAATTAGTTATTCATAAATATAAAAACTAAAAAGTTATTTTCAGCCAACAGAATATAACAAAAGCACTAGTGTAAAATTCCAACTAAATTTCTTGAAATTGTTTTTGTGTTAAATAAACGTTTTTATAATGAGAAAAATCGGTTGTGTGTAAAGTCGGTTTACTGACGATACCATTCCATCAGTATTTTCTTATGACGTTGTCACGTTCAACTATCGTCAGTAAACCGACTTTACAGACAACCGATTTTTTTCATAAAATTCTTCGTTCAGAAAATCATTTTAAATTTACAAAATACTTGAATAAAATTTATTGTTTAAATTTCTACTCGACTGTTAAAATTTAATTTTTGATTTTATTATTTTATAATAATAAATTTTGTATTGACATTATTTCTTTCAGCAAGTAAACTGAATAAAAGTTGTTGTTCAATTAGTTACTTAATTATTTTTGCAAATTTAATTGTAATTTGTTGAATAATTTATTATAAGAATAAACTGTGATTAAATTATTGTTCATAAATCTTAAATTTAAAATTTAAAATTTATAAACATCATTAAAATTTTTGTAACTGTAGCTTTTAAAAAGCCCGCCTCAATCTTTGTCGCTCGTTCCGCGCTCTCGCTTGCACTTCAAGCCTTAAATGGAACGCCTCCGAGCGAAGTATTCCGCATGAGTCATGTTTTTTCGTGCGTGCAGCCGGCTCCATCGAATTATAAGACGTTGTCACGTCAAAAATTTATCTCAATATTCTTTTTATTAATATTATCGAAACAAAGATTTGTATTCGAAATTAACCTCCCTAGTAGCACAATGTTTCAAACTATATATTAACTATATAGATTCTTGAAATCTATATAGGCACAATGTTTCAAACTATACAGTAACTATATAGTGCCTATGTAGATTTCGAGAATCTATATAGCCCCTATATAGTTTGAAACATTGTGCTACTAGAATCTATATAGCGCATATATAGTTACTATATAGTTTGAAACATTGTGCTACTAGGGTCATTGTTAATAAATTTGTTTATTAAGAAATATAGTAGGCAGACGTTGCCACTCTGCAGAAATACAAAAGATTTTTTCGAATATCAACCAGATAGATAAGCTGTCCTGAACTCCCTTAACAAAATTTTGATTATTATAAGCCCTTTTTTAAATATTATTATTATTTATTTATTTGGGCCTCAAAGCACCTATTAATAATCAGATCTTATGTTGAGTGGTACATTTCATACTGGTGTATTAGGGCCAGATTATAACCGATTAAATTTTTGCAGTCTAATCCAAATAAGTCCATAAATTATACTTTTTCAAGTCAAACAAAATAAACTCAAAATAAAGAAAAATACTTTCTTTTAATTGAATAAACAATTATAACTACAAATTGGACAATGTCCCTCAACAAGTGGCCAAAGTTTACTAACATTTCCATTTCACTATCAACAGAACCACAAAACCTTCAAGTTCAACAGCTCTAGGAAAAGCAATTAAAGTAAATAAATGTTTGATACTGGTAGAGAAAATCCTTTCCTTACCCGCCCTGGCATCAAAACCACCCTTCGACCTAACATTTCAAACTTTATCCAATTTCACGATTGCCACAATGTTACACAATCATCACTAGGAGGCAAACATTCAAAACCAACTAATCGAGGAAAGAGAAACAGGGAGACAGACAGACATTGAGATCTCGAGAAACGAAAATATTATTAATTTCAGAATATATACTAAACCTACTTATTCTACACCCAACAGTTGACTTACATTTAAGTAAATATAAATAAATTAATTCTTTGCAGCGAGCTTTATTATTATTAGAGACCGGATTTTTATGCAGTAAAAACTGCCAAAATATGCAGTTAAAAATGCAAGTAATATGCAGAATAAGTTGAAATATGAAAATATATGCAGTAAAAGATGACAAAATAAATTATTTTATTCTATAAAAAATTAAAATTGAAGACAAAAAGAATATATATTTGAAGGCGTGCTATGACAGGAATAAACTGATAAAGTAAGCTATAGAAACCAATTGTATCAAATATGTACTTTTATAGCGAAAAACATTCTCATTACATTTTTTAAATTGTATATTAATTAAAAAATCTTTAATCTCATAGAAATAATAGGTGCACTTGAATTAAAATCAACATAATAAATATAATAATGTTTCAAAAAGAGATCGAAAAATACGAGGAGGGGTAGTTTTATTTAACAGACACGATTGTATTGTATTGCTTTTAGTTTTTTATATAATAAGCTTTTCTTATTGAGGTACAAATAATAAACTTATAAAATAATTTAAATATTTGACCGGCTATAATCGGATCCCTACAATAATTTACACAGACTTCCACACACGCACACACGAACACTCAATGGCCAAAATGGGCTATAGTTCCCGAAGGACATTCAAATTAAATAAATAAATAAATAATTATAGGAAATGATTAAGATGATGGATGATTTTATTATGTTTGGCTCGAAGGGTTAGTTGGAAGGATATGAGCGGGGCTTAGGTGGGAGATAATCTTTAGAGTTTAGAATCTCTCTTGGCGGCGTTAAAGCCAGAAAAATGCTATTCTAAAATACGAATTTTCCAGAGGCAATTGGAAAAGAAATAATGGCACAAGGCCCGTATTTATTGCTTCTTCATTACAGAACGTGTATACAAATTACTTCTTAGACACAAGCCGTTTCGTTCCCAGGTGAGTTGCCTCATTCAATGAGCTTCAACAACTGACAACTCACAAATGACAACTGAATGACAACTTTGCTCGTGTCGAGGAGCGAGCTGCTTTTATAACCTGGCTTTAATTAACAATTAAGCTGATTGGTTAATTATTCCCGCCTTTAGGATGACGCATGCATAAATTTGGTGCGCTCGCTTCTCAATATAAGAGGGGCGTGTCCTTGCTGCTCGCCCGCCAGTTTATCGAAAGATTCTGACGGGCAAACAACAAACGTCTTTCTCAAGGCGAAAATGAATCTTTATTTTCAAAAGCATGTTTGAGCGAAAGGAGCGGAGAATAAAATCCCACACAATTAACAAAGGATCTCAAAAATAATTAAAATTTGATTGTAATTGGTTGCAATTCTGAATAATTCTAAATTATCTTCAAGTTATTATGTCTACGGCCACTTAAAATTAATTTATACGATGAAAAAGAGAACACCACATCCACAGACGTAACGGGGGCGAATTTAAAGGAAATTAAATCCCCCACTTTTACTTTGGAAGAAAAAGATTGCAAACTTTTGGGCATTTTCGTGTAGTATCTAGTCAAGTCAAAGTACCTAACTTTTTGTGAAACCTACCTCGTATCTTAGTTTTATTATTATAAGTCAAAGTACAACTGAATAAAAGGAAAAATGAGTTGATTGTTGTTTTTAGCTATTACATCCTTTTGGAATACAACTTCCTACTTGGTAGACCAACTCTGCCTCTTGTCGTTGGGGTCGATTTTTTATTTCTTCGAATTTAAATTAGTGTCTCCCTGTTTTATTTCTCCTTTTTTTCATTCTTTCTCAGAAAAGTTACTTTTAAAACATCTGTATTTGCTTCGAAATATGCAATTTTATGCAACATCCTTCAAATATGCAATTTTATGCAATATTGCTCAAATATGCAAAAATATGCAGCATAAAATTTAACCCACACTATCTTAGATGCATGATTCGGATAGATAATTGATCTCCTGGGTCGTATGTGGTAGCAAACAAAATATGCAATTGCAAAGGAATCCTGTCTCTAATTATTATTATACACTCAAATTATTCTCGATTGTTCAAATTATTAATATAATTTCCCTATTTTTCTCATCAATCTTGTATTATTTCTTAATTTCTGAAAAATTTATTATTGTTAAAAACATGTTTCAGGCCCAGTTGAACCCATCTTCAGTTAACAGAAAACACTATTTACTTTACATACTTCTTTTATATATTATGTGTTCGTGTGTGTGTTGAAGTGTGTGTAAATTAGTGTAGGGATCAGATTATTATAGCAGGTCAAATATTTTATTAGTACGTCAATAAGAAAAGCTTGTTAATATATATGGTAAAAAAAATAAAAGCAATACAATACAATCGTGTCTGTTAAATAACCCCCCCCCCCCCGTATTTTTCCGTTCACATTTTTGAAGGATAGTTATATTTATTATGTTTATTTTATTCAAGTGCACCCCTCTAATATTTCTTTGAGTTTAAAGATTTTTTAATAATATTATATTAAATGTAACGAGAATTTTGTACAATATTTTACGCAATAAAAGTAGATATTTGACACTTGGTGTCTATAGTTTACTTTATCATTTTATTCCTCTATATCACTCCTTCAAATATATAGTCATTTTGTCTTCAATTTTAATTTTTCAGTGCATAAAAAAATTTGGTTTTCCATCTTTTATTACATATATTTGTATATTCCAACGTATTCTGCATATTACTTGCATATTTCAGCATTTTTAACTGCATATTTTATGGCATATTTTGGCACTTTTTACTGCATAAAAATCCGGTCTCTAGTTATCAGGTGATAGAACTCAAGTTACAGTTTAAAAACAAAACAAAGTATTTAGGGTTAATATAAATGAAAACAGAAGTTTTTCTTAGCTTCTGAAAAGTGTTGATTTTTACATACGACATTTTGATATAACAGCAACGATATGTTTCTTAACCGGTGTTTTGAAAAAAACTATGAAACTCGGTGCTTATTTACACTGTTCTTCGGGATTTATAAGTTATACCAATTCAAACGCGAAAAAAGGAGACGAAAAAAGTATTTTTAATAATTATTATCTAAGAAAAATAACTTGCCAATTTATTTTTCCTCTCAATTGTATATTTTTTCTTCTCATAAAAACTTTCCACTGTAATCCCTTCCATTTAATCTTTTATCTTTTATTTCGTTTTTTATTTTTTTCTATTTTAACGAAACTTTCAAGTGTTCAACTTGGGAAAAACTTTGTCGAATGAAAGTCTCCTATTATTAGTATTACATTGATAAGAGTTAAACTAAGACGATACGATTTTTTTCACAAAAATATACAACTAATGATGTGTTCGTGAAAAAAAGTATTTTTCACGGTCAACGAAAATTTATAATAAATATAGAAAAGTTATATTAAACCCTCCTCTCTTATCTAATTTTAAGTGTTAAAGAAATAATTTACCAGTGTTTTCAGTCAAGTGAAATATTTATTTGATGAAAAGAATTTAAATTAAAATTTATGAAAAATTTTGAATTTAATTTGAAGGTTATTTTGATTAAAATAACACATAATTAATTTTTTTTTATTTCTATTTTTTATTTTTAATGGCCTTCGAAAACCATAGTCCATTATAGCCAGTGAGTGTTCGTGTGTGTGTGTGTGTGTGTGTGAAAAAGAGTGTTTAAATTAGTGTAGTGATCAGATTAAAGTCGGAATGCAGCGACTCGGGCTTGAAGCCGATTGGTTGATTCAAAGGGATTTACGTTATCCACTCGACCAACCCGCCCCCCTCCCCATATAATTAATTAGAACTATTTATTGAAAACAACAATAATTTAGTACAAAATAAATGGCTTCTTCTGCGATCATACACCTCTATTTTAAGGTCAATTAAATTTTTTAAATTTAGCTTAATTCTACTTATGATCTTAATGGGTATTTTCCTACATTTTTATTTTCACATCCTCAAAAAATCTGGTTATTTTTATTAAAATCACATATAATTTTGATTTTTTATTTTAAATGGCCTTCGGAAACTATAGTCCATTATAGCCATTGAGTGTTCGTGTGTGTGTGAAAAAGAGTTTAAATTAGTGTAGGCATCAGATTAAAGTCGGATTGCAGCGACTCGGGCTTGAAGCCGATTGGTTGATTAGAAGGCAATTACGTTATCCACTCGACCAAGCTGACCTCCACATAATTAATTAGAACTATTTATTGAGCACAACAATGAATTAGTACAAAATAAATGCCTTAATCTGCGATCATACACCTCCATTTTAAGGTAAAATAATTTTTTTTTAATTTAGCTTAATTCTACTTATGATCTTAATGGGTATTTTCCCACATTTTTATTTTCACCTCCACAAAAAATTCGTCCATTAACAATATAATCCATTCGATAAAAATTTTAATACAATTTTTTATTTAGAGAAAAGGGCATAGTTACATATAAATTGTAAACTTCAAGTTTGTATCAATTTAGTTTACGAGCTGCAATGCTTTGACAAATAATAATAGGGTCCCGTTTTACATTCGAACAGAACCCTAAATATTTTAGATTCAACTGAACATTGAAATAACGTTAACGAAAAGCGAGCGGTGAACCGCGATTGGAATTAGGTGTACACAATCTTTGGAATTATTTGGAATTACTTTGGAATTCATTAGATAATCTACTAGTATTGTCATCTATTGTCTTCTACTTGGAAATGAAAGTGGAAGTGGAAGTAGGTGTACACGATTTTAAGTCGCGATTCACCCCTCAACGAAAAGTCATTTAAAGCAGAATTTTTAAAATAGAAAATTTTAGAATATTTTAAAATTTATCAAGATAGGAATTATATTTAAGGTCTTTAATCTAAGATTTTAATAGAATAATTTTATATTGGATATCAGAGGGCCTCGACCCTTCAGGAGTTGAACCCGAGTACTAACACGCTTTCCAGGCACGTTAGTTCGACCCTCAAGACAAAAACACACTCTGACATGCAATATATATGGTATATATATATATGTTAACGTTAGATGACCGCGAAAGTTAAAACTTTTTATCAGGTCACTGCCCTATTTTGGTGCAATTGGGACCTGATTCGTTTTGATACTGAACCAAGAGTTGAAAAAGATAGGACCCAGCCGGGTACGATCCGGCATCCTCTGCGTTAAGCCCGCAAATGCCTTTTCCATTTAAGCGATGGGTCCCCAACCAGGTCATATAATCAAATTTTATATATATTCAACTCTTCAGTTCAGGTGCGTATTCAACTATTTTCCTAATAGTATGGTTCTTATAAATTTACTATAAAGCCCATCTGTCTGATTCTTTGGGGAATCGAAACAGATGAATTTTGTTCGAATATTCAATAATAAATTTTATTTTGAATGTTTAATGTTAACGTTAGATGAACGCGAAAGTTAAAACTTTTTATATATAAAATTTGATTATATGACCTAGTTGGGGACCCATCGGTTAAATGGAAAAGGCATTTGCGGGATTAACGCAGAGGATGCCGGATCGTACCCGGCTGGGTCCTATCTTTTTTCAACTCTTGGTTCAGTATCAAAACGAATCAGGTCCCAATTGCACCAAAATAGGGCAGTGACCTGATAAAAAGTTTTAACTTTCGCGTTCATCTAACGTTAACATTAAACATTCATTTTAAAATTTTTCTTTGATATATTAATGAGAAAAATTATAAATTTATTTAACATCATTATTTCAAGTTAGAAATATATAAGTTCAGATATTATTTTCACTCAATATTTGACAAAAATCACCTACATTTGATTCGTGATTGAGTCAAATGTAGGAAACATTCGATTTAGTAAACAAAGTTGACGAAACGTTGGCAATAAAATATAAATTATCTGCATAAAAATACAGTCCCCCACTTCCATATAACAACATTAATCGATAAACATAACTAATCATAATAAATACAATACAATGTTCACTCATAGATTAGTGTTAGCTTTATGAGCAAAATTGCAGCTCTGTTAATACTTAATGAGAAATCCAGAGGGTTTTCCAATCGTTATGACAAATTATTGTAACATTGACTTAGTCTGACTACAGGTTTTGCTTCAGAGTGCCGACTGCAAGGCATCTCTGGATAAAATGGTAATCTGTTTCTTAATATATAATTTGAACTGTGTATAGGAAATTGATTTTGAAGTTCTGAACATTTCACCTGGTTTGACTTAATTTTTTATTTCTAATTTTCTTTTCTTTTTATTTTGGATTTTCATGATGTGTAATTTGTATACTAAATCCAAACTTTTATCAAGTTTAAACTTGAAAAATTGTTCTATTTTCTTTTCTCGCTGATTAATTGGCCAATCTTTCTGAGGAGATATACTCAACACAGGAAACTTTTAAACCATCTAGTTTTATATATGCTTTTGCATGCTGCTCCATTTATTTTATAGGATGATCGATATTTCTTTTTGAAGGTTCGTTTGATTTTTCTTTTTGCCCACTTTATTTGTCATCACGATGTTTGTGAGGATGGGATTCCCTGGGCGGCGACAGTCGATAAAGGGGAGACCAGCTAAGAGGTAGGGTTCTTATCTGTCAGAGCAATCTGATGTAATCATAAAACTGGATTGCATTTTGAATAATCCACCTCCTTTTGACCACTAATTTCTCAGGCGACTTACGTTCAATCAATAAACCCTCACATTCGTTTTCATAAGTGTCGTTTTTCTATATGAATTAATTAATTGATTACATTCATGTCTCAATTTACACGGATTATCCGTTCCGCGTGTGTTTTTGGGTCGAACCGAGTCAAGGCGAGTTGGGTTAGGACAACTATCCAAACTGGGGTTTTTCCTGACCATTTTTCCAGATAAAAATAACCAAAAACCCCCGATACTCTACCTAATAATCAATAGACTAAAATTTCCCAAATGATTACTGTAGGTATAAATAAATTTACGACTAGCCATATCGGCGAATGCCTACTTTGCAGGGCAATGTACGATTTTTTCATTCTACTCTGTAAAGAAAAATCCCACATGTCTTGGGATGAAACTTTATATATATTGTATAAAATTTGCTCAATAAAAAAGACATTATAAAAAAAGGCCAACTGTCCGAATAGCATGTTCGACTCCCGAGCAGGTGAACCCTTCTGACATTGAGACATTAAATTAAATATATACAGTGTCTCTGTAATGCGTGGAGATAATTCAGGTAGTAGTTATATGTATCATCAAAATAAAGACAAAAAGGTTATAAAAACATATGTCCGAAAACGCTTCTTCTACCAGATATCCAAGATTTTTCATAAAGAGAAATCAATCTAGCGCATGCGCGCTTTATACATCGTTCGCTGGTTAAATAAATGCGCTGTTGCCAAATTGTTTTTAATGTAATTTTTTTATGCATTTTTCATTATTTATTCATTATTATCTCAGAAACTGTGCTGTAACTATGAATCAAAATTGTCTTAAAATATGTATTGGTTATTGTTTAATGTTGGTTTAGTTTTTTATAAAAACGGCAAGAAGCGTTTGTTAATTATAATTAAATATGTGTGTAAATTTCCCGATATCCCGTATAGTGCAATGTATAATAGTCTGAAAAACTTTATCTTTGGAATTTAATATCTCCGGAACTATATTGTTCATAAATTTCGTTGTGGCACCAATCGATGCACAAGTATTTAAATAATAATCTGTCTAAATTTCAAAAAAATCCTAAGAAAATCCATTTGGCGGAACAACTACCTTAAACAACGGATTTACTTTAAAAAAGCAACATTTAGTAATTTATTTTTAAACAGACACAAAGAAAAGAAAATTGTTCAATAAACCCAAGTAATGCAATGATTGAATAATTGGCTCATTCAAAAAGAGCTTTAGAATCCATCAACGTCAATTTGATTTTGTTTTAATTAATTAACAATGAGCTCCATAAATCCCTTATCTTTCTTTCTATTTTTCCTCCCACCCAATATATATTTCTATATAGATTTATCAATTAGGATTAGGCTTAATATATATTTAATCGGATTTTAATGCAATGCAAACAAGTGGGGCAAGACACCATATGGTCCCTAATCGGTCAGGTCCACACTCGTTCCCTCAAACTCCAAACACACCTTTTGTTATTTTTATGCCAGAGATGATTCCTGCCTAAACGGCCTTAAATCTTAATTCGTTTTGGGTAGCAATATATTTTTTGCAGTGGGTTGTGTAGCAAACATTGGGTGACAGGAACTAATCGGGAATAACGGCTGGCCATTGCAACGGGGATGATTTATTCCTCCCCAAATAACCACTTTTTATTACCTAGGGATTTAGTTAATTTAGGAATCCATAATAAAGAAATTTTATTGCCTATTTTGAAATTAATAAAAAATAATATTAATGATCTTTAAATATAAATGCATGTGCTATTATCTGCTATTGGTAAAGAGGTTCAAACATTTATTGGAATTTTTAAATTTCACCCAATTGTTCATTAAAGAGACATACCATTTTTATGATTAATTATGTATATTTTGTCAAAGAACAAAAACTCAACAATATCCACGCATTCCTTCCACCTTGCAACTAAATCCTCAACCTATAAACTCTAATTCGGGGCTGTCCAACCCGTGGCCCGCGGGCCGCATGCTGGGTTCTATGTGCGAATACGGGGGAATTTTTAAAATTTTTAAGAAAATATGTAATATTATTAATGCTGATTTTGAAGCTAATTACACCGCTCAACAAAAATTTCATCCCTTAAATCTAACAATAGATTCCAGTAGAGTTTTATACGCTCATTATCATGCAATTTCCCGAATTTTTACAACACTTCAGAAATTTGAGATATTATCGGTCAAAACGTCGAAAAAAGGCCATTTTGACCTATTTTCGAGTCTGATTTAGATATTAAACAGCAATATTTGAAATCAAAATATTTCCTTGCCGTAATATAAAACAGCTTCCCTCTTTTGATTTTCAGATTACCACTTGTTATTAGCTCAGTTAGAACTCGAGTTTTAACTAAAAAACTAAAACTGCGCGATTGTAAAGGAAATAAACATAGATAAAAACATTAGAGCCGACTGTGGGTCAGTGGTTGCGAGTGTCGGGCCGCTGGCCTAAAATACACTGGTTCGAGAGCGATTCTCGGCAGATATTTGGAGTCGCCCCCTCTTGGAAAGCAATGCCAACCTACCAAGAGTATAATTGGCTAGTAACCGCTCAAAACTAGCCCGTTCGGAACCGGCGATAAAAAGTAGGTCCCGTATATCTGTGTAAAAACAGCTAAACACACTCAGCACAGGTATATGTGGAGAGGAGCCAAAACGTCAGGGAGACCTGATATGGCACTTAAAGAAGAAAAAAAAATATGGTCTTAGGTTTTTAGTTATATTTCGAGTTCTAATTGAGCTAAAAACAAGTGGTAATTTGAAAATCAAAGAGGAAGCTGTTTTCTATTACGTCATCAAAATATTTTGATTTCAAATATTGTTGTATAATATTTAATGAGACTCGAAAATAGGTCAAAATGGCCTTTTTCGTCATTTTGAAAAACTGTGACGTGTTTGAAAAAATCGGTAAATTGCATGAAAATCAGCGTATAAAATTCTACTGGAATCCAGTGTTAGATTTACTAGAACAAATTTTTGTTTAATTTTTGTCGAGTAGTGTTATCTAATAGAATTTTAATTAAATAAATTATTCTATAGAATGACTAATTTTAACTTTTATTAATAGTCACATTGGTAGAGAAATATCACGCTTGAAAAAGCTTATGTTTAATATCCAGTTCATCTCCAGTGGCAAATAAATAGTTCGAGAATTTTCATACACAACAGTGCACCCTTGCCAATTTAATTGCCAGATCGACAAGCGAAACGCTCGCATTTTATTACGGCGCCTTATTAAATACCTTCTCCAATCGTTAACTTATCATTCAGCAATAATGGACATTTTATCGTTCAAACGGAATTCCATATTAAATGGAAATCTTTTGTGAAAGGAAAATGAAAAATAATTATCTAGCTAAATAATATTGCATTGTAAATAGGTATTTATTTGATTTGTACTTTCAAAATACATGTAATAAAGAAAATGTAATCAAATGAGTAGTCATTGCTTGTTTCTTTTAGTATTTCATCATAAATTGTATGAAATTCACATAATATGGCATTTTTCTACTTTTTATCCAATGCGAAGCATAGGGAAAGTATTGTAATCGAAGCAAGCGCGACTTCACAGGGTCCTCAGGTAAAGACTACGGAACCCATCGTCTCAATTAAATTCACAAATTGTAGTATTCAATTAGGTTGAATTTTAGAACGTGTCGGTTTTGGCAAAAATTACATGGGGTCTCGTCGAGAGGCCAAAAAGTGCGATTTTTTCATTTAGTCTGTGCGTGCGGATGTATGAATGTATGTATGTATGTGGTCGTTTTTTTCGTCCACGATTTTTTCCACACCGTTCCACCGATTGAAATGAAATTGAAAACCTACCATTATTTTAATAAAATGAAGCGCTGATTAGTTTTTGGTACATATAGACCCACACAAATTAGTACTTTATTTCAGAACTTTTTTAGTTTTTTCTAAAAAATTTTTGAGATATTTCAAATAAAATATATTTTTTCAATTCTCTAGGACCTTCTGATTCCAAATATACTAAACTTACTATAATTTGAATATTTCAAATTTTTGGGCAAAATCAGAAATTTCACAAGGCCTTGCCATTTTTTCGTCTTTCGACAATTTTTTTTTTCAAATTCAATATATTTTTTCAATTCTTTAGGACCGTCTGATCCCAAATATACTAAATTTCTATAATTTGGATATTACAATTTTTTTTTGTCAAAATCAAAAATTTCACAATGATACAGCCTTGCCATTTTTTTGATTTTCGGTAATAAATTTTTTTTTGGGAAGGAACGTACACTCCTGTTCGATCCTGGTATCCGGATACAAATTTTAAAAATTTTAATAAAATTATTGGTTAACGCTTGAATTCAAAGCTCAAATTGGCTAGCTGCAATACTATCTTTATTGCCAGCTCAAATTATACATATTAAAAAAATATATTTAACTCGCGTAAGAAAAATTGTTGAAAAAAACAAATGAAACGAAACGATAATTCGTGAAATGAAACTCAATTCTACAGCTGCTTTTTTATTTTTTTCATTACACCTACCCTTGAGAAGCAAAAAATTTATTGCACTAGTACGCTTTCCGTGGCAACTAGTCAGACCCTTGCCCGGAAAGCGTACTAGTGCTTGGGTTCGACTCCTGAGGGGACAAGACCCTCCTACTTCCAATATAAACATATCTATTAAAATCTTTGATAAATGACCTAAATTCTGGTTCGTAAAATTAATTGCTTATATATCACAAGTTGATTTTGAGAAAAAATTCAATCTTTCTTTCTCAAATAGATACTCTTTTCATTACTAAAATTTAATATATTAAAAGTTTTTTTTTTTTAATTTCTACACATAATTGTTTTAATATAATATTAAATAATTTTAATTTTCTAAACAAAAATTTATTTTCTTATTAAAATCGAAATAATTTCCTAATATAAAGGTTAGTTCCCTATCATTTTCTATTTCAAATCAAGATGCAAAAAAGTAAATTTTTCTAGATATTTTATCAAAATATTTATTTGTATTCTATCTACAAATTTATATTATTCAAATGATTCATTTCTCTAATATATTTTATAAATTTTATCCTAGTAAAATAAAAATATCTTATCCAATGTGAAAACTAGTGATGAGCAGAAATGGTCTTAGTCTTGGTCTTGGTCTTGCTTAGCTCATCACTAATATTAATACTCAAAAACAAAATAATAATAATATTTTTCTTAAAAGTGATCAGAACTTTCTAAACACCCTATAGAAGACTTTACAAACACACCCTCTGCTTATATTAATTAGTGATGAGTAGAATTGGTCTTGGTCTTGCAGTCTTGGTCTTGCTTTGCTCATCACTAATATTAATACTCAAAATCAAAATAATAATAATATTTTTCTTAAAAGTGATCAGGACTTTCTAAACACCCTATAGAAGACTTTACGAACACACCCTCTGCTTATATTAATTAGTGATGAGTAGAATTGGTCTTGGTCTTGCTTTGCTCATCAGTAATATTAATACTCAAAATCAAAATAATAATAATATTTTTCTTAAAAGTGATCAGGGCATTCTAAACACCCTATAGAAGACTTTACAAACACACCCTCTGCCTATATTAATTAGTGATGAGCTTGGTCTTGCAGTCTTGGTCTTGGTCTTGTTTTGCTCATCACTGGTGAAAACTCATTTTTGTACTTTCAAACAAATCTTTTCAAATATTATTTTAACATTATTAAATGTCAATTTGTTGTCAGGACACTTTCCCGTTTCCCAACATGTGTAGATTGATTAACGGTCAACAACAAATATTTGTATGGTTTGATGGTTTTGTTGCTTGGGAATTTGTTTTGCACAGACAAACATGAAAATTTCTAGTAATACCTCTTGACATCCTCGAAGTTTGATCTTATTTAACCATCATAGGAAATAGGATCTATTGGATTATAAATTTATAGAACAGAGAGGCTACTCAATAAATATGTACCATTTCACATAAACGAGAATTTGGAGGTTATTATTGATTAAATTTCTTTAAAATGTTTATGGCTCTATTGAAGAGGCGATTCCGTTAATGCTTAAGGTTGACAGGTTAACATCTCTACTGATTTACGGCAAATTGTACTATTTCTATTATAATCGAGAGAGTCAGATAAGGCTGAATCTCCTATTAGTGTTTTGCCGACTGCTGAATACGTTTTGTAAATTTTCAAATTATCGATAGCCTTTTTCGAGATATCTAAGCGAAAATTTACTCTTTTAACTATGTAGAAAATATACTATATAAAATGCGTTTAATTTTTTGAAAATTAATATTTTATAGAAAGAATTTAATTTTTTAGGACAAATTCTCGGATTTTAGTAAAAATATTTTTTACTTGCGAAATCAGAGGGGTTCATCCCCCAGGAGTTGAACCTGAGAACTAACATGCTATCCGGCCAGTCAGCTCACTCTTTATTTTTTCTAGAAATTCTTAATCATGTTGATAAGGGTCCCCCTTATCAACAAGTAACCTTCCAAGACAGGTATAAAAATGTAATTTTTCTGATATATTCAAACAGAAATATACTCTTTTAACTCTCTATAAAATATACTATTTAAAATGCGTTTAGTTTTTGAAAATTAATATTTTTTTTTCTAGAAATTCTTAATCATGTTGATAAGCCCCCCCCCCCTTGTCAACAAGTAACCTTCCAAGACAGGTTTAAAAATGTAATTTTTTTGATATATTCAAACAAAAATATACTCTTTTAACTCTGTATAAAATATTATATTTAAAATGGGTTTAGTTTTTTGAAAATTAATATTTTATTTTTTCTAGAAATTTTTAATCAAGTTGATAAGGGTCCCCCTTATCATCAACTAACCTTACAAAACAAGCTTAAAAATGTAATTTTTCTGAGATATTAAAACAAAAATATAATTTTTTTACTCTTTATATAATATACTATTTACTATTTATTTAGATATTAAATGACGAGACAGTGTTATCTACTAAATCCAAATTGTCATGGATAATTTTTATTACATGTCATAAGGTTTGTGTTAATTTTGTTAAGGGAGAATTGTGTAGGCTCCTGGAGAAACAAATTTAAACAACCTTCCAGCGGACGCGCTGTGTAATTCCCCTTGAGCGGGCGCTTTTCGTAAATACTACGTCATCAAGTTTTCTCCATGAAAATGGTGTTTTCTTTATATAAATGTTAGAGAATTGCTGTAATGTTATGAAAAATGATAAATGGCAGTACTTTAAAAAAATATATTTGACTTTCTTAAAAACAAAACGAAACAACACTAAATATTTCTTCTAGCTCTTTTTATGTAAGAGGGTTCTTACTAGTTAAAAGGCGTTTCACTAAATACCGAGAGGTGAACCGCGATTGGAATTAGATTTACATCGTCTTTGGAACAATACGTAGGGGGGAGGGTGTAGGATCAAAAATGAAAATATAGGCTCTTGTACCAAACTCAACCAAATTTTGTATAGACAATCAGTAGGCCCTCAGGAGTCTAAAAATGCAAAAACTTACCCCTCCCCTACATGATTATAAATAACTTTATTAAATATTAAATACAAGAGAGGGGCCAGGTTGTATGGTAAAGTCAAGTGGATGGCCACATCAGAACACGTCAGCATATTTTAATTGAGTATGTAGTTTTCGTTATCTTTGAACTGTCTTCCCATCAAATACAACAAAATGCCTTTTGTAATGGAATTCGTCCCTTATTGGATGCCAATATTTTTCATGTTTGATACTTTTCCAATTTTTCTCATCAACTAATCTCTTTATATTCAAAAGAATCCAGCCGTTCTTTGGACGAATCCACTCACGCAAGATACGATCCTTAGGCTTTATAAATTAAATCAAATTTTTCACTTTTCTTTTCCCTTTGGACACCATTTTTTCACGACATTAGATGGATAAAGGGCCTAAATCACTCTTAAGATGAAAGCCCCTTGGATCTTTGACTCAAAGTGAATCAATCCTCTTTTTGATATACTATTATTATATATTTGATATATAACAACCTAATGAAAAAAATCTACTAATCCTAATAGAATAAAATTCAATCATTGGTATATTTGTTCTGACGAAATAAAATCGATAATCCCACCAAAGGCTTCATTTGCCCGAAATACACGATTTTCTAAAATTCAACACCCCTACGCGCTTAAACTAGATACTAATCGAACAAACGCATTCGCCAATTCATTTATCCCTATGACATCTAGAGACTGGAATTCTCTTCCCCCGACCGTCTTTCCAGCTACTTATAACCTTCAAACTTTCAAGACCAGCATCCACAGATACCTTCGACCTCTATCCAATCCCTAAATCTACCCTTATCTTCACGTTACAAGGGTCCACCACGGACTTCAGAGGTTGTACCTTCTTGGTGCAACTTCTTCTTGTATCAATATCATTATAAAAAAAAAAAAAAAAAAAAAAAATTACCATTTTTTGAAATCCATTTAAATTGATTTTTGTTTAATATTTACAAACATGCAAATCCAATTTATGTAGCGTATTGGTTGCCGGGTAAACTCCGGGATTAATAAACATGTTTATCATAAAGGATTCAGGATTAAATTATAATTAGAGATGTGAAAAATAACAAAGTTAGCCTAAAAACTCGAATAACAAATTTATTTTTATCAGTTAATCCTGAAAACACCAGAGCTTAAAATAAGCCGGCCAAGTGCGAATCAGGTCCATATACCAAGGGCTCAGTATCTCCTAACTTCCAAAATACGTGATTTATCAAATCGATCCTATTTGTTGATAATACGGGGAGAATGAGGGAATTTGTGGTTGTTTTCATTAAGTTTATTCGACACAGGTACAATACAATAATAATTAGTAGAGAGTGTGGTGTTGGTGCAAGGTGAAACATCTTTAATAAATGTAAAGAATTGAGTATCTATTTGAGAAAGAAAGATTGAATTTTTCTCAAAATCAACTTGTGATATTGAATCAATTAATTTTAAGAACATGAATTTAGGTCATTTATCAAAGATATTAATAGATAAGTTTACATTGCATGTAGGAGGGTTCTGTCCCCTCGGGAGTCGAACCCAAGCACTAGTATGCTTTCCGGGCAACTAGTCCAGACCCTTGAGACACTCTTTAATAAAGATAAGAGTAAATAAATATTATATTTAATATTCATTTACTATGAGTTAAGATTCTTGGTCACTTGTTTCACATTAAAATTAAAAAATTAAAAGATGTAATTTTTTTTTCTTTTTTTTATATATATATATTTCGGGCTATCAACCCATCTTCAGGAAGTACAGAAAATAACTGATTAATTTTAATGTGAAACAAGTGACCAAGAATCCTTAACTCTGATTGGCCAGTGCATAGCCAATGGCAAAGCGTTAAATTATTAGAACGATTCTGATTGGTCAGATAGTGATCGTCCTTACCCAATGCGTTAAATAAATATTAATTTTCTTAAGAGAGAATGGTGTAGATTCTTGGTGAAACATTAAATAAAGTAAAGAAAATTAAAAATTTTTTTTTTTGGAACTTTTTAAAAAATTTTAAATATAAAATACTAGGTAGATACGCCTGGAACAGCAAGTTTGATATATTCCAACTCGTTATTAAACCTGTAAGATCAAAACTTTAAGTTTGATATTTATTTTTTATTTCAGATTAATCCATCCGCGAATAGATAGGTCTAAATTATATTTTCGCTATTGTTCATTCTTTTGTGAAAACATTATTTATGCAGAGTTCAAAGAGGTGTATTCACATACCAAATGATCAAATATTTGTTTACATTTCAAAAAAAAAAATAAAAAAATAAATATGCGCATATTTGGATGCATATTTTTATTCGAACCCGGGGTTATTTTGATTTAACATCTGATTGAGCGGGGTCCGATAAAAGGCCGCTTTGCTGACCCCATTGTTTCTGTTCGGCTCAATGTCTCTATTGTATTTGTATAGGGATACCTTTCAACTGGGAATCAATGGTCCATTATTTCATTACCAAGAGGAAGCTGAAAAATACGCAAATTACATTCGAAAACCTTTCATGGAGAGAGAGGAAAGACTAAATTATATATAATTGTTATTAGTATATTTATATTTCAATATTGATTTATTATTTATTTAAAATTGGAAAACAAAATTTTCACCGATGAAAGAGAACTTCGTGCAAATGTTTAACTACTATAAACTAAAGCGAATAAATTTTAATATTGAATTACGAATTTAGTGGAGAACTGTGTCAATATACATTTAGCTAGGGGTTTGTATTTGTCTATGAATATATTCTATCAATCATCTATGAATTCAATAGTGCAGTGAAAATTTTACCAGTTCGGGCAAATTGTAATAAAATTAAAACTCTACTCTTTATGGTCCGAGATGCATTTCTTGTTTAATATTTCGGAAATGAGAAGAAAAATAATTTCCTAAACTAATTTGATATCGAAAAGATTTTTTCGAGAGTAGCAGAGTTGTTGATTCAATAATTTTGATAAAAAAAACCGACTTCAAAAAATTAAATGCAACAAATAAAATAATAATAACTTAAAAATAAAATAAAATACACTAAAAGGTATAAAATAATTATTATCTTATTTGATTACAACTAAACGACGAAATATTAACATGAAATTACTTTTTGAAGTCGGTGCCAAACAAATTATATAAGCGTACTAAGTAAGATCCTTCGAGTGCGATTCATAAAATGTATATGTTTGGCACCGACTTCAAAAAGTAATT
The DNA here is from genome assembly GCA_024734495.1 of Forficula auricularia. Classification (NCBI taxonomy): domain Eukaryota; kingdom Metazoa; phylum Arthropoda; class Insecta; order Dermaptera; family Forficulidae; genus Forficula; species Forficula auricularia. The sequence continues at coordinate 3,499,210 of JALMQS010000150.1, forward strand.
TCATTTTAATATTTCGTCGTTTGTTTGTAACTAAATTAGATAATTATTTTATACCTTTTTAGTGTATTTTATTTTATTTTTAAGTTATTATTATTTTATTTGTTGGATTTAATTTTTTGAAGTCGGTTTTATTTATTTATAAAAATTATTTTTCTTTTTTCTTTTTAGTGATGTTATTAATAGTGACTTAATATAATACCTTGCATGCATCTCGTAAGAGAAAGCGTAAGGCGAATGAATCAGAAAATGATAATAAAATTCAATTCGTAAATATAGAAATTCTCCCGAAACGTTTGCGGGTTTTAAATGAATGTTTTAAGATTTTTTTTATAAAAGATTTTATTTATTATATTTCGATTATTTGGTCATAAGAATTGAAGATTTACGTTATTTCGTCATTGATCCTATCATCAGAACTTGACCAAATTAATATGGCACCATCCCTAAGATACCCCCTTTCCAATAAAAAAGAATTATTAAAATCGGTTGATAAACAAAGAAGTTATGCTTGAACAAACATATCAAAAAAGGTCCAATACCAATGAAAAAAAACGGGACCAATCGGAAGCTAGACTGAACCCAATGCAAAAAATCATCAAAATCTGTTCACAATTGGCGGAGATATGAGGTAACATAGACACACAAAAAAAATCAGTCGAATAGAGAACCTCCTCCTTTTTTGAAGTCGGTTAAAAAATAACAAAAATGATGCCGTATTCGATGAAATTTGCAAAAAAAAGCCAAGATTAAAAAACTTACTTTTTTCGACAGCAGCCCCTGGTTGAAAAATCACCAACCGCCACTTATATAATATATTATTTATTTGTTTGAGACTATTAGTTTCAAAGAATTGATATTCATCATCAGTCTTTTTATTTAGAAATATTTTATCTATTATTTCTCATGGGTTCAAATACCCGGTTGGATTTAGTCAGATTCGTTTTGCCGTAATAGTAAGCAGGTCACTCACTCGAATTCGTTTGTTCAGGGACCTGGTTACTAATACAAATAAAAAACGAATTTATCTCAATTACCGGCGCCGCCTAGGAGTTAATAAGATATGCATTCAATTCGAACGCATTGTAGTGCAGGTTGCATCGCCAGGCGAATTTGCGCTCGTTCTAGAACAGTGTTTCTCAACCTTTTTTGGTTGACGGCACACTAAAAATATCAGGAATCATTTGCGGCACAACTGAATATAAAATAAACTGCAACGGATCGTTGCTAAACTTTATCCAATGAACTACCGTTGTCTAGGGTAAAGTACTTGAAAATATAATTTTACAAAAAATTTTATAAGACCATTTTTGTGGTCCCCAAGGTACTCAATTACAATATTAAATTTGATCAAAATTGGTTAAGTTATTTTCAAGTTATTTAGAAAAAACTAAAAAAGTACCGAAATAAAGTACTAATGTTTGTGGCCCGATATGTACTAAAAACTAATCAGCACTTCATTTTGTTAAAACAATGTTATGATTTAATTTTCATTTCAATTGGTGCAACGGTGTGAAATAATCGTGGACGAAAAAAACGATAACATACATCCATCCATCCGCACGCACTTCCAAAAAAAATGGCACTTTTTGGCCTCTCGACGAGACCCCAGGTAATTTTTGTCAAAATCGTCACGTGCTAAAATTCAATCTAATTGAATACTACAATTTGGGACCTTAATTGAGTCCATGGGTTCCGTAGTCTTTACCTGAGGACACTTTGAAGTCGCGCTTGCCTCCAGACCGATTACAATACTTTACCCATCCTTCGCATTGGATAAAGTAAAAATGTAAAAGTTGTATGATAAAAAAAATTGAAGTAATTACAAATACTATTTCAAAGTTACAAAACCCATGCAATTTAAATTATTTGTAGCAAAAACCCTTGCGGCACATTTGACAATCTGTCGCGGCACACAGGTTGAGAAACACTGCTCTAGAAGTACCTTCTACATCCGGACGCATATTATTGAACGCAAAAAATATTCTCTGGTTTTTCTTAAAAATTTCTGAAATAATAAGAAAAATTATTCTCAACCATCATTTGTTTTCTGTGTGTCTGTATCTCGTGTGTTTGGATTCCGATACCCACGTTAACTCCAAAGAAAGTCCATTCTTGTGTCATAATGTTTGGATTTTTAATGCTGAGAAGTATTATAATTAAATTTTGTGATTTCTGGATTTAGAAATTACGCTTAAAAATTGCAAAAAACATAATTTTTTTAATGATTTTATTGAAATTTTAAGGCCATGTCATAATATATTGTAGATATAGATATAAAAAAGTGTACAGTCTTGAAATAGTTTTTACTTTTTCTTTCATTTTTAAAGATGTCTAAATAATATATTATATGTATATTAGTGTCTAAAAGACACTTTCTACAGCGAGTGTGTTATCAGATATGTGCCTCAAGTTGTGGATATAATTTCCGGCACTCATAAACAAAAAACCCTTAAATAAGTTCAATTCAGAAAACCCCAAATCCAAAATCGTCGTATCATCAACCCCAACTGGCTCAAAGTGGACAAAGCAATGATTTTCTCCAAATCCATTTTGAAGTTCGGCCCCAGCCCCGCAATAAACATATAATTAAACTAGCAACCAAAAGCAATCCTTTGGCAGCAACCTTAAAAATGGAGAAAATTGATATTTTATAATAAATTAAAATTTTTAGTAAAAGATTTGTTGATAAATAAAGAGAGATCAATGAGATTGTCCTGAGCTTAATGCAATTAATCATATACATATATAATTTATTTTTTGAGACTATTATTTTCGAAGGTTTGACCTTAATCATCAGTCTTTTTAATTAAAAAATATTTTTAGTACAAATACCCGATTGGATTTAAATAAGATTCGTTTTGTCGTAATAGTAAGCTGGTCACTCACCCGAACTTGTTTGTTCACCTGATTACTATTACAAAAAACAAAAACAAAAAAAAAAACAATTTATCTAAAACCACTTTGACCCATATTTCAGAAATAACAAATGAAATATTTCTAATTAAAAAAAATAATGATGAAGGTCAAACCTTCGAAACTATAGTCTCAAACAAATAAATTTTATATAAATATATTATGTATAATATGTTAATTTGCACCAAGGAGACGATAACCTCATTGATTTCTGGATTTCTCTTTACTATTTTTTCTAAATAAATAAATTAAACTTTTTGTGGTTTTATATTGGGAATATTTTTATTTAGTTTAAGTACTGCAATTTTATCATTGATAAACAAAGCGCTTATTCTAAAACCATTGAGAACTGACAAATTGAGTCACGCAGTCTGGTGGTAAAAAAACAAACTATTAATAGCTTACAACTGTAGAGTAAATACATAGTAAATACCCTAGTAACGCAATGTTTCAAACTATATAGTTACTATATAGTAAAATAGAGTAGGCTGTGCAGTTAGAGATTGTCAGAGTAAAGCTAATAAAAATTTAAACTTGGTTTTCCATAACTTTCCAAAGGCTGGTGATCGTTACATTTTAAATCTGTACATGAAAATATCTTCAAGTCATCTCCTTTACTACAATAATTTTTTTAAATTAATTACATGCATGTTGAATGTAAAAATGTCAAAGTTCACAAATATTAGAGGTTGGAAATTTTAAACTCATCGATAACAATAAAATAATGTTGCCACTGCATGTTTACACTTTTCTCCTAATCCTGTCTTACAAGAACATGTAATAGAAATTATTTTTCTGCTTTTTCATATTTTCGTATTTATTTCATGCGGCTTTTTCTTCCATGTGTAACGTTTGTATACCAGTGGCGGATCACAGCACAGGCGCAAGAAGCGCGCGCTTGGGGCCTCAAAAATAAAGCATACTTTTAATTTTTTCGCGTTCTGTAATTTCTCTATACATGTGTAGTTGTAAGTTCTACCGCATAATTTAAATTTGATTGCGCACTGGCCAGTAAAATTTGAGCGAGTCAGTTTTACACAATACTACCTTTCACAGTCTCAGTTATGGAGTCGAACTGTGGGCAACCGGCTTACCAGTCTATTCAATTTTATTGTGCGATATTCAAACTATTTTTTTCCATGGTTATTGAATATGATTTTATTTATTATTAATTGAAAAGTTTTTTGTTTTGCCGAGAGTAGCAGAGTTGTTGATTCACAAAGAGAAACAAAGAGGTTGTCCTCTGCTTGATGCAAATAAACATACACACATATATATCGAGATGATATATCTGTATATATATTATTTATTGTTTGAGACTATAGTTTCGAAGACTTGGTCTTCATCATCAGTCTTTCTTCAATTATAAATGTTTTTCATGGAGTCAATATCATATGGATATACAGATATATCATCTCGATATATATGTGTGTATGTTTATTTGCATCAAGCAGAGGACAACCTCTTTGTTTCTCTTTGTTATTTATTATTGTAATAAAAAATGCTATTTTTGAACATATGTACTTTCATTAAAACGTCACTATTTTACAATCAGTAATGTAGAGGGTCTCAAAATGCTTGATCCGCCACTGTTGTATACAAAGCGCGATAAATACGGTCACATTTTTACCACTTTTTTCATTATTTATGCCGCATTTAATTAAATGACCAACAGATAAAATCCGTTGCGGATCATTAATATCTTTTTGATCTGGATTATCACCCGTCTAAGATAATATATCTGTGATATTTAATAACATTTTATTAATTTAGCCTACTATCACACGGGTTAAACATTTAAAAGTGTAAGCTACTTTCAGACATGTTTTTTAAGCCACGCCTGTCAGTTCCCAATTTTTAAATTCTTCGCTTTATTATATTTAATGATTGAATATAATATATCTATGTATATGGTATTTGCCATTATTTTCCAGTCTAATGCAATTAAAATCAAAATATACCTTTATTTAATGATGATTATTTATTATTTCAAAACCTAATATCCGTAATTAAATATATCTAGCAATTGGATTATCAACGAAGAACTTTCTCACCTTGGTGGTTATTGATCCGTTCACAATGGCGAAATTTCTATTTACTGCTGGTCCCTTAATCAAGCGAGTCCATATAATTTTCCATTAATGTAACCCTTTTCCATGCCATGTACCTTTAATAGAAGCTCGAAACATTACAAGAATGATTAAATAACCGGCCAAATATTAATCCACATACACGCAGAGAGATATTTAAAAGAAATACAAAGTTGTAGCTTTGGCTGTACCTAGTTTAAAATTAGAATATTAGAGTTAATATATAAGAGAGAAAATGCTTAATAATACCAGAACCAATTTTATCTACGACTCAACTTATCATACTAATTAAGGCATGAAAAGAGTATATGAATAAAGATTTAAAAATATCTTTTTTAATATTAATCGACAAATGAATTAAAAATACTGAATTTGTATTTTTTGTTTAATATAGTAAAAATATTTGATTTAAAAACATAAATAAATTGGTATGCTGGTTTATGTTTGGTTGAGTTAAGGACAAACGGGAAACCTGGTGTTATTCATATTGTGTGTAAACAATAATGATTTAATTTTATGAGAATTTATATAAGGATAATTTTATCAAAGATTATTATTATGTATAAATGTATATATTATATTTAGAAAGTTTCACCCCATCAGGAGTCGAGCCCGAGTGCTAACTTGTTATCTGGGCGGTTAGCCTAACCCTAATGACGAATTTCCTGTGGGTTAGAATGAAACCCGGTAGTTGTTCTTTTTTTGAAAAAAAATCATCCATTTTTCAAAAAGATAAGACACTCAAATTTTCATATTAATTAATTTTTCACAAATCACTCTGTTTACAATTAATTGAAATACAAAACATTTATAGTATGTGAGAATTTTTTTGAGATAGAATCATCCTAATAAATTTCAAGCTGTGCAAAATCCTTTTCCAATAGCGTTATCCGCAGTAGTCTCGCGATAAATATCTTTTTCAAATAAGCGCCGTCAAAAACAATTCTCATTGATATATCAATTATTCTTTAATATATTAATGAGAAAAATTATAAAATTTATTTCAGCAAAATCTGACACTTGTAACATATGTATTTGTATTACAATTGTTTTAGGCCTTGACAATGGTCTCGATTAGACCGAAGCCAAAATAAAAATATTTCTACATAAAGAAAGATTTAAATAATATTTTAATCTTCTTTGTAAAAAAGCCCAGCACCCGCTTATCCTGGTACAATAAAACTCTCCAAAATCCCTTTATATTAAATAACCTTGCCCATTTTTCACAATAACTATTAAGCTCATAAAATAAACCGATTTTTAATAATGTATTATGATTTTAGGCCTCTTGTAATTGACAAGCCATTTTAATGAATGAATATATCTGTTAACTTTGTAATGGACCAGACTATATGATCAAATTCTACTTAACCATCATGTTAGTATTGAATCATTAATTAGGGTGTAAAGTCATAAGGATAAACCCATTTTCGCTCTTAATGGCTCGATTCGTTTCTATTTATTTCGACTGAGTGTATTTATTGGAGTTAACTTGGTATTCGATTCTTTGATCATTCTAAAAAGAGAAATTATTTACGTTGTCAATCGAATCAACAACATTTCAACTTTTATTGATGCCTTGATTGTCTATTTATCTATCCGTTTGGGATATAATTTCTATTTACGCTCTAATTGAATCAATTACTTACCCCTTTAAATAGACTGTCTATTCAATTGGGGATCTATCTCGGAATCGAAATCAGTGACAATGTATGTATATAAATTGAAATTTACCAGTAATTATGTTAGTTTATGGGAATATTTGATTGTAGATTCCAGGATTATTCGATTAAATATCCTTTTCTTGTTGAGACTTTGGTGAGCATATTGATGAAATACAAGATTATTCTGGCTTGATGGCTTCAATCTTACCTTTATTAAACACATATTGGAATAATTCAATACAATCAACTTATCCAAAAAAAACATCTCAAATTCTTTAAGTAATTTTTGAGGACATGATAAAAACATATTAAATAAGCTGTCGTGTTCTGATGTGGCCATCCACTTGACTTTACCATACAACCTGGCCCCTCACTTATATTTAATATTTAATAAAATTATTTATAATCATGTAGGGGGGGGTTAGTTTTGCATTTTTAGACTCCTGGGACCCACTGATTATGTATACAAAATTTGGTTGAGTTTGGTAAATGGCAAAGATTTTCATTTTTTGACCCTCCGCCTCCCCCCATTTTTGGCGGTTAGATTTTGCATTTTTAGACTTCTGGGGGTCCACTGATTATGTATACAAAATTTGGTTGAGTTTGCTCAAACGACCTAGATTTTTAATTTTTCAACCCTCCTCGACCCCCCTTAATTTTGGGTCGATATGCACCAAAATCTAATCAGCTCTTAATCTCAATAGACCAAAACTACCTGTGAAATTTGGTTTCGATATTGACACTAGTTTTTGAGCTAGCTCGTCCACAAATTTGGTAACGCAGAGACTAACTAACTAACTAACAGACATGTTGACAAAACAATTATTATCTCGAAAAATATAATTTTTTTGATGTTTACTTATTAGAGCTTTTTTGTAGAGCAAAATGCCCTGGTTTCGCTCAATTTTTTTTTAATCGAAATTGTTTCAGCCGTTTTTTAGATATTTTGAAAAAAAGAAGTAAAAAACCCACTTTTTTTCATGCACGATTACAATACCCTGTATGGTAAAGTAAAAACATTATTTTATTTCAAAATGCATTAAAAATGACAAAACTATTTTTTCTTTAAAACCTGAAAGATTTCCATACTAACATGGCTCAAAAATAAGTGTGTAAGTTGTAAAAATGAATTTCGAGTTTAATTAACTAATTAAAACCGTTTATGTTTTTATTTTTAGCCAGTTGAATATGCAAATTTATCAAGTACTTAAGGTAGTTGTTTCACCATATGGGTTTGCTTAATTTTTTTTGAAATTTAGACAGATTATTCTTTAACTACTTCTGCATCGATTGGTGGCAAAACGAAATTTATGAACAATACAGTTCCGGAGATATTAAATTCCAAAGATAGAGTTTTTCAGACTCTTATACATTGCACTATAAGGGATATCAGAAAATTTACATACATATTTAATTATAATTAAGAAACTCTTCTTACGATTGTTATAAAAAACTAAATCAACATTAAACATTAACTATTACTCTTATGACAAAGCATTGTAGTACATATGCAAAGATCCCGGGTTCGAGCCCCGGCTGATCCTTTTGTCTGTAATAAAAATAATCTTTTCTTCGTTCCCTAAATTTGAATTAACTATTACATTTTTTAAGAAAATTTTAATTCATAGTTACAACACAGTTTCTGAGATAAAAATGAAAAATGTATAATGAAAAATTTACACTAAAAACAAGCTGGCAACAACGCATTTATTTAACCTAAAAAGTGGGTTAACTCTAGTAATTTTTATGACGATTTTTCGCTTCACTCATTGTCGCAATAGCTTTCAATCGCTTATTAAGAACTTTTTGTTTTATAAATCTCCATTTATAATGTACTTTATCTGAAATTTCTATGATAAAATATATACAAGCTCGGACAGTGTTGCCAGATTTGTCAAATGAGCACGGGATTGGCTAGTAGTGGTACATAAACAGCAAAAAGTTTTGGGCTTAAGAAATATGAATCCTTATTGTCTGTTCTATATACTTTGGCATTAACTTTTTGCTAGTATTGTCGCGAAACAACTACCTTAAGAAAACTATATTTTCTACATTTTAGTGCATGTTGAAATAAGACGGTCTTTTTAATATATTTTTTATTCATTCTATTTAACTTTGAAATTTGCACCACACATATGAAAAATAAGTAATTATACTTGTTTATAGAAAATATATAGTATTTTCAATTAAATTTTTCTCTAGGAGGGTTTCGAATTTTAAAAAATCAGGAATGACTTTGGAATGACTATTTCCGAAATGAATATAAAAGTTAAATTTGATGAAAGAAGTAGATTCGACAATATTTGAAAAAACACAAGATTGTCCTCTACTGAATTCTAGTTGTTAGATATTGACGAAAATCGGCAGTAGTTCCTATTTATTATATTTAAATAGTAATCATTCCATCAAATTTATACAAATTCAAACTGAAAGAACATTGAGGATTTTTAGTAGAAATAGAAATGGTAAAGAATCAATAACCCTAATAAATTTTAAGTTTTATTTCCCTATAATATACATACTATATTTAATCATAAGTTTCCTATATTTGAATGAATGCGAATCGAATCCAGGTGATTTTTGTAAGATATTAAGTGAAAATACTATCCGAATTTATATATTTCTGTGTTAAAATAATGAATTTAAATAATTTTCTAACTATATTAAAGAGATTAACCTATTAAAGAGAATTGTTTTTGATGGATATATATATATATATATTATATCGCTAGACTACTGCTGGTTGAGGCTATTGGAGTCTGCTGAATCTTAAGTCTGGACCAAGAGAGAATGAAAAAGATGTGATCCATCTAACTATGATCCAGCATCATTTCACGATTAGCCCGCATGACGCGATCAAAAACAATTCTCTTTAATATGTTAATTATTCTTTAATATATTAATTAGGAAATTATTCATACTATATTTTTTAAACAAGGGGTAAAGGCACATGGTTTTTTTGTTCACAAGAGTAACTGAAAAGGTTAGGAAACACTGGGCTATAGCCACTCACCTCATCAACAACATCATCTATTAATATCTATTTATTTTAATAATTTATAATAATCAAATGGAAGGTCGGAGAGCTGTTAATCACTGTTGGCAGCCTGACAATAGATGCCCTGAGGTGTATTTGCCCTACCGTATTAATCTTATACATCTTGAATAGATGTCACCCCTATCAAGATTTTCGTCAATATGATTTGACTTTAATGCCTAAATTTATAATTACTTGAAGCTCAACATTTTTAATGAAGAATATTTCATTTTTGAGTATGAATTTTATATGCCTAATAATAATAATTTATACTAATGTTTAATAAATGTATATGTCTGTTGTACCTGAAAATAAAACACAGAAACATTTCAAACCAAAAAGAAAGAAAGGAAGAAAGAAAAGAAGAAATCCCTTCGCTAGTATGTATTAGAGTAGATAATACTTTCTCTATACCTATTGGACATATACATTACTAAACATCGTCAGACCAACCACACACCTTTCTATTCTATTGATTCCTAATTTCTGAACACTGAAAACCTTTTTGAATACTTCTTGATTATCATTTGGATAATCAAAAAGCGATGTCCCACGGTGGTCGGGTAAGAATGGATGATGGACGGGTTGGTTACCTAAATGAAAAAAGAAACATCCTAACACGATCCGAGGAGACACGAAATCGAGTTTTACTTACAGATTTACACTAATCTAAACTCACCCATCAACATCATCCATTGCTCAGCTTTCCATATCCTTTCTTTGAAATCATTCAATAAAAATTCAGACCTTTGTTTGAACAGCAAAATTGAATTATCAAATAGCAATTTACTTAGAATGTTTACTGTCAAAACAAACAATTTTAGATGAAAGATAAGGAAAAAAATGAAAAACCAACCCCCCTTTCCATTGTCCGTCTGTTCTTTATTACAAAAAGGGATACATATGGTTAAATATAAATGTGAACCTGAAGTTGATTTTAATTTTAACTGGCTCCCAGCTAAAGTAAAGATCAAACATTTTCAATATTCATATGGTATTGACCCCATGAAAAATAATATTTATAATTAAAAAATACTGATGATGAAGACCAAGTCTTAAAACTATAGTCTCTAACAAATAAAAAATATATAAACAGATGTATAATTTCGATATATATGTGTATGTTTATTTGCATCAAGCAGAGGACAGCCTCTTTGTTTCTCTTTCTGAATCAAAAACTCTGCTACTCTCGGCAAAACAAAAAGTTTTCAATTAAATCATTATTAAATTGAACAAGTAATGATCAATATATTTAAAATATAAATCTATAATAATTAATAGGATATTTGAATTTTAATTTGAAACATTTAATGTTATATTCATGTAATCTTCACATAAAATTCAATGAATAAAAATACTATAATTTTAAATCTATTACCATAAGTTATAAAACTAACCATAACAAATTTACTAAAGATATTTCAATAAATCTATATAATCAAAATGAATTTCTGTTTCTTCGTAAGCGCAGATCTCTCAAATGCCTGGACCGATTTGCCTAAATTTTTTTTAAAATGTTTGTAATAGTCCAATTCAGGTTAATACGTAAAAAAAAATTAGAAAAGTTGCCCGGAAAATTTGAAAATTCAGGAAAAACTAAAAAAATTCAGGTTACCCAACATAGCTTGCCAAACAATAAAAGAACTAAACTAGAAAACTAAACAAGTGTTGGCGGCCCTGTTTGTAAGATTTTTGAGTGTCATTCATTCTTAATAGTTCGTAACCACATTATCGTTGAAGAAGAATTTAATTCTTTTATTTTTACAAAAGTAAGTACATTCTTATTGTATAGATTATTTTATTTTATTTTATTTTCTCAAATTCTAAATATTTATTTTTTCCAAACTGTTAAATACAATATGATAATTATGGATGAATGAATTTTCAAGTCTTCTTATCAATAATAATACCTACATATAATAGAACTTTTTTTATTTTCCTCTTAATGATAACAAGTGGATTTTTAATACATTTTAAATATTTGTTTCATCTTATTTGTTATGAGTGTATATTGCAGTTTAATAGAATCTTAAATTATATCTATTTAAGACTTTATAATAAAACAATTATATTTATTCTCTGTAACTAATAAAACATCAATAAAGCAGCCACGTGGGGGTCCAGGGGGCAAAGCCTCCTGGCTAGCAAGGCCCGCCAAAGGCGGGCCTCTGAGCTAGTAACTGATATATAATTATTAATAAAGTTTAGGGAAAGCGGTGTTGGTTTATAGTGAAACATATTAAACACAGGAATTATTTAACGGGTTATAGTGGTGTTTCACAAAAGGAAATAAAATTAAAAAATTAAAAAATTTTAAATTATTTTGGAGATTTTTTTTATTTATCTCTATACATATTTCGGGCTATGAACCCTTCATCAGGAGGTTTAACAGAAAACTGAATATAAAATTTTTTACATAGTATTGATGTTATTGTAGTACAGGGCGAGTGGAGGGGGTGAGCCAATGGGCGTTGAAAGAATTGAGTGGTTAGATTTAAAGGTATGTGGAAGGGAGAAAATGGGTATTGAACAAATTGTCTGGTCAGAGTCAGGTACATTTCAAATAGGATGTCTTTGTTCGAAATTTATTTGTATAGAATTCTGGGAATACCTATTAAAGGAATTTGTTTAAGGGTTTTAGACTATATAAACTCTTTCAACGCCCATTGGCTCACCCCCTCCACTCGCCCTGTACTACAATAACATCAATACTATGTTAAAAATGTTATATTCAGTTTTCTGTTAAACCTCCTGATGAAGGGTTCATAGCCCGAAATATGTATAGAGATAAATAAAAAAATCTCCAAAATAATTTAAAAGATTTTTTAATTTTTTTAATTTTATTTCCTCTTTGTGAAACACCACTATAATCCGTTAAATAATTCCTGTATATAATTATTATGAAATTAGAAAATTTTAAATTAGCATTTGACGTTGATTTCAACCGAAAAGACTCTCCAAGATTATGGGCATGTTTTATATACAAAGATGAAATAAGGGAAATCGGCAGAAGAAATCATATTTCTTGGCATATGTGTGTGTGTATCTGTGTGTGTCGAATATTCAAATTTCAATTTAAATATTCTCCAACGAGGACAATTTTTTTCCATTTGCATAAGCAAATGGATTATGTTAAGCCTAACTTATAGCCTAAGCTTTGATCTAATAACATCTATTTCTTTTAATAATTTAATCAAATATATGGCAAATATAGCGTGTTCTAATAAAGAAAGTTACCCTTCAAAAACTGGCTTCTGAACCACTTTTGTATCTAATCCATTTCAAATATTTTTTGAATAATAAACTTACAATACAAAAAATTTAATTGAATAAATTATTGATTATGATAATTTATATAATAATTAAATTAGAGAAATAAATTTTTTTGCTCAGTATTTATCAACAGTATATATTTGTAATAATTTTATACTTTTAATTAAATATAATATATTGAATTATTAATATACCAGCTGCGAAGCCGCCTTCGGCGGGTCTTTTTCTGGGCAAAGGGTCGCGACCACTGGTTAAATTTTGAAAAAATGAAAAAGAGCCGTTTCCAAATTAAAAAAATTCAAATATATATATAAGTATATAAATAAATACCGTATATATACAATTCTTGCTCGTTTGAATAATTATTTCAATTAACAAAAAACCCATCATAAATAATTTAGCCGAACCGTGACAGATCGAATTGTCAACCCAAAGACCTCATAACCCGTTCGAGCCGTTTTCAAAATAGAAAAAATATAGAAAAAAATAAATACTTATACAAATAAATACCATATATATATATAAACAAACAATTTTTGCTCGTTTAATAAGAGTAGATATTTAAATTAAAGGTTAACTATCACAATGCGGCATTGTGTGGCTAGCTTCACGCTCATAAAATATATATTTTAAATTTTAGTTTTTTTAAGGAAAAATAATAGATATCAATTTAAAATTTATTATTTTTAATTAATTTTATTTTAATTATATTTTATTTAAAATTTATCTATGAAAATATATAAAAAAAATAAAAGTTTTGAATTTAGACCCATATGTCTAATCGTTGCTAACTCCACCTAGTGTCTTACATACTCTACGTTGGGCTTATATATAAGTATAGATTATGTAGATATGATGCGAATTTTTATTCTAGGAATCAATAAATTTCCCGAAATTTTTTTATTTTATGTGTTTACCTTGTCTTTCTGTACATGAAGGAAGGTTTGAACAATTCTACTGACTACCAGCCAAACTCAACCAAATTTTGTATACATATTCTGTGGGCCCCAAAAAGGCTAGAAATGCAAAAACTAACTACTCGGAAATAGGAGGGGGGGGGTCAAAAATCCAAATTTTAGACCTTTTTGACCAAACTCAACAAAATTTTGTATACATAGTTTGGTCGAAAAGGCTAGAATTTTCATTTTTGACCCCCCCCCCCTTTTTTCGTCTGAGACATTAAAAAAAATGTATTTTATATTCTTTTCAAAAAAATATTCAGTTTTTTTCTAGATAAATTTTTTCATTTTTTATACCTCTTCAAAATGTGGTATATCTTTATGGCCCACCCTGTAGATACACTTTGTACCTATATACCTACAACTTGTTTATTTTTTCAAATTTTTATATAAAAAATGCTCTCGAGATTGTTTTTAAAAGTTTAATTTATACCTGCAAACACAGAAATTTAGAACAGTCAATCATTGTAACAAAGACATATCGGAATAAAGTAGCAGTTCTAGGTGTACTGAATCATCATCCCATATATGTATAACCGAGGGGTCAACCGCGACCTGTGCTGTATACCTACTTCCACTTGTATTTCCAAATATTTGCAAGTACTTCCAAATATTTCAAAAGTATTTCCAAATATTTGCAAGTACTTCCAAATATTTCCAAGTACTTCCAAATATTCCCAAGCACTTTCAAATATTTCCAAGTACTTCCAAAATACTTCCAAAGAGGTGTACACCTACTTCCAATCGCGGATCACCCTTCGAGTATAACTAATCTAATCGGGGGTCAGGTTAGGCTAGGGGTAGCGTGTCAGCCTGCTAACCAAGTGGACCCGGGTTCGAATCCGACTCAAGGCATCCGGCTAAAATCTGACCCTGGGCTAGAGACAAATTTTAAGAAAAATAAAGTAGTATCCTAAATTGGCTTATGGCTAGAAAGGCCGAAAAGCAAAAAAGAAAAAAAACTAATCTAATCAGTGGACATTAGTTTTATTTTGATGCTGCCACTACTTTACTCTTTTCATATACACGTACTTTACAATTAAACACCGTTTCTGTCCTCTTTCTATCTAATAACCCCTTAGTATTATAGGCACTGATCATTTTGAACTGAATGCCCTCGAGTTTATTTTTTTATCTCATTAAGCCGATAAAGTGGTGAAGTTGTTTACGCTGGAAAAAATTTCCATTCAAGTTTTTCCATTATCAATTTCCCCTTTAATATAATAATAGAGAGAATATTAGTAGGCTTTTAAAGAGGAAGAAAAGTTTTGTCTCTTCCGATGAGAATTTCAAAAAAGTTTTATTTTTTTTATATTTTCAAGAAGAAGAAGAAACATCAGTGGATTCCCGACGGAAGCTTTTCTTTTTGGCAGTGATATATGAGAATAGAAAGGTAGGTGTGTATTATATTAGCGAATAAATAAATCCTTTTAGAAATGAAAATTCTTTTACTTAGACACGGTTCTACGAACAATGGTATGACAGGGCTGAGTTTTTTTGAAAGTACCGAAGCTAAATGACAACATAAAAATATTGTAGTTTTTTTTTTAGAGATGTAAAATTGGGCTTCTGGGCCAAAGTATTGAATTCCCTTGAAAAATTTTATTATTATTTTTTTTATTTTATTTATTTTTTTTTTTATTTTTATTTTTTTATTATTGTTTTTAGAAATTATGTTTGAAAGTAGAGAAAATTATTTACAATCATATTTTTTTCTGTCGTTTCGTCTGTGTGTCCTTAGCATATAAATAAGCCGAACATTTATATTTATTATATTATATGAGCAATTCTTGTATATATAGAATTGGTTTCGGCTCGTACGATTTCGATTAAAATTACGGGTAGGGCCTTTTGGGGTGTACAATTCAATCTCTTAGGGTCTCATCTTTGTGTAAATTTGATTGTTTTTTTCTTAATTAAAGTAAGTCCGATTTTTGGTCAAATAAGTATTATCCGTTATGGGATTTGCTTATTTGCAATGTACAACAAAATTTGTAACAAAAACAAAAATATTGAAATTGTAATTGAATTGTAAATAAATAAATAATATTAATATATGGTAAAGTCCATAGCTATTGACCCACCTAAGCAAATTTACCTTGTTTTTACTCAATTACTGAAAGCCCCCAAAGACAGTCAACTTAAAAATTTCTATATGAATGCTAAAAGTACAGTTCTTTTGACTCAAAATAAAAAAATGTAAGATTCTGGACCATTTTTAAAAAGGACCCAAAGTTTAAAAAAATTCTCCAAAATCTAGAAATTGGCCCCACTACTACAGTCATTGGCCCAGTCTTTTTACAATTATTGGCCCACCCTGCCAAGGGCATATTCTTATTAACTAGCATCTTAAAACAGTATTCTTCAGATTTCTGGCTTTGCCCAGAGAATTTTTTTGAAAATTTAACTGTTCTTATGACTTAATAATGAAAGTCCTAGTATAATAAATTATAATTTAGTGCAATGAACTTGGTTGAATGTTCCATCAATCGATTCAAAAAACTTGTATTTAAAATTAATAATTTTTAGTCTTCTGGGGGCTTGCCACCACAACTAACATAGATGCCCCGTAATTTAAAACTTGTCTCTACACCTTTTTGACGTTTATATTTCTTATTATAGTCGTTTAGAACAGTAGGGGTCATTCACTGAATGGGGTCCAATCACTACATCATTTACCCTATATCGCTTTTAACTACTGCAAAAAATTGCTGAGGTCCGTCAGGTACTTTTTTTGGCTTTTCGGCCTTTCTAGCCATAAGCCAATTTACGATACTACTTATTATATTTTTAATTTATCTCTACCCCGGGGTCAGATTTTAGCAGGGTGCCTCGAGTCGGATTCGAACCCGGGACCACTTGGTTAGCAGGCTGAGCACGCTACCCCTAGCCTAATCCAACCCTCCTCCCGTCAGGTACTTATTTTTAAATAAAATCAAATAAACAGATTAACTATGCATGCTTATTTCATTGTTGATGGACCCATGAGGCTCATTCATACTGAACGACGATTACCATTTAGTGGCAATTTTCTTATGGTCCTATCTAATTTCAATATGAAAATGAATAAATAAGTAAAAGATAGTACCTCGATTGGTGTTAAGCGTTTGAATTCCCTTAGAAGAGATTCTTAATCTCAGCGCCGCCTAGGAGTTAATAAGATATGCATTCGAATCTAACACTTTGTCGTGCAGGTTGCATCGCCAGGCGAATATGCGCAGTTCAGTTAGTAGGCAAGTACGATCGTTCATAGCAAGCCGCAACTTTATGGTAAATTTTAGGTTTGACATAAAAATGGATTGTAATATTATTTATTTTTTAAATAAATAAAAATAAATTTAATAAGAAATTTAAAAGGCTTGGTGCCTATGGATATGTTAATTTTTAAAGGAGGATGAATGAAATTCAATTGCTTCTTTCCAGTAATTTTTATTTTTTCAAGTAGTTTATCCAAATATTTCATTTAACTATAGGTTTAAGTTATTAAAGTTGTTATCGGGAAATAAGGACTATATTTTATGCAAATAATTTATATTTTATTGCAAACGTCTCATCTACTTTGTTGACTTCTTCAGGGCTCAAATAGCTATCTTCCCTTCATATTTTATAATTATTCTTTCTTAGTAACAATGTTGATGTTAATGATTTGCCTTGTTATGTTTACTAAGAAAGAATAATTATAAAAATGACAAATATGCAGGGAAGATAGCTATTTGAGCCCTGAAGAAGTCAACAAAATTGATGAAACGTTGGCAATAAAATATAAATTATCTGCATAAAATATAGTCCTTCGTTCCCTATAACAACTTTAATAATTTAATCGATGGATATAACTAATAAATATAAGTTTAAGGTATCATTTTTCAAAGGCTGATTTTTAGAAGCATGTGTGTTTTGTATCTTTAAAAAAGTTGCCTTATTAAAATGTATTCCCTATATTTAAGGTAGTTCTTTCCCAAATTTAAGTCATTAAAAACATAATACACATACTGTTAAAATTTGAAGACGATTCACCACACCAAACAAGAAATAATTGCAATTAAAAATGACATTTTTAACATAGAGTAGATAGGGAAAGGGTGGGGATATGATCATTATTTTATTTTTTTCATTGAAGGACTTTCACCATCTTGATGAAAAACTAATATTTGTTAGAATAATATATTCGGAGTAACATAAAAAAAAATTGAAATTATTTACCACTTAGTTTTGATAAAAAACAAAAAAAAACATATTTGGGCGATTATTTTTAGTGGAGGGGATATAAGCACAATGGCATGGAAACGGTCCGGCTAGTATGTGTGTGTCCATATAGAGATTTCGTAGTGTGAGTGGACAGTGACGTTAAAAAAACATAACCTAAAATTTTAGTTCCGTTCATATTTATAGAGTGGTTACGAGGGTAAAACTTTTTGTGTGGATTGTCGCGAAAGAACCTCCTTAATTTTGTATCGATGTGAAGAATAACATTCTCTTATGCTAAATCCGAGTTATTATGGCTACTTTTTATAGCATGCCAGAAGAGCTGATTCACTACCCATTAAAGGCACTCTCATTATTTTCCAAAGAAACCTTATTTTTTTGTAATGAAATTGAACCACCAAAGTGCAATCCCCTAAAAGCCTGGATGGGCCCCTCCATCGTGAAAAGAAGAAGAGGGGATTTTCTGGGCTGGGTAGGAGTCGAAGGTATCTGTGGGTGCGGGTCTTAAACAGCTGAAGGTTATAAGTCGCGGGGAAGACGGTAGCTGGAAGTGAGTTCCACTCTCTGGTCATAGGGATAAAAGGATTGGCGAAAGCGCTGGTTCGATTTTTATCGTGGAAGGGGTTCGAAAACCACGTGTTTCTCGCAAATATTCTCCTAGCATCGGCAAAATAAACTTATACATAACATTTTCATTTAATTCAGTTTAACGCTAGTACAAATATGCCGTGTTTTTCCACAATTTACTCATAATCTCTCTGAAGTGATTTATTAGACCAGAAAAGTAATTACTTCTATTTACTCTTAAATTATCCCGAAAACAGGGACGAAGGATACTTTTGCAAAGGATTTCAAAACAAAAACATCTGCCATCCTCTCGCATCATTCCAATGACAAATTTAGCCCCTATTTTTCTTTATAATTTATTTTAAGATGCTCATTTATTTTATTATACGATTTTCATTATATGTATTTTCAAAAAATATTTTTAAAAAAATGTATCAAGAATATATTTTTAAGTTGTTATAATTATTTTATTTATTTATTTATCTATTTAAACACATATCAGTTTTTTAAATATTTGTATTTAAGGAAGTTGTTTCGCGAAAATACTAGCAAAAAGTTAATAAAAAAGGTTATATAGAACAGACAATAAGGATTCATTTTTCATAAGCCCAAAACTTTTTGCTGTTTATGTACCAATTCTAGCCAATCCCGTGCTCAAATTTGGCACCATTTTTAAGAGATTGAATATTTTTCTCATTATAAAAACATTTATTTAACACAAAAACGATTTCAACAAATAGAGTTACTGGTGCTTTTGTCATATTATGTTGGCTGCAAATAACTTTTTATTTATACATTTTTGAATAACTAATTAACTTGACTTTCAAATCCTTTGAAAAATCTATCATTCGATTCATAAAAGTTGAATTATTGATCTGTTTTTTTTTTTTGTTTTTTTAAATAATATTAAACCAATTATTTTACAAGAATTAATGTATACATTGTATTTGAGCTTCGACTCCGGAGATTACTTCTCCACCATCGACTGTCCTTGATCATCTTTTTAGTCCTTGTTTTTAATAAGAGGAAAAAACTAATTAAATAAAAAAACCTCTTTTCCGATAATTATTCCAATTCCATATTTACATTTCTCCCATCATATCGACTCTTCCTGAATCATTGATCTGTATAAATTTGTTCAAAATGGTATAATTTGTATAGAAGTTATATCCCTTTTAAAAAGCTCGGTCCATTTACTTCCATGTTAAAAGGACAATTTTCAATAATTTATTTCTCGTTAATGAGACAGACGATCAACTTCAAATTTCGGTAATAAATATTTAAAGCATCAAAAATTTGAGAATTTTTCTTATAAAAATGATAAACAGTCCCAAACCTCCTTAAGTCCCATTTGTATGAAACAGGAACAGTCCTTTTCTGTGAAATTTTATATAAATTGAATCAACTCATTTGCCAAATCGTTTATCCCTATGACTTTTAGGTGCTCAATTCCTGTCACCGTCTTTCTCTTGACCTACAATCTTTACTTGTACAAGACCAGCAATTTATTTATCTTTATAAAGGGTCGATCCTGGCCTATAGTGTGCGATTCTTTCTCGTCATTAAAAAATGGTGGTATATGCGGGCACCTACTCCAATTACCTGGTGGGCGAAGCAAAAGTAGCTTTAATATATTTGTTCTATAGAAAAATTCAACGTGAGTAGGAATTTAATAGTTTTAAATGATCCGCTTTAGCCATTGAAGTCTTTGATCCAGATAAGAAAGACCAAGAGTTCCTTTTAAAAGTCAGGATACCTCTTGAGCTAAAACTTTTATAACAAAAGAAGAAAAGAAAAATCTCCCCCCCCCCCCCCTACACCCCGAATTCACCATTCAACCTCTGTTTCAAAGGCTTCTCGTCTAGACTGTTTTATTTTATTTATTTTTTGTTTTTTATTCGATTACTTCTTCAATTGCTCTATATTTCT
Source organism: Forficula auricularia (assembly GCA_024734495.1). Classification (NCBI taxonomy): domain Eukaryota; kingdom Metazoa; phylum Arthropoda; class Insecta; order Dermaptera; family Forficulidae; genus Forficula; species Forficula auricularia. The sequence continues at coordinate 3,519,845 of JALMQS010000150.1, forward strand.
GCTCAATGGCCGATTTACTCTGATTTATTACCATTCGCATATTTCGTTCCTGTTAATCTTGTAGATTATTTAGAAATAAAATAGATCACTGAAATTAACTAAATGGCTTTTTCGATTTATGTCCAGTTTTGAGAATTAATTAAAAAATAAATAAATAAATAAAAATATCTCTCAAAGTAAATTTAATTAAAACGACAAAATTAAATTTGTCAATTAAGATTTTTAAACTTTTTTTCAAAGGATTCATTCTATTTTTTTTATTAAAGTTCTTTTATTACTTTGCAATTCATTTTTTAAACAAAAATGATCTCTATTATTTTTAAAAGTTTCAAAGCAAAAATGATAAAAAGGCCGAACAAATCGGAGTCGAGGTCGCATATTGAGGGTCCAACACCTATTGTATATGTTATAAACTTATCTATATAATAAAAATGAATTTCTTTTTCTTTGTAAGCGCAGATCTCTCAAATGCCTGGACCGATTTGGCTAATTTTTTTTTAATGTTCGTAATAGTCCAATTCAGGTTAATACGTAAAAAAAATTGGAAAAGTTGCCCGGAAAATTGGAAAATTCAGGAAAAACTAAAAAAAATTCAGGTTAGCCAACATAGCTTGCCAAACAATAAAAGAACTAGACTAGCAAACTAAACATGTGTTGGCGGCCCTGTTTGTCAGATTTTTGAATGTCATTCATTCTTAATAGCATATATAATAGAGTTCTAACCACATTATCGTTGAAGAAGAATTTAATAATGCAACAAAGATTTAAAAAAACTATCTATTTTTTTAAAGTACATTTAAAAACAAAAATTAGAAAAACTTCAACGGATCGTTGCGGTTTTTATTGGTAGCCATTGGTGAAGACATAGAGGAGGAGGAATCGACTTAAAATCAAAAATAGCAATCGATTCTCATCTAATACTTGAGGAATAAGAATTCTACATTAGATTTTTGACCCTTCGATTATTATTGGTAACCATTGCTGAAGACATGGAGGAATCGACTTAAAATCAAAAATAACAATCGATTCTTATCTAATACTAGAGGAATAACCTTATTGCATTCCATTTTTGATGTTTTGACTATTAATGGCAAGCTCTACTGAAAACGTGGAAGAATCGACTTAAAATCAAAACTAAATTCTTTTATGATAAACAACTCAAGCTTGAGAATAAGAGAATTTTTTATAAATAGATTATATATACTTTTGTGTCTAGCAAAATGAATAAAAATTGTGATTTTCAAGTCTTCTTATCTATAATAATACCTACATATAATATAACATTTTTTTATTTTCCCCTTAATGATAACAAGTGGATTTTTAATACATTTTAAATATTTGTTTCATCTTATTTGTTATGAGTGTATATTACAGTTAAATAGAATCTCAAATTATATCTATTTAAGACTTTATAATAAAACAATTATATTTATTCTCTGTTACTAATAAAACATCAATAAAGCAGGCACGTGGGGGTCCAGGGGAGAAGCCCCTGGCTAGTAAAAGGCCCGCCGAAGGAGGGCCTTGAAGCTAGTATTATATAATAACATAGATCTGACCAAAAACATAAATCTGAAAAAGGGGCCAAGTTCGATAATTTAATTTAATAATTTAATAATTTATCATACCTAGATTTTGAGGTATCTTCAAGTATAAAGTTTTGATTTTTTTAAATTTATTTCGATTTAAAAAGTCGGCATGAGATATCTCCAAATAAGTCGTTTTAGGTGTTTTTTCTACCTATCAGCGTCCTGAAACGGCCTAAATTAAAATTATAAATGATTCGATGACAAATAAGTACGAATTTGATACATATTCACATAGAATTTGGCAGTATTATTTTGTTAATGTTTAGATCTGACAAAAAACATAAATGTGAAAAAGGGGCCAAGTTCGGTACCAACGGCTTCGCCGACAAAATAGTTGAGATCTAAACGGATACCAAGTTCCATAGCAGTTGCTTAAATCATAGCTATAGGGATGAACAACGTTCTTCAATTGATTTAAAAGAAAATTTGTTACGTTCTTTGATATTAAATTTATAACTCTCCAAGTTATAATAGTCAATCTCAACAAAAACACTTGTGTAAAAAAAGGTCAAGTTCGATTAATAAAATCCGTTTGCCAAAAAAAGTAGTGAGGTCTAATGCGCTGCCAAGTTCAACATCATCAATTTATTAAATGAGTCGAGAATATATTAGTAACTTCAATTAAAACGCATGTTTTTCATTTCACATGTCCCTCTATATTTTTTATTGATTTCACATTTTTAGTTGAAATTATTTTCCTAAAACTTGGTTTTTACGCATTAATTATTATTATTATTATTGTTTGATAGGGCCTCCACCACTCCCCTCTTATTAAGATCCCATGATATGGTAACTAGTAATTCGTGACATACTTACATAATAATGCGTAAAAGCCAAGTTTTATGAAAATAATTTCAACTAAAAATGTGAAATCAATAAAAAATATAGAGGGACATGTGAAATGAAAAACATGCGTTTTAATTGAAGTTACTAATATATTCTCAACTCATTTAATAAATTGATGATGTTGAACTTGGCAGCACATTAGATCTCACTACTTTTTTGGCAAACGGATTTTATTAATCGAACTTGGCCTTTTTTTACACAAGTGTTTTTGTTGAGATTTCACTTCTTTTTGTAAGTTGGATTTATCCTATAAATTTAACCCCTTCATTTCGGGCCCTGAAGAAGGAAAAGTTTCGATTTTTCAATTTCGTCCTTTATTAATGTGTCAAGCTTTACCAGTATGCCAAATTTCAGCATTCTAGGTTCATTGAATTTTTAGTTTATGTTAATTAAGCCTATAACTTTCACCCCTTCATTTTAGGTCCTGAAGAAGGGAAAGTTTCGATTTTTGGATTTTTCCCATTAATTGTACCCCAAACTCTACCTGCCTGCCAAATTTCAGCATTCTAGGTTCATTGAATTTTTAGTATATGTTAATTAAGTCTATAAATTTCACCCCTTCATTTTAGGTCCTGAAGAAGGGAAAGTTTCGATTTTTGGATTTTTCCCATTAATTGTACCCCAAACTCTACCTGCCTGCCAAATTTCAGCATTCTAGGGTTAGCGGAAGTACTCTAGAATTTTGATGAGTGAGTCAGTCAGTAACGAAAAAGCCTATCTTTGGCTTCTTGTAACTTGGATGGTATAAACAGTAGAAATATGAAATTTTGTAATTTAGTTAAGCTTATGGACCAGTATTCTGGAAAAAATTTCAGCCATGTAGAGGTTTCCATTACGAAGTTACAGAGGCGTCGAAATGCCCTGAGTTGTTTCCTGTAAAGGGTAGTCTGGCAGTGCACACATCCCCGCTCGAATCGAACTTGGCTGGGGCACTTCCGTGTCCCCAGATAAATTACGTTTAACGTGAGTGATATGTAATATAAGCTTAAAATTTATCTAGTTGTTCTTATTTTATACTACAAACAATTTAGTTGGATATAAAACTTGACAAGTTATAAATTTTATATCAAAGACCTATATAGGAAATGACGAAGGGGCCAGAACTGAGCCAGGACTGCCCCAACACTTCTCAAGCTTGGCCCTAAGCTGCAAGACAGTACTGGTCCAACACAGGTTTGAATAGGGATGATAACCGCGGCCCAGACTGGTACCCTATATTGCCTCAATACTGACCCAGCAGGGACCCAAGATTGGCTCAACCCAGTCTCGGCTGCCCCACACTGACCCGAATGTAGGCCAATACTGATAAAGCAGAGCCTCGGTTACCCATCATGGCTCGTTATCGGCCCCTTCGTTTAAGCCTGGCATCTCCTATATGGGAGAACGTAAAATATTTTCTTTTAAATCAATTGAAGATCGTTGTTGATCCCTATAGCTATGATTTAAGCAACTGCTATGGAACTTGGTACCAGTTTAGATCTCAACCCTTTTGTCAGCGAAGCCGTTGGTAACGAACTTTGCCCCTTTTTCACATTTATGTTTTTGGTCAGATATCATTAATTTTTGAAAAGTTTTATCCTTTAATTTATCTAAATAATTACATTTAAACATTTATATTAATAATTATTAAATATTTCTAATAAAATATCTGTTAAAAACCCGGTCGGTTTACATAAATTTCACCCTTCATTTCGAACTCCGAAGAAGGGAAAGTTTCGGTTTTCCTATTTCCTCGTTTATTAATGTTCCAAGCTTCTACCAGTATGCCAAATTTCAGAATTCTAGCTTGATTGTGTTTTCACTATATGTTAATTAAGCCTATAATCATCAATTTCACCCCTTCATTTTAGGTCCTGAAAAAGAGAAAGTTTCGCTTTTTCGATTTTTTCCTTTAATTGTAGCCCAGACTCTACCAGTATGCCAAATTTGAGCATTCTATGATCCGCGGAAGTATTTTAGGTTTTTGATATGTCACTCAGCTTGTGAGTCAGTCAGTGTTAAAAACTTTTCAGAGCTTAATAACTCAAGAAATATATTAGATTTACTCATGAAACTTGGGATTCTAGGTGTTCTAGTGTGTCTTATTAGGCATGGAAAATTTCAAGTGTCTAAGTCTAATAGTTTAGAGAGAGTCGGGTAGCTCGGTCAGCTAACGCACTGGCTTCACTTCGGCATCGTATCGATTATGACGATGTTGATGTGGAGGTCCGGGGTTCGATCCTAGCTGCCAAATAAAAAAAATATGTGTGAGCCTCATCCACATAAGCTCATAGGGGAAGTGAAACTTCTGTAGTCGTAGATGTTATTAATATAAATTAAATATAATCCTAATTTTAATAAATTTTATTTGTTATGAAATATTAGTGGGTTTTAAAATAATAATTTAAATCTCTTAATTTTAATAAATTTTATTTGTCATGAATTTCTAGCGGGTTTTAAAAAAATATTTACTCCTCTATTTAGTCATTTTTCTTTTTATTGTTACAACAAAAATCAAACAGATAAGTCGCTAAAGAAGTTTCACTTCAAAAAAAAAACCCTCAACTTAAGATTATTCTTATAGAGTATATAGAGGGTTGAATTTTACATGGTCCAATTGATAAAGATCTTATAAAATTATCTTTCAAGGTTTTTATTTTTTATTGACTTTCTTCGATCATTACTGATCTTTGGAATCATTCTGACGTTGTACAGTGTATACGATCATTTATTACAGGCCGGAACCCATATTTCATAATTTTTTCCATTTTTAAAAATTTATTTTATTGTATATTACAATATATACCCCATTTAGTTCAATAAATATGAGACTAGAGAGCGCTAGCTTCGGCAGTAGTGATGCTTCTATATTTCACACACACAGTCCCTATTGATATACTAGTATATTATGTGTGTATATACGTATTTACATATTTGATTTTGTTAAATTTTAATGTATGTAAATATGTATTAATATATATGATGAATAAATAAATAATAATAATAATATGTATTACTAGTTGAGAATTCACTCCCAGAATTCAATACTTCGCTCCGAAAAGGTCAAGCAGGCAGTAGAAAAATTGATTATATTTTCGAAAATACTTGAGATATCAAATTCTTTTCTTAATTGTCGTTCATAAGAACATAATTAGCGAATTATAAAATGTATGAGAAATTTAATAAAACTACACATTTTAATGGGAGTAACTCATAAGAATGCACAAACGAAACTTCTTGATAAATAAAAAAAAGGAAGCATCAAATTTTCAATTAATAAAACTAAAAGTCGTATGTGTAAACATTTATTTATTTATTCTAAACTAGCTTCAAGTCCCGCCTTCGGCCAAATGTGTGAATTTTTATGGCTATTTTATTCACTACTACCTAATTATTTCTTACCCGTGACCTGATCAAGTCCCGAAATTACCCCCTCAGCTAAGCAAAGGTTGCCCATACCTGCTCTTCAGGGAGGATTTTTAAATGAAATGTGTATGTTTTGTCTTTTTGGATAATTGCTAGATTATAAATGATACAATCTTTTTAATGAATGGGTCGGAAATGGTTATTCATTTTATTTAATTTATAGACGAAATGATATTCCCATTTTGAATAGAAATTAAAAAAAAATGAATTAAAAATAATACCATCAAAATGTGATTATATTAACCAACGATATTTATCAAAAAAATAAAAAAATGCATTGTTTTAATAAAAAATAGTGATTATATTCAGTTCAAAAGTGCAGGTCATATATTAATAGAAATGAAATATCCAAACATGATATAATAAAAATGAATGAATGATAAATGATCATCAGCCTTTTGATAATGTCCCAAAAAAGAAATATTAATATAAAATACTATAATTATAAATATAAAATTGATTTATTTAATGAATAGTAACATGATAATAGAGCTTTATAAATCAGCTTTAAAAAAAAATTGAATTTAATTATAATGACCTGTTGTTTTGGAAGGTTTTTAAGAATAAATACTAAATATTTAAAAAAGTTTAACTAATCGAAAAAAACCTAAATAGAGACCTTGTAAATAAAAAAATATGAAAAAGTGGAAACTTTTGTGAGACTTGGTACGCTCTCGGAAAATTTTGAATATTTGATAGGATAGTAAGAAAGTTTGGAATCTAGGCGAAAATGTACTGTTTACTAACTCAAAACACAAACATTAGGGTCGAAATTGTAGGAGATTATTTAAATTTACAATTGCATTTTATTTAATCAAATTTAGCACTTTTAATATATTAATTCTAGTAAATACAAGGTGCGGCATAAAGATCTACCACATTTTGAAGAGGTTTAAAAATTGAAAAAAAAATTAGAAAAAAACTGAATATATTTTTGAAAATAAAATAAAATAATTTTTTTTAATGTGTTTTAAACATTATGTCAGTTTAAAAAAGGAGAGGGGGAGTCAAAAATGAAAATTCTAACCCTTTCGACCAAACTCAACCAAATTTTGTATATATATTCTGTAGACTCCCAGAAGGCTAGAAATGCAAAAACTAATCACCCAAAATGAGGCGGGAGGGTCAAAAATGAAAAGCCCCAATTAGTTTGGATTTGAGGGGTTTCACTGTATTAAAAAAGAGGTGAATGGAGAAAATAATCTGGGAATAGTACCTACTACCAAATTTTAACTCTGGATTAAAAACGTCGTTTTCTTGAAGGTATGCCTGTCCGACAATCTCCAAAAACTGGGCTCTCTTAATAACTTATAGAACAAGAATATTCATATAAGACTCTCATTCGATTAATAAAAGCAAAATAATATAACTTATGAAAAGGCTCATTTCAATCCGCAATTGTCTTTTGATTTGGGAAGAAAAATTTGATAAAAAATCCAGGAAATGAGTCTGTGGAAGAGAAACGATTAATCAATATTTCATATTAAGGCTGGGCTTGAAATGCTCTAAAGCCGACATCTATTTATTCTATCTTTCTTTTTATATATTTTTTCAAAACAAGGTTAACTAGCAAGTAAGGACTGTCTATTATCTAGGCATTTCCATTAGCCAAGACCTGCTTTGAACTTTTCTGTCTTTTAAGAACCCTTTAGACACATGTTAATTAAAAACAAATTTTTTTTTATATAAATTTTATTAAACCATTTATTTTACATGAATTTATGCATACATTGTTTTTGAGCTTCGACTCCGAGATTACTTCTCCACCATCGAATGTCCTTGATCATCTTTTAGTCCTAGAGGAAAAACTAATTAAATAAAAAAACCTCTTTTCCGATAATTATTTCAATTCCATTATCCTAATTTTAATATAATATAATAATATTTGTTATAACCTATTAGTGGGATTTAAAATTAAAAAAAACAATTAATAAATAAAAGAAAATTTAAAAAATGTAAATTTCATCTATAAATAATTATTCACTAAATCCACTATTCTCACAAACAATCAATGTAATATCAACAATAAAAAACAAAACAAGTGTGAAGTGTATATATAGAGGAATGTCTAAATTCAATTTTAATCAACTGAGGATGGGTTCGATTAGACCCGAAACATGTATTAACTACAATAAAAATTATAAATGATTTAATCTGTATGTGTGTTTTGTTTTTTATTTTTGATAGTACATTGATTGTTTGTGAGAATAGGGGATTTAGTGAATAAATGTTTTAACGATCGAGAATATTTTAGTGGTGGTATAAATAATTACTTTAATTAAGAAAAGATTAATTAAGATTAAATTTGTCGAGGTCCAGACCGAGCCAGATCGTTTTCTCATCCTCAAAACTTGTTAATAGTGTTGGTTTCATCAAAATCGGTAGAGCCGGTTTCAAAATAGAACAATGATACATATATACGAGCCTAATAGTTCTTTGCTTTTCACGATTTTTTTTTTTAAGAATCTTTGAATATGTGAAATAATCAAGTAGGCTTTGCCTTTTTCCAACAAAAGAAAGTTTGTTTTGTTTATTATTAGTAAAAATGACTCGCGGAAAGGTTGTTGATGAAAAAATTCGCTCAATTATTATCAATTTATTTAAAAAGGGAAAATCAAACGCGGAAATTGGCGATCTAGTCAATTTGTCAAAGTTTACTGTCAGAAATATTATTCGAGTTTATAAAACAACGGGTACAATAGCTACAAAACCTCGGTATGCATCGAAATCCAAAATATCAGATGCTGATAGACGGGCATTGAAGAAGATTATTAGAAAAAACAGGCGTTCGAACTATGGTGAATTATCTGTTCTTTGGAGCGATGCTGTGAGCGAAGTGTTTCATGATCCACGTGCCATAGAGAAGCCCTTAAGTTAGGTTTTAAAACTTACAAGGTAATTTTATTGCAACTTATTCCAAATTTTTTCTTGTAATTTTACTAATTTTTTCTAGGCGAAAGAAAAGCCACTCTTGACATTAAAACAAAAGAAAAACCGGATTAAATGGGCTAAAAGTCACATTAATTGGACGAGTGATGAATGGAATAATAGTGTCCATTGGAGTGATGAGTCTCGTTTTGAAGTTTGTGTTGGGGACAATCGAAGCAGAGTTATTAATCAGAAAAATGAAGCTTTCAATTCAGATTGTTTAAAAAAGAAAGTAAAATTTCCTGCTTCAGTTATGGTATGGGGTTCAATGTCTGCTAGAGGTGTTGGAAAACTTCACTTCATTGATGGAATTGTAAACACCAATAAATATTTAGAGATTTAAAAAAATCGTTACTTTCAACAATGGCAGATGCATTGCTGAATAATAATAATTTTGTGTTCCAACAAGACGGGGCGGCCTGCCATACATCAAGAAAATCTTTAAAATGGCTTTCTGATCATAATGTTCCACTTTTGGAGTGGGTGACAAACAGTCCCGACTTGTCACCAATAGAAACTCTTTAGCACACAATGAAAAAGCTATTACGAATACAACCAGCTAGAAACGTAGTCGAATTAAAAACACAAACTTCAAAATATTTGGGATACTTTCACTCAAGATGAGTGTCAAAACTTAATAAGTACGTTGCCCAAAAGAATTCAAGCCGTAATTAAAAAATAAAGGCGACGTCACACAGTGGTAAAGGTTTTGGATTTTGTATGTTTTCCTTGTTTTTAACAATTAAAAAATAATTTTAAGTTAAATGTTACAATAAAATGTTTTAAATTGTTTAAAATGTTGTTCCAAATGATAATAAAAATAAATATTTAAATTAAATTTACCGTGAATTAGCATAATTTTATTTAAAAAGAAAAATATTGGAGGGCCAATTGAGATGGGACGGGGCTCATATATACAAAGAAATAAATAAATATATATATATAGAAATTTTGCTCGTTTAATAAGAGTAGCTTGTTTCAAATCAGGTGAACTAGCAAGTAAGGGCTGTCTATTATCTAGGCATTTCCATTGCCCAAGAGCCGCTTTAACTTTTCTATCTTTTAAGAACCGGCCACTTAGCCCAAGTGGCTTTGTCTTCTTTGCTTAAGCAGAACAAATGAACTAAGCCCCTTGTGAAATTAAAAAGTCAACTGGAGAGGATGCTCTAAGATCAAATTTGCATTTATCTCCGGCTTGCATATTCAAAAGGTCAAATTAAAAATCGATCAAACCAAATCGGCACTTAGTTATTTTTTTTAATCTGGGGAGATTAAATTAAATTATCTTTCAATATAAAACGTTTCAGTTGAGAGTTATTTTTCCATTTATCTTAATTTATTATTGATAATACCATAAATCACATATAAAAAATTACTACACTTAATCTTCTCCTTTTTTTAATATGTTTAAGATTTCCAATCGCCAATGTTGAATGTCATTATGAGTAAATCGGATTGAATCTCATTTAGCTTGGCCATTTTAGCTCAGTATTTGCCACATAAAAACTTTCTAATTAACTTCAGACATTATTTTTTATCCACTTAGCTTTTTGCAAAATACAAATCCCAGGAGGATGATTTATAAATTTTATCTTCTATTCTTCAAGTTAAGCAACATACAATGCATGTAGTTTTTAATACCAACTAAAACCACCAGTTCTTAGCTTTCTCACTTTTATTTGAATCGTTAAGCACATACTAGAGTAGTGTTTCAAAACGTGGGGCCCACGCCCCACAGTGCGGCAATTTGATTGTTTAAGGGGGCAATTCGAAAATGGGCTAGACCTAGTGGTATGTATTTGTGTTTTATTTTTATTTATTTTAGTTTTAGAAGTATATAACACATTTTACAGAAAAAATTTCCAAATGGGAAAATTTATCTTGTGATGGGGAAAATTTGTCATATAAATTTAAATATTTATTTTTTAGTCCACGTTTACTCCATTTCATCTTAAATCTATTGATCTATCTATCTAAATCTTTATTAATCATAATCGGCTTGAGCGAAGACGCCAATGTGATTTTTTAATTTTAAAACCCACTAATAGTTCATGACAAATAAAATTTATTAAAGAGGAAAAAATTTTATTTATGTTCAGAAATGACAAATTTCAAACACTGCTGGAAGAGAGAAGAAGGAAGGATCTTGTTTGTTTTCTTCATTAACCCTTTGAAACCCTGAAGAAGGAGGGGGAAGAATCCTCCGAAACGTTCGTTTTAAAGGAAAGGGAAAAATCAATGACAGTCCAATAAAAACATCTTATTTGGAAATAGAATAATTTTTTTCTTCACCATCCTTGAGGTGCCTTCCATTACTTTTCAGCTAAAAATTTATTAAATTAGGAAATTTAAATTATTAATTAAAACCCACTACTGAGTCTAGTACTTTGCGCGCCGAAGGCGGGCTTTGCTGCTGGTATTTATATAAATAACAAAAAAAAATATTTTGTAAAAAAGTTTACATAATGGGCATAAGAATTTTAGAAAGGATTAGGTGGGGCATGCGGCACAAAAAAGGTTGGGAAACACTGTACTAGAGGGTCCTTTGTTTAAAATTTTATTTAAAGATTAATAGTGAGAGACAAATAGCCTTTCGAAAATATGAAAGAGAGAGAGCTAGATGATTTATAAATTTTATCTTCTTCTATTCTTCAAGTTAAGCAAAATAAATGCATGTAGTTTTTAATTCCGAATAAAACCACTAGTTTTTAGCTTTCCTAATTTTATTTAAATCATTAAGCTCAGACTAAACTAGAGGGTCCTTTGTTTAAAATTTTATTTAAAGATTACTGAATGAGCGACAAATAGAAAAAAGTTCTAAACAATATTAGGGGCCGTCCATAAATTACGTCACCCAGTAAGAGGGGCATCTCAGATTTGTGGCAAAACAGGGGGGTCCGGGGATCTCAAAAATTGTGATCTCATAAAAAGTCTCAAAAAAAGTCAATTTTTTTTTTAATTTTCGTTGGTATCATATTGTTTAGTAATTTACTATCAAAGAACCCAAGCCTTCTAACGCTGGTATACTAACTGCCCTGAACAACCGAGTGGGGGCGTTATATTGTTAATGGGGGTTACGTGATGGTTCAGAGCAGGGGTTGGAATTATATATTTGGCTCAGGTTCGATAGAGGAATCTTGCACAATCTTAAAGGAATTTTCATATATATTTTTTAGATTTCAGGTTATTATATTAGTGATAGTGTGACGTCACAATATAGGGAAGCTGAATGAAAATGTGACAGAATGTGACACAGGGGTCTCAAAATCTTTAAATTCGTGTGGCGTAATTTATAGACGACCCCTGACGTCACAATATGGGTAGTTGAATGAAAATGTGACAGAATGTGACAGAGGGGGTCTAAAAATCTTTAAATTCGTGTGTGCGTAATTTATAGACGACCCCTTAACACTCTGAAAGAGATTTTTGAAGGTTTGAAATTTGTAATGATTTTTTTGTCGAGAGAAATCCTCATTTACTAAAGAATTATGTTATTTACTATAGATTGCAAAGGTATGACTTGCACTAATAATAATAATAATTTTCTCCTAAGTGGAATTCAATATTAAAGGATTCTAATTAGTGAGATTACCGATCCCTAAATATAAAATAAAAGAGACAAGAGTTCTAAGTATGAGAAACTGCAAGGTAACATTAAGTCAAAGATATCTGAATCTGCAGAAGATTACCATCTGTCCACTGGTAATGGATAGCCACGGAAGGGATGTTTCGTCAAACTTTCAAAAAGAAATATTGAGAAACTTGGTTTGGTGAACACCAACTTGAAGAACGCACAGAAGGCAACTTTACAAACTTGCCACATTGTGGACAAGTTACTCAATCAAGGATTATTCGGAGTACCTATCATGTGGGCTAGGGTGAATATTCTAAGCGCAAGCCGATAAAATGCACCAACCCGACTAATATAATAATAAATAAGTTATTTTATTCATAAGAATTTTGCTAGCTTGGTGTGTACTAGATATATTAATTTTTATTGTTAAAGGATAAATAAATTGAATTGCTTCTTTCCAGTAATTTATTTTATTATTCAAATGGTTAATCCAAATATTTCGAGAGAGCTTTCGGGATATCTTCCTCAGTGGAAAAAGCTTTTATCAATGTTCTGTACAAACTGATGGGGTCGGCACATTGGTGGGGGAGTGATTTCCACTGAGGAAGAGATGCCGAAAGCGCTCTCGAAATATTTGGATTAACCATTTGAATAATAAAATAAATTACTGGAAAGAAGCAATTCAATTTATTTATCCTTTAACAATAAAAAATTAATATATCCAGTACACACCAAGCCAGCAAATTCTTATGAATAAAATAACTTATTTATTATTCGGGTTGGTGTATTTTATCAGCTTAGAATATTCACCCTATTTTTTGAAAAATGGATGAAAATTTCCGGGTTTCATACCTAGATTTTAATAATATGATAATTTATACAAGGACAATTTTATCAAAAATCTTACTAGAGAATTATGTATACCATATATTATATATCAGAAGGTTTCGCCCCCTCAGAATCGAACCCGAGTGCTTCTGCTATCCGAACAGTTAACCTAACCCAAAGGAAATTGGTCTTTTAGAGTAACTGCCTGGATATCAAGTTAGCGCTCAGGTTCGACTCCTGAGGGGGTGAAACCTTCTAAAATATAATATATACATAATAATAATCTTTGATAAAAATTATCTGTATATAAATTCTCATAAAACTAAATCCGAGGGGTGAACCGCGACCTAATATGCTGTACACCTACTTCCACTTGTACTTCCAAATATTTCCAAGTACTTCCAAATATTTCCAATTATTCCAAATATTTCCAAGTAATTCCAAAATACTTCCAAAGAGGTGTATACCTACTACCGATCGCGGATCACCCTCGATTAAATCATTATTGTTTTCACACAATATGAATAACACACCAGGTTTCCAGTTTGTCCTTAACTCAACCAAACTTATAGCAGCATTCCAATTTATTTATATTTTTAAATTACATAAGCTCTTATTTGATATGGCCTATAAAAGAATACTGGAAGATTCATATTTCTATTAGGAGGACCATTCTGACTCTACTAATGAAATAAGTAATAACTTTAGTAATCGATTTCCAATTAGGTTTCCATGTGATTGAATCCCATTCAGAAAGTTAAACAAATCTATTCAAATACACAAATACAGGATAAGGTAACGAAAAGCCACATCATGTGAAGAGTTTTTTTCGTATCAAGAGAAAACTATCACCTTCCACAATAACGATCGAATATGTTTGAAAACTTATTAGAGCTAAGAACAATGAATTTGTTTGAATTCCTACGATATGGGTGACATCTATTCAAGATCTATTATAGAATTAACAAGAAAGCGTGAATTCAGCTCCTATCATTTATCAGAAAACAGTTATCGGTGAACAACAACTTTTCTCTTCATAAGAATCAGTATGTTATTCACCGATTTAAATAAATAAAACTAAATAAATAAACGGCTGTTAATGTTCGTCGATAATTGAGCTGATCACACAATAATTTATGATAGTTGTAGACCCTTTGCTTACCACTTTGCTTTATGCTCAACTATGTATTCAGACTATGGTATAAAAAGATTTCACATACTACTAAAGGGCATTTGTGCCTGTGTCCCTCAAGGGTGTGGGAGGTGGGTTCCAGGGGGGTCCAGGGGTGGGGGTTGGCAGGTACTAAAGTGTATTTCTTTCTGTTTCTGTACCTATATCCAGGGGCTACCAAAGAGCATTTCTTCCTGTATATATACCTATGTTTGTCCGTCTCTTGGGGTTGGGTTTGAGGTCCAGGGACGGGGGTTTGAAGGAGGGGTCCAGGGCGTGGGGAGTCAAGGATGTGGGGGTCCAGGGAGCTACTAACTGGGATTTGTCCCTATGTCTGTACGAATATATATATGTATCTATGTGGGGTTGGGAGGTGGGGTCCAGTGGTGAGGTTTGGATCCAGGGGAAAGGTGGGGTCCAGTGAATCCGGGGTCCATGGGTAGAGTCCAGGAGATAGGTTTAATGGGTTGAAGTGTGACGGGAGCCCAGGTGGGAAAGCCCCTTGGTTCTCAAGAGGCCCACCGAAGGCAGGCCTTACAGCTAGTATATACTACTAAAGGACAGATAACAAAAATACAAGTAGACACGTTTGTTAATAAAATTTATATTCTTTTACGTTGAATAAATAAAAAATATAAATATAAATTACAAATGGAATAGAATACACAAGCTAAAAGTTAAAAAGAAGGGGGTTTGAAACAATTCGATCGTTTGGGGTAGTTGACTTGAAATTCATAAATTCTGGAGAGCGTCATATAATCAAATATTCAATGAATGGAAGAGATTTCATATTCTGGAGCAATCGCAGCCAGGGGTTGTTTTCAAAACGGCCATTCAATATCGTTTACGATGTTTTCTGTCCTAAATCGACCGATTCATAAAAGTAAGGTAATGCTTACGAATCGGCTCGATTGAGGCACACAAACATTGACACCGGCTCGAATAATGCTTCATGCTAATTCATACATCGTTGTAAGAATAAAATATTTATTATCGAGAAATTTATTAAAATCCCTCTCTATTCTGAGTGCATGTTCTTTTATTTTTATTTTTTAACCGACTTCAAAAAAAGGAGGTTCTCAATTCGACTGATTTTTTTTGGCCTATGTTACCTGATATTGTCGCCAATTGTGAACCGATTTTGATGTTTTTTGCATGGATTCAGTATAGTTTCCGATTGGTCCCGTTTTTTTTTCATTGGTTTTGGACCTTTTTTGTTATGTTGTTCATTCATAATTTCTTTGTTTATGAACCGATTTTAATAATTCTTTCTGCATTTCCATCAGTATAGCTCCAAGATAGTCAAGATACCTAATTATTTATTTATTTTATATATCTTCAACGAAAACTTTTGCCACGTGGACCGATTTCGATGATTAGTTTTTTATTGGAAAGAGGGTACCTTAGGGGTGGTCCCATATTAATTTGGTCAAGTTCCGATGGTATAATCAATGACGAAATAACGTAAATCTCCAATTCTTATGAGCAAATAATTGAAATTATAATAAATAAAGCCTTTTATGAAAAAAACAATCTTAAAACGTTCATTTAAAACCCGCAAACGTTTCGAGATAATTTCTATATTTATGAATTGAATTTTATTATCATTTTCTGATGCATTCGCTCGACGCTTTCTCTTACGAGATGTATACAAGGTATTATATTAAGTCACTATTAATAACATCACTAAAAAGAGAAAAATAAAAATATTTTTTATAAAAATAAAATAAAACCGACTTAAAAAAAAAAAACCAAAAATAATAATAACTTAAAAATCAAATAAAATACACTAAAAGGTATAAAATAATTATTATCTAATTTAGTTACAACTAAACGACGAAATATTAACATGAAATCACTTTTTGAAGTCAGTGCTAAACAAACTATATAAGAGAGCTTACCCGCTATAAGTACCAAGTAAGATCCATCGAGTGCGATTCATAAAATGTATATGTTTGGCACCGACTTCAAAAACTAATTTCATGTTAATATTTCGTCGTTTAGTTGTACCTAGATTAGATAATTATCTTATACCTATTAGTGCATTTTATTTTATTTTTCAGTTCTTATTATTTTATTTGTTGCATTTAATTTTTTTGAAATCGGTTTTATTTTATTTTTTTTATATTTTCCAAGTTTAAAAACTTCATTTTTTTTCTTTTCTTTTTTAGTTGGAAAAAGCGTGACGCAAATAAAGCTGAACGAATTTTCACCCGTTGGCTTAACATACTTTTCTGCAATTCTAATATTGATGGAATTAGAACAAATAATTGTTTGTTCACGGAAGGGGGAAAAAAGTATCACTTTGTAATCGAAATTATTTTTATATTAAATAATTAATAAATATTTCTATCATCATCGATCAGTCCTAAATCGGAGGTTAGGCTAGTAATTCTTAAAATTTTTAACCGACTTCAAAAAAGGAGGAGGTTATCAATTCGAATGAATTATTTTATTTATTTTTTTTTTTTTTGTATCTTTCTTACCTGATTTCTTTCGCCAATTGTTAACCGATTTTGATGATTTTTTTGGGGTTCAGTCTAGTTTCCGATTGATAAAAATATAAATTTCATTGGTATTGATCTTTTTTGTTATGTTTATTCAGGCATAACTTCATTTTAATGATTCTTTCTGCGTTTGGTTCAGTATAGCTCCAAGATAGTCAAGATAGTTAATTATTTATTTATTTATTTATTTTATATATGTTCAACGAAAACTTTTGCTATGTAGACCGATTTCGACGATTCTTTTTTTATTGGAAAGGGAGTACATTAGGGTGGTCCCATATTAGTTTGGTCAAGTTCTGATGATATGATCAATGACGAAATAACGTAAATCTCCGATTCTTATGAGCAAATAATCGAAATTATAATAAATAAAATCTTTTATAAAAATCTTAAAACGTTCATTTAAAACCCGCAAACGTTTCGAGATAATTTCTATATTTATTAATTGAATTTTATTATCATTTTCGGATTCAGTCGCCTGACGCTTTCTCTTACGAGATGTATGCAAGGTATTATATTAAGTCACTATTAATAACATCACTAAAAAGAGAAAAATAAAAATGATTTTTATAAATGCCAAACATATACATTTTATATATTATCGCACTCGATGGATCTTATTTAGTACGTATGGCGGGTAAGCTCGCTTATATTTTGTTTAGCACCGACTTCAAAAAGGTATTTCACGCTAATATTTCGTCATTTATTTGTAACTAAATTAGATAATTATTTTATACCTATTAGTGAATTTTATTTTATTTTTGAGTTATTATTTTATTTGATGCGTTTAATTTTTTTGAAGTCGCTTTTATTTATTTTTTTAATATTTTCCAAGTTTAAAAACTTCATTTTTTTTCTTTTCTTTTTTTAGTTGGAAAAAGCGTGACGCAAATAAAGCTGAACGGATTTTCACCCGAGGGCTTGACATATTTTCTGCAATCTCTAATATTGATAGAATTAGAACAAATAATTGTTTGTTCACGGGAAGGGGGAAAAATAAAAAAAAAAAAAAGATTGAAAAAAATGGAAAAAATGAGAACAATGGGTGGATTTGCAAATATGAGAATTTATATTTTCCCTTTGATATTTTTAAATTCAAATTATTACTTTGGAATTCGTCAATTTGCAGTAGAAAAATGTATCACTTTGTAATCGAAATTATTTTTATATTAAATAATTATTTCTATCATAATCGATCAGTCCTGAATCGGAGGTTAGGCTAGAAATTCTTAAACTTTTCAGAGATATGGATCACTTTGGCAAAGCGTTAAATTATTAGAACGATTCTCATTGGTCAGATAGTGATCGTGTTTAGCCAATGTGTTAAATAAATCTTTTCTTATTGTTCCTTATTGTTGAATCAATTTCATTCCCCACATTCTTTCAATACCTACAGTTTCATTTTAAATTTCAATTATTAAATTGATATGAACGGGACGCTCCCCGCCAGGGGTTGGGTGACGCCGAGCCGAAGACCCGGTCATCAGCTAGTTATATTATAATTATTTAAAGTAAACGTACTTATCGTACTGTATTTTATTTATTGTGCTGAAATTTTTTCATGAGCTTTTAATCTTTTTTTAATATTATTTTAATATTATTAAAAGTAAAATAAATGTTCCTACTAAGTTTTTAAAAGCTTGTATTCAACTCGTCATGACTATTGAGTATAGAGCAACTTCTTTGAATAGATTTCCAAATAAATTCCATATTATATAATATCCTTCATATAAAAAACTGCGATGGTATGTCTTGCAATACAATTAAATAATTTAATTGTTTTTTTGTGTAGAAATAATGTTCACTGTAATGGTAATGGCACAAGGATCAAAACAAAACTTTACCCGTGATGTAAGCTGTGACGGTTTACATGAACTTTTTTTTGCCTTTTCGACCTTTCTAGCCATAAGCCAATTTACGATACTATTTATTATATTTTTATAAATTTGTTTCTACCGTCTGATTTTAGACGGATGCCTCAAGTCGGATTCGAAACCGGGTCCTCTTGGTTAACAGGCTGACACGATACCACCTAGCCTAACCCGATCCCCCCATTATATGAACTTAATGAATGTTTGATATCAAAAATTACGGATGCTTTTGTTTTTAAGCAAAATGGCAGACAAGTCTTTAAACTCACAACCTTTTAATCCGTGAAATTACGAAAATTAACATTTTTGATAGTCCGAGAATTTTATTGAATAGTTGTTATCTTCGCCTTGCGTTCCATAGACTAAAATTATATATTATGTACTTAAAATGAGGAAAATCGAATCTCAAATAAACGAGAATTTAGTTGAATTTTATAGTAAGCAGTATAAATATAGTTAGATCTCTAATTAAACTAAATTATGATATCGAAGTAATATAGGTAGGTACTTATATTTATATAATAAATTCGTATTATGATAATTTATATTAATATATAATAATATATAAAGTAATTTGTAGGTAAAGATAAATAATTAGATACAATTTCTCTTGATTTATTAATAATAGCCTGATATACCTAGTTATCATTTTGTTTAATTGTCTAGTAATAAATTTCAATGTTTATTGAGTTCATAAGATAAAAGTATATAGACACAGATTAATGTGTCTAGAACAAGTAAATGTGATGGATATTCCATTTTATAAATTAGTCGGAAAGGTATTTATATATATGAATACAAAATATCATGAGACTTCAAGAAAGAATACGGCGGTTTCATTACATTTTTTACTATTAATGGATGGTTAAATTAAAAATATTGTGAGGTGTAGGGACAAAAAATGAAAATCTAGGCCCTTGTACCAAACTCAATCAAATTTTGTATACATAATCAGTGGGCCCCCAGAAGTCTAAAAATGAAAAAAACTAACCACCCAAAATGGGGGATGTATGGTCAAAAAATGAAAATCTAGGCTCTTGTACCAAATCAACCAAATTTTGTATACATAACCAGTGGGCCCATTGTAATCTAAAAATACAAAAACTAACCGCCCAAAATGGGGTGGAGGAGGTGTAGGGTCAAAAAATGAAAATATAGGCTCTTGTACCAAACTCAACCAAATTTTGTATATATAATCAGTGGGCCCCAGGAGTCTAAAAATGGAAAAACTAACCCCCTTCCCCTACACCCTCGCCAAATCAGAACAGGTCAGCTTATTACTTTACCGTACAGAGAATGTTCAAGTATTGTAATCGTGCATGAAAAAAGTGTTTTTTGGTTCTTTTTTTCGAAATATCTAAAAAACGGGAGAAACTATTTTGATTAAAAAAAATTGGGCGAAACCATGGCATTTCGGTCTACAAAAAAACCCTTATAAGTGAACATCGAAAAAATTATATTTTTCGAGATAATAATTGTTTTGTCAAAATGTCTGTTATTATGTAAATCTGTGCGTACCAAATTTTTGTGGACGAGCTAGTTCAAAAACTAATGATAATATCAAAACCAAATTGGACATGTAGTTTTGGGGCATTGAGATTAAGAGCTGATTAGATTTTGGTGGATATCGACCTAAAATTAAAGGGGGGAGGGAGGGGTTAAAATTTAAATTATAATATTTTCAAACTAAAAAAACAAGAAAAATGAAATATACTATAAAATGAACATATAATAACGAAAATAATATTTTTTTCGATCCAAAATTAGGGGGGGGGATTCAAAAATAAAAAACTAGAGAATTTGAGCGAACACAACCAAATTTTGTCTACATAATCAATGGACCCCCAGAAGTACAAAAACTAACGGCACAAAATGGGGGGGGGGGGGGGGTTAGGATCAAAAAATGAAAATCTATGCATTTGTACCAAAATCTACCAAATCTTGTATACATTATCTATGGGCCCCCAGAAGACTAAAAGTGTAAAAACTAACCGCCCAAATTGGGGGAGGGGAAGGGTGGATGAGAATTTTTGAAAGAATAGGAGCAAGTTTAGGAGTACAATTTTTTATTAAAGTGGTTGTGATGTTTTCTGGATCGGCGGCAGAATTGACTATTAAATTTTTAAATTTCTATTTACTTTTAATATTATTGGAATCCGAGTAATACTGGAATGAAATCATATTTGGAATTTCTAAATTATTTTTCATATTAATTTGTGCGAATTTTTATTCCAAAAACCATTTGAAAAGAAATATGCACTTAGCCATTGTATTTATTAGGTACTTGTTAAATTACTATACTACTAATTCTTAGAGACATTGACGTCGAATGTTTCCACGTTGTACTTTCAGTCGAATATAAATATTTCAAATTTTATATATAATATACAATTATTTGCATAAATTTGTATGAATTTTAATTAATAAAATTAAGCAAGATATTTTTATTATATTTTTGAAAAAAACATATCTTTTGATGATTTCTCAAAAAAGGAGCAATTATAATTTTATATTTGAGTTTTCGAAATTGATTACTATCATTAATGGGAATGTGTATTGTATTTAAAAAATTATGCAAATATAATTATTATATATGATTATTTATGTCTCTATAGTTATTTTAAACAGAGACATAGACAACTGTTTAGCGATAACAGGGGGCACTACGAGTAGGCAGCTGTCACCCCCCCCCCCCCACATGGATAGATAAAAAAAATTAAAGGGAGATTATTAATATAATTTTGAACCTAAATTATATAAAATACTCATAGAGTATTAATTTTAAAATTTTAAATATTTTCTTTATTTTCAAAAAACAGTCAGAAATAAAATTTGAAATTTGAAAGCCGAAATGAATAAAAATTTCAACCCTAGACGTGTTTTGATACAAATAGCAGACATTGTATTTGTCGTAAAATACGTCTACACTTGAGATAAGTCATTGATAAAAGACCTTTTCCGAAACAAATACCAGTACATTGTCTCCAATACTGCAATTTGTTTCGAATCAAAGTCTTAAACATTCAACATTTTGTATAAAATTTTATCAAATATTTGTATTTAAGAAACAAATATAAAAAATTTGTAGATCTGAGTATGATGAGAGGAAGTTCGATATTGACTTATGCATTAGATCAGAAACATAAAATAATTAGATTAGAGTTTAAAGGAGAATATTTAAATAGAAGTGGATTATTTTTAAGAGTGAATTATTTATTATTTACTCATGAATGTTATGTTTTTAACCAAAATTTAAATTGTATTATCTATCTATGTGAAATAAATTTATTAAACTGAAAATATAAAGGCGATATAGTTTCAAACCAATATCTCAAATTAAATTTAGAAAAAAGATAAAAACCGACTTCAAAAAATTAAGTGCAACAAATATAAAAATACACACTAAAAGGTATAAAAAATAATTATTATCTTATTTAGTTACAACTAAACGACGAAATATTAACACGAAATTACTTTTTAAAGTCGGTGCCAAACAAACTTTACCTATAAGCGAGCGTACCCGCCAAACGTACTAAGTAAGATCCGTCGAGTGCGATTCATAAAAGGTATATGTTTGGCACCAACTTCAAAAAGTAATTTCGTGTTAATATTTCGTCGTTTAGTTGTAACTAAATAAGATAATAATTATTTTATACCTTTTTAGTGTGTATTTTTATATTTGTTGCACTTAATTTTTGAAGTCGGTTTTTATTTTTTTCTTAAAAATTTTTATTTTTCTCTTTTTAGTGATGTTATTAATAGTGATTATATCATCAGAACTTGACCAAATTAATATGACACCATCCCTAAGACACCCCCTTTCGGATAAAAAAGAACCATCGAAATCGGTTCATAAACAAAGAGGTTAGGTCTAAACAAACCTAAACAAACCTAATAAAAAAGGTCTAATACCTATGAAAAAAATCGAAAAAAAAATGGGACCAATCGGAAGCTAGACTGGACCCAATGCAAAAAAAAATTTCAAAATCGGTTTACAATTGGCGGAGATATGAGGTAACATAGGCACAAAAAAAAAAAAAAAAAAAAAAAAAATTCAAACGAATAGAGAACCTCCTCCTTTTTTGAAGTCGGTTAAAAAAAGATTACAAAATTGAATATAGTTAATTTTTTATTTTAATTTATTTATTTATTTCTACTTAATAATTTAATGTAAATGTTAGTATTAGTAAGACGAGCGCCTTCCTAAAAAAAGAAAAAATATAATATTATTAGTAAAATAATATAGTGAATTTAAAGTATTTTTTATATAAATATTCGTAATCAAATTATGTTGACATTTTTGAAAAAATCAAATATAGTAACTTGAAAAATTTAGAGTAATTCTTACTTATTAATTATAAGAATAGAGTATTATAAAGATATTTTACCTTTACAGCCAAAGCCTCGTGTCTGGACCTCGAATACTCTGGCCCCACAGGAACGGATCACACTTACTTACACTCGATAACAAGTAAAAATATACTCGCGAAACATTTCGAAGGAATAAGAATATTGTGAAGACACGGATTGAAGTTGGATAGGAAATAGGGATAGGACATGAATCTCTTGATAAAAGAATCATGAGCTCACGTGGGCAGGGACGCCAGCCTCTGAAGTAGGTCTGTACAACTTTATCTATAAGAACAAAGAGGTACACACCTACCCATTACCCAAAGATAAAGAATTTGATTTTCCTAAAAATAAGAAAATCAAAAACTTCATCTAGATGTTAGGATTAGAAGGACGAGTACCTACCTGAAAAAGAAAAAAATATTATTAGTAAAATAATATAATGAATTTAAAGTATTTTTTCTATATAAATATTCGCAATAAAATTATATTTAATAAATTATTTATTTTATTTGATCTATTTTTTTGAAAATATCGAAAAAAGTACTTGAAAAATTTAGAGTATTTCTTACTTATATAATTATAAGAATAGAGTATTATAAATATATCTTACCTTTACAGCCAAAGTCTCGTGTCTGGATCTCGAATACTCTGTGCCCCACAGGAACGAATCACACTTACTTACACTCGCACAAGAAATAGTTTCGAAGGAATAAGGATTTGTGAAGATACGGATTGAAGTTGGTTAGAGGTTAGGGATAGGACATGATTCTCTTGATAAAAGAATCATGAGCTCACGTGAGCAGGGACGCCAGCCCCTGAAGTTGGTCTGTACATCTTTATCTATAAGAATAAAGAGGTACACACCTACCCATTACCCAAAGATAAAGTATTTGATTTTCCAAAAAATAAGAACATCAAATACTTCATCTATATAGATGTTAGGATTAATAGAACGAGCACCTACCTGAAAAAGAAAAACAAATATTATTAGTAAAATAATATAGTGAATTTAAAGGATTTTTTTCTATACAAATTATCGCAAAGAAATTATATTTAATATATTAGGTATCTATGATCTTTATAGAATATTTTGAAAAAATTAATATTAAAAATTTAGAGTTTTTCTTAGTTATTTCATTATAAGAATAGAGTATTAAATAGATATCTTACCTTAACAGCCAAAGGTCTCATGCCTGGAGCTGAGATGTTGACCCTACAGGAACACACTGACACTCAAGCACACTGTCTCTATCACCATCTTTCTCTCCCCTTATATACCTTTAACTATCTCCCCCTACACCACTGTCCCTATCTAGCCCACTACCACAAACCATTGTCCCTATCTACCCCCTCATTTACCCCTCCTTAATCTTCCAACCTCTCTCCCCTCTTATATACCCCCCGAGTGCAATTAGACAAAACTATTCTTAGCTTATCTTCCGAGATAACTTCTGGGGTCCCACTGATTATGTACACAAAATTTTATTGAGTTTGCTCAAATGGTCTAGATTTTTAATTTTTTACTCCCCCCTCCACCCTCCCCCTAATTTGGGTCGATATCCCCAAAATATAATCAGCTCTTAATCTTAATGGAGCAAAACTACGTATGAAATTTGGTTTCGATATTCACACTAGTTTTTGAGCTAGTTCGTCAACAAAAATTTGGTAACGCACAGACTAACAGACAAACTAGCTAACAGACATTTTGACAAGATAATTATTATCTCGAAAAATATAATTTTTTGATGTTCATTTATTAGGGCTTTTTTGTAGGCCGAAATGGCATGGTTTTGCTCAATTTTTTTAACCAAAATAGTTTCAGCCATTTTTTAGATATTTCGAAAAAGAAGGGAAAAAACCCACTTTTTTCATCCAGGATTACAATACTTGAACATACTCTGTATGGCAAAGTAAAATTATACTCGATTCCGGGCGTCGGCGATTACTATGGAAAAAGTATCCTCTCCATTGTAATTTTACTGGGGAAATTTTTCACATGGGTGGTTTCCCATTGCCTTCCCCGAAGGAATCAGATTATACCCGGTCAAATATTTGCACCCGTGCTAGCTTGATTAGAAGGGATGCTCTTTAACCACTCGGGCAGACTGAATCCTTTAAAAAAACCTATATTAATTTAAATTTCAGTAATAATTTTCACACCCATCAATGTTTAGTTTATCAACTGATTTCTCTATATACCTATATATTTAATTAATTTGTTCTGCCTCTTTTATTCGCAACGAGTTTGTATTACCAAGCAGTTCACCCATACAGAATTACATTATCGCTATATTCTATGGTACATTATGAGGTTAGATTCCTAATTTAATTAAAGTCAGATAGGCAAAAGAAAAGAATAAACTTGACTTACGAATTTCATTAATCTTCGCACATTAATTAATGTCCATGGAATAGATTATTCTTGGTAATTAATTTTTCCTCTCACTATTTTTTATAGAATTTTTTTCACCACTTTCCTTGAAAAGAAGAGCAGTTCTATTTCATATATTATTATGGAAAAAGATCATTCATTTTGAGACATGAGTCTGGAAAGTCGTTTATTTTTATTCGCGAGTATGAAAATGTTTTATCTTTGTTTACTTTTTATTTGAATAATAATTTATCTATCTACATATATCACAAAAAAGATAGATGATAGTTTCGATTATTTAATATATTATATCAACTAGGTTAATAAAAAAAAATAGTTCTTCCATTTCGTAGAGTATTAAAGCTAAATGGATAAAGAAAAATCTTTGTTGAATATTTGATACTGCAAGACGAAGAGCAGGGCTTAAATTTCGTATCACATTAGACCGCAAAATTTTACAAAAAGATTTAAATCTTTGAGTGAAAATATTTAGCGCAATACATTATACAGGGCGGGCCATAAAGATCTACCACATTTTGAAGAGGTATAAAAAAATGAAAAATATTTAACTAGAAAAAAACTGAATCTATTTTTATAAAGGACATAAAATAATTTTTTTTTAATGTGTTTTAAACATTATATCAGACGAAAAAAGGGTGGGGGGGGGGGGGGGGGGGGGGGTCAAAAATAAAAATTCTAGCCCTTTCGACCAAAACTCAGCTAAATTTTGTATACATATTCTGTGGACTCCAGAAGGCTAAAAATGCAAAAACTTAACCACCTGAAATGATGGGTAGGGTCAAAAATAAAAATTCTATCCCTTTCGACTAAACTCAACCAAATTTTGAATAAATAATTTGGAAGAAATGGCTAAATTTTCATTTTTGACCCTCCTCAACCAAATTTTGAATAAATAGTTTGGTCGAAAGTGCTAGAATTTTTATTTATGGCGTCTCAATCAAATTTTGAATAAATAGTTTCGGTTGAAAGGGCTAGAATTCTCATTTTTACCCTCATACAACTAAATTTTGAATAGTTTGGTCAAAGGGCTAGAATTTTTATTTTTGACCCTCCCCTATTTCGGGTGGTTAGTTTTTGCATTTCTAGCCTTCTGGGGGTCCACAGAATATGCATACAAAATTTGTTTGAGTTTGAGTCGAAAAGACTAGAATTTTTATTTTTGACCCTCTCCCCCCCTTTTTTTGTTTGATATAATGTTTAAAACATATTAAAAAAAAGTTATGTTATGTTATGTTATTTATTATTGAATTAGCTGATTCCCCAGGATTCTAATTAATAATTAATTACAATTTTAGAATGTAATTTCCAAAGTAACTTAGGTACATTTCAAATATTCACATTCATAATAAATTATTTATTTATTTAAGATTAAATAAAAGCAAAATGTTGAAGATGCTACTAATCACGAGATTTGGATTAAACTCTTCATATTGGAGTTATAAAAAAACTTGGCATTCGCTTTAATGAATAAATCCTTTCTCTTAATATTAATGATAAAAAACAGTACGAAATTGAGTATAATCCATCTTCAAGAACTAAATCAAACTATGAAACTATTTATTATGTCGTTATCAAATTCGAAAAGCTTCTTTCGCCTTAAGAATGCCGTTTCTCTCATATAATCCCTGTAATTTTACCCTAGGTACTTCAAAATTCGAGCCGCTCTCAAGTATAAAATAAGGCTCTATTTTAAAACAAAAGACGTTTGACAAATTCTTTAAAACTTAAATTTATGTTTCTTTTCAACTTGATATTAGAAGCGCTAGCTATCCGTGAATAACAAACATTCTTGTATATTGGAGAACTCAAACCGGATTGTCTGATAACCATAGTCGATCACCTATAGCAGGATTTCTAAACTTTTCCTATGACACTTTCATAAATCCTGAAATTTTTACAGAACACTTTATTTTGTAGCGAAAGTGCTAGAGACGCTCCGGTATCGGTGAATAAGAAACATTCTTATTGAGGAGAAAAGCTGTTGTTCACATATAGCTTTCTATCTTATATATGGTAGAGGCATTCGATAGCAGAGTAGACCATCCTAATTTTAGTTTTTATGAGAGATCCAGAAAATGCGAGGCAAAATGGTACCTGGCTGTAATCTAGAAGGACTTTAAAACTAAGTTTGGACCAATCTGCATCTATTTAGTTGACCAATCTGTCTACTTAGTTTTATCAAAAAACTACTTGATTATTGAGGCTTATAAGCGAAAATGAGATTTGTTGGATTGGTCCACTCTGCTTTTGAACGCCCCATATCCAGTTGTGAATTCGAATTTATCTAGAAGGACTTTTAAAACTAAGTTTGACCAATCTGTCTATTTAGTTGGCCAATCTGTCTATTTAGTTTTATCGCTAAACCTACTTGATTATTGTGGTTTATCAGCGACAATGAGATTTTGTGGGTTGGTCCACTCTGCTTTCGAACGCCTCATATATCAGTTGTGAATTCCCATTGAATTCATACTACCTTATTAATTAATTATTTCATGAATAGTCCACCCATATTGAGATTTTAGCCAAAGTATAATAAAATCAAAGAATTAAACAAGAAAACACTTAAAAATAGTAAAGGAAAATTTCAAATTTTCTTGAAATTAGGCTCAATATTAGAGAGTTAAGGCGACTGTGGGTCAGTGGATGGAGTGTCGGGTCGCTGACTCGAAGTCCTGCTGGTTCGAGACTGAGTCTCGGCAGATCAGAATATTTGCAGTTGCCTCTTCTTGGAAAGCAATGGCAACCTACCAAGAGTATAATTGCCCAGCAACCTCTCCAAACTAGCCGTTCGGAGCCGGCGTTAAAAAATAGGTCCCGTATATCTGTGTAAAAGAACTAAACACACTCAGCACAGGTATATGGGGAGAGGAGCCAAAACGTCATGGAGACCTGATATGGCACTTAAACGAATTAGAGAGTTAAATTTTCATATAAAATATGAAGTCGGTTAATAAAACCATTCTAGGCTTTCGCGGAACACTTAATTAGTTTCCGCGGAACACAAGTGTTCCGTTGAGCATAGTTTGGGAAAACCTGACCTAAAGTCAGAGTGGAAATGATTACAATTTGACAGCTATTTTGACTCCAAGGCTAAGTTAACCGGAGCTGAATAAGCTTAGCTTTAACAGTATATGATGACATTTATATTTTTAAATTAATTTTTCCTCTCCATTGATGCTTCTTGTTAATTAATTTTAAAATATTAAATTTTATCATCTCTGGGATTATCATTTGAATTTGTTTCTAAGAAATAATAATAAGAACGTTTCTTTACCGCTGGAGCCGTCAAGTTGCTAATCTTCTCTACATTTTTTTAGATTACTTTAATCATCTTTTAAAATGAACAGACAAACAAAAAACAGAAAATAAAGTGTTTTTCTTTTCTCTAGAATAAATATGAAAATTAGAGCGACTGGAATTAAAAAAGAGGAAATTATTTCGAGATGGATAATATGATGGTGATGGTCTGCGTGTGTTTTGATAACTTAATTTTCTCTCGAAAGGGAAAAGACCCTCCGCGCCGCCCAGGTTTTAAATGAACTCCAATAAAGTGAGTGAGTTTATTTAACGAAGCAATCATACTTGTATTGGCTGGTCTGCTTGTTCATGTGTTCATACATAGAGACTGGGGATTCCCCAGCAGACAACGGCCATCGTTTACATTTCTAATCTATGCCTTCAACTAAACGAATCTTAAGAAACAACGCGTCCTGCGTTGCATATATTTCGGCTTACTCTCTCTTTTTGGTGAAAATACAACTCCTCTGGAATTCCTTATCTCTACGAGAGATGATAAAAGGCGGAAAAGAGGATCTAGAAACAAACAGCTAAACATATAGAGTGGATTTTTTCTATAACATTGAACTCTATTTGAATAAATATTTACAATTATATGAAGAACTAGCCCCTGGCGGGCAACGTTTCGTTTTATGGTTAAAATTTATATAGATAATAGCTGACCCGACCCACGGGTTAAAAAATGATAAATGATTATTTATTGCTTAGCTGTCAAAATTGATTTGATCAAAAATTTTAATATATTTAAAAAATAATAATAGTTTTGAAAATAAATTGAAAATGCAAATAATTATAGAATAGGTATTAAAACAGTAAATGAATTATATATTACTTGTCAAAATTATTCCCTTAACCAAAAATAATATTGACAGTTGAAAGATTTCAAAAAGCTATTATCGGCCATTTTGTTTGTTTGCTTTTACCTCCAGAGAGGTACTGGCGTTGTTTCCTCGAATTTTTTTTACATGCTACACGTGGGATATCTATAAAAACACTATATATAAATACACTCGTGTATTTGAATCGAATGTTGTGTGAAAATTTCAAAGAAATCGATGAAGGACTTTCGGAGATCCTTCAACGTATCACTTAAGCGTAACAGTACATTTTTATTTATATAGATATAGATAGATAGACGATATTTATTAAGTGGGTGATTTGTTTATCAGTAGAAAAGTTTCAATTCAAACCACCTAAAGATATTCTCATTAGAATAGGTTAAGTTTAAAAATTGCCTGAGGGAAGCAGAAAAATATATCGGAAACGTAGCAACATTTTAAAATTTAACTTCCAATTTATTTCAAGTCCAAGTTTATCCAAAAACCAGCCACATAAGAAAAATTTTTAACATGGACGATAACAACACCAATTTATTCTCATTAGAATTTAAAAGGTTTTCGATCTAGAAATCTAGGGATTTATTTTTTAGCTGTTTGCGATTACAGGAAAAGCTATTAGATTGTTTGGAAACATTTTGGATTTTAAAATAGGGTTTTTTGGAACAAGTGACCAGAGCTCAGCAACTAAGAAATACATAAAAAAAATTCGGCTGTGTGCTTAAGACCAGACGACAGAAGTGATAACTTATATGGCATTTATAATTCTAATAAAATTATTTTTTGAAAAGGAATAATTAATATATTTTCCGACAGTGATTGAACTGGTACTAGACCACAGCCCAACCGTGACGTGAACGGTTCAATCAAGGGCGGTTCCAGTGGGGGGAGAGGGGCGATCGCCCCCTCCCATAGAGGCCCGTGCCTGGCGGAAGTGCAACACGTGCATCGCACGCAGAGGCCAAAAAACGGCGGCCAAATCGACAGGGAATTTATAACAATTTTTTTAATTTTTTTTATTTTAATGAACTTAAAATATGAGATATGAAATTTGTAAAAAAAAACAAAAACATCTCTGACCCCCCCCCCCCCCCCGCTTGGACAATTTGATCACGACACACTCACTTTCGAGATAAAAAGTAGATATACATTCTCCCCCACATAAAAAATTCCTGGATCCGCTCTTGGGTTCAATCGCATTTGCTGCCCATTTAAATAAAAATGTGCATAAGCGACAAAATTAAAATATAAGATATTAATTTGAGCTTAGAGTAAATGCCGAAGCGCCATCTGTGGCTTGAATTGGTACGAGATCTAGACTTACAGAGCCCAACCGTGACGCGTGATGCGTGACGATTGGAAACCGTGACGGCTCAATCCCATTTACTGCCAAGTAAAATAAAAAGTGTGCAAGGCTCGCCAAAAGTAGGTATCCCTTCAATAGTAATTCTCTTGCCACCCTAGTATGATTTATGAATAGTAGTCACTCCAAAAGCTAATTTGATGCTCTTATTTAACAGAAGTGAAGAGGTTTACTAAAACATAAGGTCTGAGGTATTTTCTAGTTGATTTTCTAGTGGGTTAGAGGTCCAAACTTAAGCAGCTTATCAAAGTCATAAAGTGAAATAAGAATTGAACATAAAACCAACAATTTAGTGTAACTATTATCAGTGAACTTGTGTATTATAAAACCTTCCCCAGAGAATGGGGATCAATGGAAGTCATATGGATTCAATTCAAAAACAAGATATTAGATTAATAGTCGACCCCAAGTTTAGGGATTCCCTTGAATTGCAGACGCATCGAAGAAAATTTTGGCTATTTCATGGATCCTGTCACACCGTGTACTCCGAACAAGTAAAATCAATAATCCCCCCCCCTCCCCAAGGCCTACTTTATGCCGACTCCCAAATCCACTTCAAGATGCTGATCTAGTTCATTCGCAAATATTTATCCACGCCATCGGTGAATAACAAACATATTCTCATAGAGAAGAAAATTTGTTCAGCAGTTATGAATAACAATTACATTTATATAGTGAAAAAATTTATTGTTCATCGATAACTGTCTGCGCAAGTTATTAGATAAAATTAATTAATAAATGAGATTTTAATTAATTGATCTTTTTGATTTTTTAAATTTCGGGGGTGGGGATTCCTACTAACTTATTAATTCTATTTTTCTTGAATAAATTTATAATTTTCTCATTAATATATCAAAGGATAATTAACATATTAACGAGAATTGTTTTTGGATCGCGCTTTTTAAACAAGATATATATCGCGAGACTACTGCTGATTGAGGCTATTGGAGTCTGCTGAGTCTTAAGTCTGGACCAAGAGAGAATGAAAAAGATGTGATCCATTTAGCTATAATCAAGCATCATTTCGCGTTTAGCCCGCATGACGCTTTTTATATCAAACACTGATATGGATCACCAAATGAATTTGAAATCTGAGATGTTATATATTCAATCTCCCAGTCCAGGGTGCTAGATCTGTTAACATGTGTGTTAGGTGTTTGCTATTAATTAATCATAAGTTTCCTGTATTTGATTCGATCGTGAATCGAAAGCAGGTGATTTTTGTCAAATATTAAGTGAAAATAATATTCGAATTTATATATTTCTAACTTGAAATAATGAAGTTAAATAAATTTATAATTTTCTCATTAATATATCAAAGAATAATTGAATGTAA
Organism: Forficula auricularia; assembly: GCA_024734495.1. Classification (NCBI taxonomy): domain Eukaryota; kingdom Metazoa; phylum Arthropoda; class Insecta; order Dermaptera; family Forficulidae; genus Forficula; species Forficula auricularia. The sequence goes on from JALMQS010000150.1 coordinate 3,552,141, forward strand.
TGGAAGGCAGCCCAGAGGGTAGGAGGAAGAGAAAAAACATATCAAATAAAGGGTGTAATTTATTGGAATCTTTCACGCTTTTCAAACTCGACGTTTCGGAGATTCTTCCCTCCTTCTTCAGGGTTTCAAAGGGTCAATGAATGAAACAAATAAAATGTTTCCTTCTTCTCCACAGTAGTGTTCAAAACTTTCTTCTTTTTTAGCAAAAGGCATAGAAAAATAATTTTTTCCTCTTTTTCTTAATTAGAAAAAGAGGGAGAAAAAAATTTGTTTTTCTATGGCTTTGCCTAAAAAGAAGAAAGTTTTGAACACATTAATGTGAGAGAAGAAGGAAACATTTTATTTGTTTCATTCATTGGCCCTTTGAAACCCTGAAGAAGGAGGGAAAAATCTTCCGAAACGTCGGTTTGAAAGGAAAGGAGGAAGGATTCCAATAAATTACACCTTATTTGATATGTTAATTTTTTCTTTCCTCACTACTCCTGGGCTGCCTTCCATTACATTCAATTAAAATTTCTACCAGTCCGTTTCTCTCCAGAGAAAATTTAGTTGCAAAAAATATCAAAGAATAATTAACATATTAACGAGAATTGGTTTTGACCGCGCTTTTTAAACAAGACATACGATATATCGCGAGACTACTGCTGATTGAGGCTATTGGAGTCTGCTGAATCTTAAGTCTGGACCAAGAGAGAGTGAAAAAGATATGATCCATTTAGCTATAATCCAGCATCATTTCGCGTTTAGCCCGCACGTGTTAACACTAGCGCTTTGGACTGGGAGATTGAATATATAACATCTCAGATTTCAACACATTTGGTGATCCATATCAGTGTTTGGTATAAAAGTGTCATGCGGTCTAATGGCGAAATGATGCTGGATTATAGCTAAATGGATCACATCATTTTCGTTCTCTCTTGGTCCAGACTTAAGACTCAGCAGACTCCAATAGACTCAATCAGCAGTAGTCTCGCGAAATATATTTTGTTTAAAAAGCGCGATCAAAAACAATTCTCGATAATATGTTAATAAATTCTTTGATATATTAATGAGAAAATTATAAATTTATTTAACTTCATTATTTCAAGTTAGAAATATATAAATTCGAATATTATTTTTACTTAATATTTGACAAAAATCACCTTCTTTCGATTCGCGATCGAATCAAATACAGGAAACTTATGATTTTCTTCAATAGATGTCATACCTATCGAGATTTTCGATAATACCTAGTTATTAGATCAAACTAATTAATAAATTAGTTTTTAATGAATTAATCTTTCGATTTTTAAAATTAAACCCCACTATTTTTAATTAAAACATTGCTGTTGAATATTTTCCAGCAATTCATTTCCAAATAGAATGTTATACATGTATGTTTTAATATTTATTTGAAATTCTTTCTTTTAAAAATGTAAAATATTTCATAAAATGAAAAAAAAATGTTAATATGAACTGAACTGTCCAACGAATATTAATTTAGTTTCTATGAAACCGTAAAAAAAAATATTCAGTCGAAAATATACCTTAATTGAAGAGAAGTTATTTTGTCTGCACGGATTTTCACTCCCATCCTCTATCGATGTTTCATTATTAATGGTTTAACACTTTTCTCCCTCGGGGTAGAGATCAAAAATTTGTATTAATATGCCTTCGGCGAGTTTAAATTTTTTGATTGATCAACGAGAGCAAATTTTACAAAAAAATGTCATAACCGCTAAAGGTATTTGTTTTAAAAACTAAAGTTCACAAATATCTGCAGGCAAGCATCTATTTTAGTATTAATTACACAAATATTCCCCTTTATCAACTGAATAAATTCAAATTTTCTAGACCTCATTTTTTCTCAGGCTCAACAAATTTTTCCCTGACAAAATATGGCCTATTACCTAGTCTAAGATCCCGACTTAGGTCGACCTTCACCTATCGAGTTTCCTTATGAAATTAATATTTTGATAATATAATTTATAGGGTCGACATCCAATTTCCTTTTAATAAAAAGTTAAAGTTGTTAATTTTATTATATAAATGTAGTTATCGAGTTTCCGGATAAATATATTACCAATCGAGAGTAAAATATGTATATAAAAAATGCCAAAGTTGGGTCGCCATCTTTTTTCCCTGCATAAGTCCAGGTAGACAGTGTATCAACAGGTAACTTCGAATTAGTATTTTGTAGTTATAAAGTTTCATTTATTGTTATATATCAGGGGTGGCCACAACGTGGCTCGCAAGCCGCATGCGGCTCTTCAGTCAATCTCGTGCGGCTCTTGAACCATCTTGAATAATACTGATTTTAAAAAATATAATAATTAAATTAAATAAACTGGAAAAGCTCTGATGTAGCCGGCCACTTGACTTTACCATAAAACCTGGCACCTCACTTATATTTAATAAAATTATTTATATTCATGTAGGGAGGGATTAGTTTTTGCATTTTAGGCTTCTGCGGGCCCACTGATTATATATACAAAATTTGGTTGAGTTTGCTCAAATGGTCTAGATTTTTAATTTTTAACCCCCTACCCTTAATTTTGGGTCGATATGCACCAAAATCAGCTCTTAATCTCAATACACCAAAACTACGTGTGAAATTTGGTTTCGATATTCACACTAGTTTTTGAGCTAGCTCTTCCACAAAAATTTGGTAACGCACAGACTAACCGACAGACTAACTAACAGACATTTTGACAAAACAATTATTATCTCGAAAAACATAATTTTTTCGATTTTCACTTATTGGAATTTTTGTAGATCGAAATCCCATGGTTTCGTCCAATTTTTTTAATCATAATAGTTTCAGCCGTTTTTGAGATATTTCGAAAAAGAAGCAAAAAAACCACTTTTTTCATGCAGGATTACAATACTTGGCCATACCTTGTATGGTAAAGTAAAAATTAATTATACAAAAATAAATCTCGTAAAAGCACTTCTCAAGAGTAAAATGTTATTTCTTTTTTTTATTGTAATTGAACACTAATGATATAAGTAAGTAGAGCAAAAAATAAATGTTACTTCATTTATATTTTATAAAATAAAAAATGTGTCTTTTTTATTAATAAACCATTAATTAATTCTCAAACAATGTGGCTCTCTTTGAAACAGTTTTATAAATTTGCGGCTCCCAAAGTTAAGGTTAGTGGCCACTCCTGTTATATATGAAAATGTAGATAATTAAAAAAAAATAAAAATAATAATAAAATCTAATAAATTAGATAAAATAACTATGCAGGGAAATTGGATGTCGACCCTATCAATTTTTGTTTATTAATTCAGGGAAAAAGATGGCGACCCAACTTTAGCATTTTTTATATATATATTTTACTTTCGGTTGGTAATATATTTATCCGGAAACTCGATAACTACATTTATGTAATAAAATTAACAACTTTAATTATTTATTAAAAGGGAAATTGGATGTCGACCCTATAATATTAATTTCATTAGGAAACTCGATAGGTGAATGTCGACCTAAGTCGGGATCTTGTACTATATTCCCAAAAATTTTCCGAAAGCATACTGAGAATTAAAAAAGCTTTCAATTCCCCCTCTCTCATTTTAATTAAAATTTTGAACTAATAAATCTTTTATATATAGAAAAAGTTGATCTTGTGTAACTAATTTTAGTTTTAAATGTATAAGAATAAATAAATTTTCATTCCTAACAGAAAACTTTTATTCCCTTAACGGCTATTACTTATCCTCGCTCACTTTTATATATTTTTTTCTTTTATTTTATTTTTGTACTTTTATATCGACCATCTTCAACACTCCTCTCATAATTCACATTTATACGGATATCGTCTCGATTAGCCCACAAGAAAATAGGTTAAATATATATGATTTCAATTATAAATTGTTCATTTTATCATGGATTCGGAACGTAAAGAACTGTATTTATATACTTTGTTAGTGAATGTACCTGGCCACTTTAGCTCTACGCATAAATAAATCGATCTTAAATACTATTTTGATCAAAAAGTTTCAGGAATTTATTCAGAAAATCAAAAATACAAATTTATTAAATTGATATTGACTTTTTCAAAGTACTCCCCATCGATTGCAACGCACTTATGCCAGCGCTTGATCCAATCCTCGAAATATTTAATTAAATTAAATTAAAATACAAGGTAGATTTCATGTAATTAAAACGAATATATTATGGGTTTTATCTCGATATAATATATTTCTGGATATTGATCCATCTTCGGGAGATAATAATATAGAAATATAGACTATATACTATATACTATATAGAAATATACTATATATACTATATATAGTATATAGAGATGAAACTCATAACATATATTCGTTTTATTTATGTGATCTACCTTGTATTTTAATTTAATTTATTCTTATTTTATAAATATAAAATTTTTATAATGTATAGATCCCAGGGGTCATTTGTAATTAATTGAAAGAACAAATAAGCTCACGTGTTCTGATGGGGCCATCCACTTGACTTTACCATACAACCTGGTCCCTAATATTATTTATAATCATGTAGGAGGAGGGGTTAGTTTTTGCATTTTTATACTTCTGGGGTCCCACTGATTATGTATACAAAATTTGGTTGAGTTTGGTAAATGGCCAAGATTTTCATTTTTTGACCCCCCCCCCCCATCTCTCCATTTTGGGAGGCTAGTTTTTGTATTTTTAGATTTCTGGAGTCCTACTGATTATGTATACAAAATTTGGTTGAATTTGGTAAATGGCCAAGATTTTCATTTTTTGACCCCCCCCTCCACATTTTGGGCTGTTAGTTTTTGCATTTTTAGACTTCTGGGGTCCCACTGACTATGTATACAAAATTTGGCTGAGTTTTCTTATTTGGCCTAGATTTTTAATTTTTAACCCCCCTTCCACCCCTTAATTTTGGGTCGATATACACCAAAATCTAATCAGCTCTTAATCTCAATGGATCAAAACTACGTGTGACATTTGGTTTCGATATTCACACTAGTTTTTGAGCTAGCTCGCCCACAAAAATTTGGTAACGCACTCACTAAGTAACAGATCTAACAGGCAGACTAACAGACATTTTGAAAAAACAATTATTATCTCGAAAAATATAATTTTTTCAATGTTCACTTATTAGAGCTTTTTTATAGAGCAAAATGCCTTGGTTTCGGTCAATTTTTTGAATCAAAATAGTTTCAGCCGTTTTTGAGATATTTCGAAAAAAAGAAGGAAAAAAAATCAATTTTTTCAAGCACGATTACAATACTTGACCATACACTGTATGGTAAAGTAAAAACATGTTACAGCCTCGAAATAAATAAATAAACAAATGAAATAGACTAAATTTACTTGGGTTCAATTTATTTATTAAAAGCCTATTTATTAAATTGTAAATTATATTGTATACCCAAATAGGGTACTAATATGTACTAATATAATAAATAATTAAATATTACTATAAAATTCTTCCAAAACTTAAGTGACTTAATTTTTTAATTATTTTTAAAATGAAAGGTTTTTTTAATCACAAACTAATAAAAGACAATAATTTTAATCAATTATTATTATTTATGTTATTGATTCACCAAACAGTTAAGGATGGATTTTATGTATATAAAGTGACAATTTCCAGATCTTGAACGAAATTTATTACCGAAGATGGTCAACCAATGGTGACCGAAACTCTTTGGTGAATCAATAAAATAAATAATAATAATTAACTAAAATTATTGTTTTTATTAGTTTGTGACTAAAAACCTTTCAAATTGAAAATAATAATTTTATATCTATCACTAAATTTACATGAAATACAAAAGTTCTTCTTCTGGACAAATTAGAAGCAAAACCTCGCGTCTGGTAAATAATAACTTAAGGCCGGTTCACACGGAGCTTTTTCTCTTACATGTTTCTTGCTTGTTCGACAAACTCTAAATTTGGAGGCATGGAGGGGTCGAAATGACGTCACTCCGGACTGTCTTACTAACATGCTATCTTGATTCAAAAGATAGGGCATGTTCTAAAAAATAAACTGCAACGGATCGTTGCTAAACTTTATCCAAATTCATTTGAAATATTAATATGTTCTAGAGTAAAGTACTTTAAAATATAATTTTACTAAAAACTTTAATTAACCTTTTTTGTGGTCCCCAAGGTACTTAATTAGGATATTAAATTTCATAAAAATTGGTTGTCATTTTCAAGATATTTAGAAAAAACTAAAAAAGTACTGAAATAAAGTAGTAATGTTTGTGGGCCGATATGTACCAAAAACTAATCAGCGCTTCATTTTGTTAAAAGAATGCTAGGTTTTCAATTTCATTTCAATCGGTGCAACGGTGTGGAAAAAATCGTGGGCCAAAAAAACGATAACATCCATCCATCCATCCATACATCCATCCATCCATCCGCACGCACTAAATGAAAAAATCGCACTTTTTGGCCTCTCGACGAGACCCCATGTAATTTTTGGCAAAACCATCACGTGCTAAAATTCAACCTAATTGAATACTACAATTTGTGACTTTAATTGAGTCCATAGGTTCCGTAGTCTTTACCTGAGGACCCTTTGAAGCCACGCTTGCCCCGAGAGCGATTACAATACTTTACCCATGCTTTGCATTGGATAAAGTAAAAAAGTTAAGCTACTTGAAGGTGGCAGTGACGAGCCAATCGGAAAGCATTATTTTATCACGTGGGTGACATGGCCATTGGTCAAATATATCAGCTGATATGACAGAACAGCTGATATTTTGTTTCTTACTGACCAGTCCAACTCTTTACTTCAATGAATAAAGAGAATATTCCTTCCAAATTCGTCTGCGATTGATAATTTCTGCTACAATAATATTGTCAGCCATTTCTGTTTGCATCTGAGCTGAAACTGAAAGAAGATAGACCAGCTGTTTGGATCAAAGCATGCGTGCGCAACCTAGCTGACTAACTTGAAAATTTTCTGAAAAAGTTCCGTGTGAACCCAACAGGCGAAAAAATCAGTCTGACTGAACTAGCTTCAAATTGCAAATAGGGCGAACAAGTTAGAAGCAAGTAGCAGAAAAAGCCTCGTGTACCAGCCTTAAAGTTCTAAATTTTATTTTTCTTTGATATATCTATATATATATAAAAGCCATTGTCAGACAGTACCCGTGGCGCAGCAAAGTGAACATGTGGGAGAAAAAGCAACTAATATCTAATGACAGTTGTNNNNGGATTTAAGGGCTTTATGTGACTTTAAGAGAGCCCTATAATCTAAATTGGTCAGGTGTAAATGGCTATGAACACTCTGGGTTGAAGAAAAAAATAATTAAGTTAAAAAAACTATTTATTCATAGAAAAAATAATTAAAAATATAAATATAAAATAGAAAATATGGTTCAAGGGTTAAACCTGCCAGGCACGTTTAATATAGTTAAAATAAATTAGATGTAAAAAATATGAGATATTTTTTAAAAGAAAATATCTTGTAATAAAATATTAAGAAAAGAATACTTGCTGGCAAGGATAATTCCTGACCTTTCAAGGTAGAAGTTATATAAAATATATATATAAAAAATGTAATTATGAATCGCTTCGATAAGCTCTGAAAGAAGATGAAGGCTGAGTGAAAGAAAGCAAGCGAAAGATGGCGAAAGTAGAGAGTATTGCGTAGGCGGTCCGCAGGTCTGCTCAAGACTTCAGCTCCTTCTCTACTGCACTAGCTACTGAATGAATAGATTGTCGCCTCTAGGCTGACTGGCAGCGGACCTGAGATGAGCAACGCTCAGCGACAGTCTCCAGGCTGCCAACCGTCGAATGCTTTAATCATCCTATAAAAAAAGAACAAGCTTGGCAACGAAGTTGCACATTAAATGAATGGGGGGGGGTCTGCCCCTTATATCATTACATCCCCCCGGCCAGAAACATTAAAATTGGAACCACTTAAGAAGGTGACAAGTTTAATGCCTCTGCCTCCAGGACCGAATATCATCGGCCAGCACCCGCACAGTATACTGTTACCATGAATTTACTGTACTGATGCTAGTTAAAAAAAAACATATAAAAAGATAAAAAAATAAACAAATAAATGCATAGGCATTGGATGTCCATGTCTGGGTGTCAGACAGGAACGTAGCTTTCCTGATCTTCCAGTAACATCGGGACAAACCAAGGCGAGCGCACCGCCACGGCTATAACGTGGGAGTGAGAGATTATTTGCTTACAAGGGGAAATTTAATGACTGTTCAGAGCGCTTTGTCCTACCTTGAGGCCTCTGAAACCTTCAAAGCGGTTACTAGCTGTCCTCTGAACAAGTCGCGGTTAAATGGGAGCCGGAGGGGATGCTGGGCAGCCGTTTCAGACCCCGTGGTGGCCAACCCCAACGTCTTCCATCCAACCCAATTCTTAAGAAACTTACAATTCATCGGGCACACAGCCCGGCTCAACACAGAGAGGGAATGGCCCGTGCCCAATTGTCCGGGAATTGCCACGGCGGGTCACTGTCGGCTCATTCCTCTACAAACCACTACCATCAGGCACACAGCCTGGCTCACTTCTTAGAGTGAATGGCCCGCTCCCAATTGTCCGGAAATTGCATCGGTGGGTAGCAGTCGGCTCATTCCTCAAGAAAAACAATGGGTCTATGCCCCGCGGACTTAGCCGCCCATTAACCTGCCACACAGAAAAAAAACCATGGGTCTATGCCCCGCGGACTTAGCCGCCCATTAAACCTGCCACACAGAAATCAATGCAAAAAAAGGGGGGGGGGAAATTACTACAAAAATCTCACAATCCAACACAAGCCAGTGACAGACGACCGCAGAGGCAGGTCCTTCAGAACTGGCCTCAAAGTCCAGCCACGTCCCCATCAGCCACACAGCATGAGCCTCCAATGTTTCTCTACATTTTTACGAAGGGACCAAATTTGGCTTTGACTGAAAAATAAAAAAATTAAATTAACAAAAAAATAAATGTTAGGCAAACTACAACATTATACTGCTTAGGTCCAGCAGATAAGGATCCGCAAGGCATTCTTTTCTCTGAGCCCTCGACCAGACTCCCGACCATCATCACGATACTCTCTCGCGCTATTACGCGGCTTAGATATTCATATACGAATATACAAAAAAACTAGAAAAAATAAAAAATAATTAAAAAATAATTATTCGCGACCATCGGCGCTTAAGGTCTTCTCACAAAAAAACAATTCAATGAGCCTCAAGGGCTTTAAATTTTCACATTATAATAAACATACAAACCAGTCACAGACCACAACAAGTCACTGGGTCACAAAACAATTCTCCAGATAGGGCCCAGACCTGCACCAACATTTGACAGGCTACCGGTTTTTGGCACTAACAGAACACACCAGAAAAATCGCCCAGAGCATGACAAAAAAATAATTTTATTGATAAAAAAATCATGTTACTATTAAAGGTAACAGAAAAAAAGCTCAAAGGTCTGAGAGAATGGTGAATAAACTAACCATAAAAAAATTCTACCAATAGAAAATAAGGGGCTTCAAAAACATTTTGAAAGTTGCACCCAAGTTAGAGAAACTTTGAGAAAATAAATAAAGCAAAAAAACTTTGACTTTAAATTAAGCAAGGTTCCAATTGCGGATAGTGTTTTTTTTTTTTTTTTTTTTATAAAAAAACAATCAATAAATTTTATCATTCGATAACAACAAGCTCGGCCCGTTCTATACTTTATTAGCATTAATATAAACAAATTAAATGCCGATTACAATTGATTTTAATTATCACGATAAAAGAGAGAGAAATGTATATGGGACCCTGAACCCAAGGACAATAAAGAAATAATTGGCTTCAAGAGTGAGCAAAACGCCTGTTCAATTATGAGAGTGGTTGACAGTAACTAGAATTACGCTTTGCAGATATCATTGCTGAAGATGGGGGGGGTTACACACCGAATCGCTATTTTTCTGTTTAAACAAAGTCAATAGCAAATAACTGATTTGCCAGACCAGGTAACAAATAATTATTATTCAAAAAAATAATAAATAAAAAAATTCACAAGAAATTTCATTTTAGACAGACCGACAGACGGAAAAAACAAACAAAATCATTTTAAAAATAGATTGTGTTTTTAAATAATTAACGCCAAATTAAATCAAATTGAACGAATAATCAATTTAAATTGAATTTACAAAACGATTAAGAGAGAGAGGATTAAGGATTATCTTTTTATCTATAGATTTGCCTCTCTAATTAATCGATGCTAATGATCTATTAGCGATAATAATTACTATTAAATGATTTCAAATTTAATCAAAAAAATAATTAAGAAGACTTATCGGACTTAATTGACAAAATTATTTAGCGGAATTTCAATGATTTTAATAATTTAATGACAGACAGATTTTAAATTTTATTTTCGAACTATTTCAAGATTAGATAAAAAAACTTAATTGATTTTAAATGCAACAATTATTACTCTAATTAAATGACAATTTTAAGAAAAATTACTTTAATTAAGACAAAACGACTTTAGCAAAAGAAAGAATTTCTTTGTTTCACAATAAAAAAATGATTGGACTTCCCGACGGACTTAAATAATTTACTGAATAGACAGACAGACCAATGAAATTTTCTCATTTTGATAAGAAATTTAATGAAATAAATTAATAAGAAAATTTACAAAAAAAATTTACAAAAAAATATACAACTATTTACAACAAAAATAATAAAATAAAAGGAAAAAATATGAAAAGAACTAAAAGGTTAGAGGGGGAAAATTAAGAGATAGAATTCAACTGGAACAAGCCCCTATGTGGAATTATCACATAGTTTGTAGTTATATTTTTAACTACTGCTCCGGGCTAGAATTTAATTTTTCTAGTGGCCGATATTTGTCTAAGCCTGACTGAAAATTGGGCGGGGAAATAGGGATCCTATTTCGGACTTTTCCCGACTGGCCCTGTCCTTGATATGGGGATAAGAGTCCTAGACTGATTTGGCCTAGGGATCGCGATAATTTGTCAAGAATTGTCAGCACGGTAGATTTAATACCGTGTGCCTCAAACGATTCATTTGATTTTCCTGGCTTAGATACTTTACTAAATAGAAGTATTTCGCCCCGGACCACCTCAAGGATCTCCCTTAATCCTTGTCTTTCAGGCTTACTGGAGGGTTTTACCTCTACAGCTTCTAATGGGAATTTAATCAGTTTTTCAGGTGGGGGATTTTTGATGACTTCAGGATGGTGAAATTCGGTGTAGAATACTTCTACTTCATCCTGGAACATTTGTAACCCATCCTGGTCACAGACTGCAACCGCCGTCTCTATTCTTGGGCTTTCTATAATGATTTCATCTGTGGTTTCCCATATTTCCCCAGATGTGCCTATTTCGATTGTCCGTTACGGCATGCTCCCTTATACTTATACCCAGCCTTCTACTCTGGTCGTCCATTTTCTTAATAATTTCCTCTATTTGACTGTTCACGCCCTCAATTTTATCATGAATGCTCTGATTCATCCTGTCTATTTTATAATTCATCCCGTCCACTTTATTATTCGTCTCTCACTGTTACTATCCATTTTACTACCAAGATCACTTTTTATTTCTCCCATTTTATTGCTCATATCTCCCATTTGTTCCATCATTCGTGCCATCATCTGTGCCATGTCAAATGGTGCATTACTCACCGGTGCTGGCGGCTGCACTTCCGGACCACTATCTGATGAAAGGCTCGGAAATTCAGCTGTGGCCGTTGCTATCTGCGCCTGGTCTATTGGTTCGGCTGGTATTTCCAACCTGGTTGAATGTGCCAATGGTTCTTGATCTTCTATTAATCCCGTGATTCCCGGCATTATAAAAAGGCTGTTTGTTCTTAAAAAAACAAAAAAATAAAAATAAAAAAATTAAACGAAAAAAAGACCTTCTCTCACTCAATTATACCCTTCACCTTCCTTAGGGCTTTTCAAATCTCGGTGTGGGACCTCCATGTTGGGATTTAAGGGCTTTATGTGACTTTAAGAGAGCCCTATAATCTAAATTGGTCAGGTGTAAATGGCTATGAACACTCTGGGTTGAAGAAAAAATAATTAAGTTAAAAAAACTATTTATTCATAGAAAAAATAATTAAAAATATAAATATAAAATAGAAAATATGGTTCAAGGGTTAAACCTGCCAGGCACGTTTAATATAGTTAAAATAAATTAGATGTAAAAAATATGAGATATTTTTTAAAAGAAAATATCTTGTAATAAAATATTAAGAAAAGAATACTTGCTGGCAAGGATAATTCCTGACCTTTCAAGGTAGAAGTTATATAAAATATATATATAAAAAAATGTAATTATGAATCGCTTCGATAAGCTCTGAAAGAAGATGAAGGCTGAGTGAAAGAAAGCAAGCGAAAGATGGCGAAAGTAGAGAGTATTGCGTAGGCGGTCCGCAGGTCTGCTCAAGACTTCAGCTCCTTCTCTACTGCCTGCTACTGAATGAATAGATTGTCGCCTCTAGGCTGACTGGCAGCGGACCTGAGATGAGCAACGCTCAGCGACAGTCTCCAGGCTGCCAACCGTCGAATGCTTTAATCATCCTATAAAAAAAGAACAAGCTTGGCAACGAAGTTGCACATTAAATGAATGGGGGGGGGTCTGCCCCTTATATCATTACACATTCAATTGTTATTAGTAATATATTTTTGCATTTAAAAAATGAGATTTTGCCCCTTCAAAAATGGGTTGTATTGAAAGGGACACGATCATTTATGAAAGGGACAGCGTAAATCTTTGCTACACACATACTAAATATTAGGAAGCACGTATATAATTAACCGTCTTTAGTTTAAAATCACATCTTTGAAAGTAGTTAATAGCATATTGGTCTTAAATTTCTATCTTAATAGATAATTAACATGGAAATAAACATTTACCTTCATATAATTAAATAAACTGCAACGGATCGTTGCTAAACTCTTATCCAAATTCATTTGAAATATTAATATGTTTGTTCCTTTATTATTAATCAGATATCACTTGCAATTTGTAGTTCATATTGAAATTAATTCAAAAATAATTCTCATTTAAGAGTCGAGGAATAACCATTCTACATTGGATTTTTGACGTTTCGGGTTTTTATTGGTAACCATTGCTGAAGACATAGAGGAATCGACTTAAAATCAAAAATAGCCATCGATTCTCATCTAATACTTGAGGAATAACAATTCTACATTAGGTTTTTGACGTTTCGATTATTATTGGTAACCATTGCTGAAGACATGGAGGAAACGACTTAAAATCAAAAATAACGATCGATTCTTATCTGATACTAGAGGAATAACCTTATTGAATTCCATTTTTGATGTTTTGACTATTAATGGAAACCTCTACTGAAAATGTAGAAGAATCGACTTAAAATCAAAAGACTAAATTCTTTTATGGCAAACAACTCAAGCTTGAGTTGTTTACCAAAAAGAATTTAGTCTTTTTGATTTTAAGTCGATTCTTCTACATTTTCAGTAGAGGTTTCCATTAATAGTCAAAACATCAAAAATGGAATTCAATAAGGTTATTCCTCTAGTATTAGATAAGAATCGATCGTTATTTTTGATTTTAAGTCGATTCCTCCATGTCTTCAGCAATGGTTACCAATAATAATCGAAACGTCAAAAACCTAATGTTAGAATTGTTATTCCTCAAGCATTAGATGAGAATCAATCGCTATTTTTGATTTTAAGTCGATTCCCTCTATGTCTTCAGCAATGGTTACCAATAAAAACCGAAACGTCAAAAATCCAATATAGAATGATTATTCCTCAAGTACTAGATGAGAATCAATCGCTATTTTTGGTTTAAAGTTGATTTCTCTATGTCTTCAGGAATGGTTACTAATAAAAACCGAAAACGTCAAAAATCCAATATAGAATGGATATTTCTCAAGTATTAGATGAGAATCAATCGCTATTTTTTATTTTAAGTCGATTCCTCCATGTCTTCAGCAATGGTTACTAATAAAAACCGAAACGTCAAAAATCCAATATAGAATGATTATTCCTCAAGTACTAGATGAGAATCAATCGCTATTTTTGGTTTAAAGTCGATTTCTCTATGTCTTCAGCAATGGTTACTAATAAAAACCGAAACGTCAAAAATCCAATATAGAATGATTATTCCTCAAGAACTAGATGAGAATCAATCGCTATTTTTGGTTTAAAGTCGATTTCTCTATGTCTTCAGCAATGGTTACTAATAAAAACCGAAACGTCAAAAAATCCAATATAGAATGATTATTCCTCAAGAACTAGATGAGAATCAATCGCTATTTTTGGTTTAAAATCGATTTCTCTGTCTTCAGCAAAGGTAACGGATAAGAAAACAACGCAGTTGCTATGGTTACTCATAAAAATTCCTCCCAAATTTTTAGCATTTCACAGAGAGAAGCCTATCCATTCTTACTTAAGCAAGGCTAAATGAGCTATATTAAAACTTTCAAATGAATAAATTTTAAAGAATTTAAAAAATTAAAAAGTACCATCTTACTCTAGAGTAAAGTACTTTAAAATATAATTTTACTAAAAACTTTATTTAACCTTTTTTGTGGTCCCCAAGGTACTTAATTAGGATATTAAATTTCATCAAAATTGGTTAAGTCATTTTCAAGATATTTAGAAAAAACTAAAAAAGTACTGAAATAAAGTACTAATGTTTGTGGGCCGATATGTACCAAAAACTAATCAGCGCTTCAGTTTGTTAAACTAATGGTAGGTTTTCAATTTCATTTCAATCGGTGCAACGGTGTGGAAAAATCGTGGGCCAAAAAAGCGATAACATACATACATACATCCATCACGCACGCACTAAATGAAAAAATCGCACTTTTTGGCCTCTCGACGAGACCCCATGTAATTTTTGGCAAAACCGTCACGTGCTAATATTCAACCTAATTGAATACTACAATTTGTGACTTTAATTGAGTCCATGGGTTCCGTAGTCTTTACCTGAGGACCCTTTGAAGCCACGCTTGCCCCGAGAGCGATTACAATACTTTACCCATGCTTTGCATTGGATAAAGTAAAAAACAAAAACATTCATAGTTCTTTTAATAGTAATAATTCTGTTTTAAAATAATTGTTTTTTCTATATGGTAAAAAGCAACAATAAAATTTTTTTATGAAATACTAGTCATGAAATGATTAGTAGAGATTGTGGTGTTGGTGCAAGGTGAAACATCTTTAATAAAGATAAGAGTAAATAAATATTATATGTAATATTCATTTACTATGAGTTAGGATTCTTGGTCACTTGTTTCACATTAAAATTAAAAAAATATTTTCTATTCTCCTTGATAGCCGAAATATATATATTGAAAAAATTTTTACATCTTTTAATTTTTTTAATTTTAATGTGAAACAAGTGACCAAGAATCCTTAACTCATAGTAAATGAATATTACATATACTATTTATTTACTCTTATCTTTATTTTAGTCATGAAATGGATGACCCTTTCATAACCGTTTGTTGTGCCCCATTCATAAATTTCAAACCCAAATTAAAAACATGACCACAAAATCTACAATTCTAAATAAAAGTATTCTGATCTTTTTACTTTGTCCAATGCGAAGCACTTCACCGGCATCCTTGAAATGATAGGAGTGTGAAGTAAGATGTCAATGTATGTACTTTAGGGTTGCTACAGAACAACAATAATGTCGTTCCGAGACGACCTTTATTTAGAGAGTTATTTGAATTGTCCCTTTCAATACGTCTCCCTTTCATGCCACCTCTCCCCTACAATTACTAAATATACAAATTCATGACAGTGATCAATGAAAATCACTAACAAATACAATAAAGAATAAGATAAAAATAAATTACAAGTGGTCATGAAATTATCTTATTAAGGCAGGAGCTGAGAGAGGAGGCATGAGTTTTTTACTTATTTTTAAATGCCTTCAGAGTGCCTGACGTTCTTAATGTTTCTTCCATTCTCTTATAAAACTAAAGGATCTGTCATACAGAGTTGTTCTATGCTTGCAAACACGGCGGAACGATCTTAGGCCAGGGGGTCAAAACTTGGAAAGTGATGTAGGCCTACCGGGGAGTCTGGAGGGCATGGAATACCCCCAGCTTACGGGGTGTCTCCCCCAGAAAATTTTGAAGCAAATTGGTACAATTTAACCCACTTTTAAACCTGGAGGTACCCAAGCGAGAGGGTTTAAGAAAAAAAGATGAAACATCATGAAAGTACAGATTATTAACACAAACTTTTGTTCCCAATTTCATCTTGTTACTACAACAGTTCAATAAAATTTGTTGTGATTTTTTAAAGTTATTGAAAGGGAAACATTTTTCCACAAGTACGAATTTTCTACTACTTTTTGGTCTTTTGGTATTAGCAGAAAAAATCATATATGGATATAATTATATGATTATATTATTTATAATTATTTAAGTATAGATATTAAATAAAACTGTGTCCAATATCTCGTTGTAATATAATTTATTTACCTTTCCGCTGACGTTTCGGATATTCACCGGTATCTTTCTGGCTAGTAAAAAAATATTAAAACCTCCAATGAATTTTCGTCATACAATTTGAATTTATTAACAACTTTCATTTAATTGGGATTTGATTGGCATTGGCAAGTTTTTAATAAATTCGAAGTGTATGATGAAAATTCTTTGGTGATTTTAATATTTTTTTACGAACCTCTTCTCAGGAGAAGGGTACTGTTGAAGATCCGAAATGTCGGCGGAAGGCTAAATAAAATTACAATACACCGAGAAATTGGTCGCACTTTTATTTAACATCTATACAGAATAAAGAAAAGGCCATTTCTATCTTCACATTTAATTCATTATTCGTATATTTCCTACATTTGATTCAATCGCGAATCAAATGTAGGTGATTTTTGTCAAATATTGAGTGAAAATAATATCTGAACTTATATATTTCTAACTTGAAATAATGATGTTAAATAAATTTATAATTTTTCTCATTAATATATCAAAGAATAATTGACACATTAACGAGAAATGTTTTGATCGCGCTTTTTTGAAAAAGATATATATCGCGAGACTACTGCGGTTGAAGCTATTGGAGTCTGCAGAGTCTTAAGTCTGGACCAAGAGAGAAAAAGATATGATCTATTTAGCTACAATCCAACGTCATTTTGCGTATAGCCCGAATGACATTCGGATGGATCACCAAATGAATTTGAAATATAAGATGTTATATATTCAATCTCCCAGTCCAGAGCGTCCGATCTATTAGCAATGTTAAGATGCTTGCCATTAATTAATCGTATGTTTCCTACATTTGATTCAATCGCGAATCGGGCGCTCTGGACTGGGAAGATTGAATATATAACATCTTAGATTTCAAATTCATTTGGTGATCCATCCGAATGCCATGCGGGCTATACGCAAAATGACGTTGGATTGTAGCTAAATGGATCATATCTTTTTCTCTCTTGGTCCAGACTTAAGACTCCGCAGACTCCAATAGCTTCAACCGCAGTAGTCTCGCGATATATATCTTTTTCAAAAAGCGCGATCAAAACATTTCTCGTTAATGTGTCAATTATTCTTTGATATATTAATGAGAAAAATTATAAATTTATTTAATTCATTATGTTTCTAGCAATCTATCGATTCTATTACTCACTAATATGTATGTATAGTGAATTCACTGATATAAAGTTTACATATCACTAAAATTTCCGCACTACCATACCAAGTCATAAAATTTTTTTAGCCCAATTCTACAATTGAATTTAAAAATCTATAAATATAATACGCGTATATCTACAAAACAATAAAAAATGTAATAATATTTATGACAAATAAGCCAGTGTTGTTTTTTTCTTTAGTTTAATTAAAACACTCTTGACTGGAGAAATTAAAAAATATATTTTTACAAAAAGATAAAAAAATGGACATTTATCTATTTGACATATTAATATGTTATTGAATGATTGAATGGATAGTGAAATACAGTATTTTAATTATAATATAATTCAGAAAAGAAAATAGAAAGTTTATATGTATATCGTTTATTAACATGAGCATGTGCTAATTTATAGGTATTTATCAGTGGCGGTTGGTGACTTTTCAACCAGGGGATGCTGTCCAAAAAATAACCCTTCATTTTTTGAAATTTTATTTTAATCTTCGCTCTTTTTTGCAAATTTCATCGAATCTGCATCATTTTCGTTATTTTTCAAATTTAACATATTAAAAAAAATATATATTTTGGGACCTTCGCCTCAAACGGATACTGCTGTGTGAGGAGTCAAAAATTAATTCTTGTGAATCTCCACAGTCCCTGAGATGGAAATCAACTATCTTCCACAATGAATCAGCCTGTCCTATAAGATAATCTTAAATTTCTCCTAATTCTATTGCTGAAAGCAATCTAGGACTTGTCTAGAGCACTTTTAGTTATTTCCGATCTTATATATTGAGAGTTCTTAGAATCAGAATATGTTGTTGAGTTATCCTAGATATTCCAGAGAAATACACCAGCTAAAAAGTCCTTCTTGAAAATAATTTTCTTTCAAGTTAACTTTACGAAACTTTAGTTAACTTAACGAAATTTCAAACATTTCTAAACTCGCCTACCTGCCAAGCGTGAAGAGTTAAAAATATCAAAATAATTTCAGGTCTTTTCGAAGAAATAATCGATTTTTCAAATATTCTACTTCTAGGACTACTTCTCTGATAAGTGTTTCTTTTTCTCTGTCTTTTAGCTTTTGATATAATAATTTAACCTTTTGAGCACTGTCAGATTTCGGTGGTTGGTCAAGGCTGAAGAACTAAAAATGGCCCTATATTATTTATTTAATGATTAATTCGATAATATTTGAGATTGTATATAGTGCTCCTTCTGATTCATGGGCCTTGAAAGACCGTCCATTCTGCTTAACGTTAAATTCGCCAATCCTTATGAGGGTTTCGTGTTTAGAAAGACATCCTCTGTGAAAAACTTCAACTATTTAGATTTTTGGTTTTCAAGTTATTTTCGACTCGACGTGTTAATTGGGGGCTAAAAACGATATCAACAGCTGATTTGTAATACCTATAGTTTGAAGCTAATATTGAAATTTATAATTGGAAGGCAGCCCAGGGGTAGTGAGGAAAGAAAAATTAACAAATAAGGTGTAATTTATTTGATTCCTTCCTCCTTTCCTTTCAAACCGACGTTTCGGAGAATTCTGCTCCCTCCTTCTTCAGGGTTTCAAGGGTCAATGAAGGAAACCCTGAAGAAGGAGGGAAGAATTCTCCGAAACGTCGGTTTGAAAGGAAAGGAGGAAGGGTTCCAATAAATTCACACCTTATTTGATATGTGTTAATTTTTTCTTTCCTCACTACCCCTGGACTGCCTTCCATTACTTTCAATTAAAAGTTCTACCAGACCGTCTCTCTCCAGAGAAATTTCGTTGCAAATTGACATTTGTTATTTGTTCTCTCTTGAAATTAAAAAATAACTAAGTAAAAAATAGATTGACCTTAAAAATTGATTACTATTGAAATTATTTGGCATCATTTTCTAATTGATCTTTGTTTTGTTGACAGTCGCCCTAATGGATTGCTTTGTGTTTGTTTGTTTGTTTTTTTAGCCGGAAGAAGAAGAAAGAGTTGGCAAAAAAATTCCCTCTCACTAGAGGATAAAAGACCTCCTCCCTAAATAGTCACCCAACCGTCTCGAAAGGCGCACCGCGATTCCGCCTTTGAATCTTAATACACACGTCTCTTTATTATGTATGGATTTTGGTGTGGGTGTGTGTGTGTGTGCCGGCTCGTGTGCGAAAAGCTTGATAAACACCAGGATGATTAATTTTTTTTTGCATTTATGAAGAAAATTAAAATGTGACTTGACAACAAACTTTTTATTTATTTGAAAGTTTATAATAGGAAAATAAGGACAAGTTTTTATGAGTGACTTTTTTATTTATCAACCAACGTTTCGTCGACTTTGCCGACTTCTTCAGTCTAAATTTTCTTGTTATCCTCGTTACCATTGAAGACCATCAGAACACAAATTTCAAAAAATATTTGACACATTCACAAAAACACAAAAACAATTGTTCTCTCTTTTCTTTTTATATTAACAATTTCATTAAATATAAAACAGAAATAACATATATAGAATGAGGCAGCCCTTTTTGAAATTTGTGTTCTGATGGTCTTCAATTGTAACGAGGATAACAAGAAAATTTAGACGAATGTGTGACATGACTATTTGAAGCCCTGAAGAAGTCGGCAAAGTAGGCGAAACGTTGGTAGATAAATAAAAAAGTCACACATAAAAACTTGTCCTTATTTTTCTATTATAAACTTTCAAATTAATACAAATTATGGACGGAAATGATGATAATTTTTATTTATTTTGATAAAAAAGAACAATTTATATACCTCAAAGATGCGCACCCCCTTTGTCTGCAAAGTCAGCTATACACAAGGAGAGTTTTCCATGGGTATGATCACCCGCATAAGAAGAGGGCTATAAGGGCATTTCTAACTTATTTATTTATTCATTATTAATTATGAATTTTGTTCGGAAACTTTCATTATTGAGAATTACCTCAGAAGCGGAATTTAAAATCTCCCCCCCCCCCTTCATGGAAAATACTATTCAGACCCCTACCATTAAAAATACAAATTTTCTGTATGGATTCAGATACCCACGATAACTTAAGAACGAAAAGTCGGAGATAGTTTATTCTTGTGCAAAATATTTGTGTTTCCAATGTTGAGAACTGATTAGAATTTGGGCTTTCTAGCTTAAGAACTTCTGGTTCGAAAATGCAGAAAACATTTTTTGAGATTTTAATCCGTTTCTATAGTAAAAAATAGTAAACAACAGGTTTGTTTTGAATTACCATTTAATGAATTGTATAGAATAATAAATATTTTAATTTTTGAATCAATTTTAATTTAGGAGTATAATAAACGATAGCGCTGAAAAAAAATATCATTGAAAAAGTGATCATTATCTAATCATAAAGAAAATGGCGTTAAAAGTGATTAATATTCTGTAAACAGCGTACCGTCTTAAAAAAGTTTCACTTTTTCCTCCAATTTATATTTATATCTTTTGTATTTTTACCGAGCTAATATGCTGTACACCTACTTCCACTTGTACTTCTAAATATTTCCAAGCACTTTCAAATATTTCCAAGTACTTCCAAATATTCCAAAGTACCTACTTCCAAATTTTCCCAAGTACTTTCAAATATTTCCAAGTACTTCCAAATATTTTCAAGTAATACTTTCAAATATTTCCAAATACTTCCAAATATTTCCAAGTACTTTCAAAATACTTCCAAAGAGGTGTACACCTACTTCCAATCGCGGATCACCCCTCGATTTTTACTGTAAGAATTTTTTGAAATGTTCTAAAAAAATATATATTATTATTAATAATAGATAGAAATATGTTGCTCAAGATGTTGGTATGGAGTATGGAGCATCACTATCTAGGGATATGAAAATTGGACGATTGGAAAGGCATAGAGAAATAGAAAAATATTAAAAATTATGAGTTGATAGAATTACAAACGAGGAAGTTCTTGAACAAATCAGAGAAAAAGAACCCTGCAGAAGAATCTTTCTTAATCAACTTTCCCTTCTCTTCGGTAATGCAAGGGTCTTTCGAGATCCATAGGGGCTGCATCTTTACTGGTGCACCTCTTCTTGCATTCGATTGCATTAAAAAAATCTGAAGAAGATAAGGGTTCAAATGATAAAGCACATCTTAAGACACGGAGATTGCTAAGGGATATTTTAGAGATCGAAGTGGGAAACAAAAGGGGAAGGGGAAGACCTTGATTGGAGTATTTCCCCCAGATAATCAAAGATATGGGATATGCGACTTTTAGAGAAGCGTGAAAGAGTTGGCATCGAATCATAGGCACCGGAACCGGAGACTCGTGGGCTTAATTAAGTCCACAAAGACTTTTGAAGTGTGGGAGGGGGGGGTGCTGAGACGGACTATGTCGACTACTTTTTACATGCTTTATATTAGCTTCCCTGTATGTATCTATCAATGTGACTTTTGTTCTGTTAAATTCCGCAAACATTTCTCTATAAAAATAATTGTTTACCTACTCAATTTAAATGAAATTATATAAAAATAAATACATTTCATTCTGTTAAATTCCGAAAACTTTTCTCTATAAAAATAGTTAAGACTAAAAAGTAAAAAAATAAATTATATTTTAAAAAACTAAAAAACATGCTTCTAAAAAGTACAAAATAATGTAATACTTAATCAAAAAGCGTGGGGCACTTTGTCGAAATTAACTAAAAGTTTCTGCGCCCCACACTTTTTGATTAAGTATTACCTACATTATTTTGTACTTTTTAGAAGCATGTTTTTTAGTTTTTTTTTAAATATAATTTGTAATGAAGTTTTTTCTTTAAAAAAATTCTTTAATAATATACCTATATTAAATTAACTATTTTTACTGTTTAAATGTATTTACTTTTTAACCGACTTCAAAAAAAGGAGGAGGTTCTCAATTCGACTGAATTTTTTGTCTATTTTTTTAATATTAAAATGTATTATTCTATTATTTTATAATGTTATTTAATATAATATTTGAAAATATATTTATGTATTTTATTAAAGTTTGTCCGTTCTACTTTGTTGTTAAATATATTTTTTTTTGAGACCCCCAAAAAAATTCAAGGTGCAGCATGTTTCGAATAAAGAGTTAAGTGGAGGTGGGAGAGGTGGCATCTTAGGACTGATTATACTCCATGATGATGATTAGGTAATAATGACAAAAAAAACATTCAAAGGACAAGACCGTCTTTCCAGCAACTTATAACCTTCAATCTTTCAAGACCTGCATCCACAGGATATCTTCGACTCCTACCCAATCCCTAAATCTCTTCTTATCTTCACGATACAAGGGTCCACCTCGGACTACAGAGGTTGTACCTTTATGGTGCATCTTCTTCTTGTATCAATATCATTATAAATAAAAAGAGAAAAAAATATTAAGAAAGAAATTTTTCTTAAAACTTGAAAACAATGTGGAAGAACGTCAAAAAATTTTCACTCATAAAAAAGAAAAATTCGGCCCGGAAAACAAAGAAAAATGTATGTCAACTTCTTTTTAGAATTAATTCTGATTCAGATCGCGCATTTTTTAAATGTCGTCTGCTCATTTTAAAAATGTTGTATTTACTCGAGTGGTTGGTTAATAATAGTAAAATTCACCTCTACGTATCTGTGCTCGATGTCGATCCCCGTGCTTGACTCTAACCCAGCGACCTGCCAGAAGAGCACCAACAGGATCCACCGCATCGATGAAGTGCATTCCTTCATTCCGGTATTACCCGGGAGACACCGTGTTCGGCGCGCCTTCACTTCCACTGGCTGAATGACCAGGTTACCTTCGACGGACGCGACGATCCGCTCTGGCTCTCAGACCCCCTCCGAGCACCGAGCCATCTCCATCTTAAGGATTTCTTAAGCACAACAACAACAACGCCAGAAGGGGACCTCCCCCGAATTGTCCTAGAAGCATCAATTGTCCGGAAAACTATCGGGGTTATCCAGGTCAACCCAATAATTATAGGAAAATCAAAATTAGAAATTTGTTCAAATTTCTTATTTTATAATAAACATATTTTTACTTAATCATATTACTGATACTAAGAGAAAGAATGTAATCTGCTGGAAATATTTTGATTAGCTTTTTCCAGATATCTCAAAAACGGCTAATAAATAAAGAATTATTTGTACGAAAAAGTGAAAACTTTTTAAAGATTTGGTAGGCTCTAAGGCAAGCGTCGGTAACCTATGACCCGCGGGTCACCAAGTGACCCATTTTATCATTTCAAGTGATCCACTTGAGTCCGGTGAAAAAATCACCTGTAATGTTTCAATATTTTGCAATAATTGTGTTAGCATTTATACATACATATTTTGATTTACTGGAAAACATAAGAAATTTTTAGTCTTGTTACCAACCATAATTACGCTACACCAAGCACGGCGGAACGATCTTAGAGCCAAGGAGGTCAAAACTTGGAAAGTGATGTCATAAACGGGAGGTCTGGGGGTAAAACTTTGAAGCAAATTTGTACAATTTAACCCATTGTTAAGCAGTTTGTAGCTGTGGTTTTATTGAAAACTGAAAGAAAAAAGACCCACCAGAGGCTCCCACCCTTCCATGTGGCCATACACTCGTACAGTAAACGCAGGTAGAAGACAACCTGTTCTTGACCTAGTCCTACCTATTTAATTAAAAAGTGTAATTATTAGGCTAACGTTTCGGCGCAAGATTTTTAGATTTTGTTAACGCAAACAGATAATGGTATCTATAACATTAATTTTACTTAATTAAATTTCTTTCTTTAGGAGGAAAAATCATCAAATCGGTTCACAATTGGCGAAGAAATCAGGTAACATAAACACACAAAAAAATCAGTCGAATTGATAACCTCCTTCTTTTTTGAAGTCGGTTTAAAAGGAGGAGGTTCCAAGCTTTCTTCAAGGCACTTTTAAACCCTGAAGAAAGAGGGAAGGAAGATCTCTGAAAAGTCGGCTTTTAAAATATTTGACGTTCCAATATATTATTTTATTAGGAGTATTTTTTGTACTTGGGCTTTCTCCCCATCAATATCCATTATAAATATGCGGAGAGGGCAGGAATATTAGTCACTTAGTGTTTTCAAAGTCTCGTCAGATTTTTTTTTCAATCTGTACAAATTCATTCCCTACAATTTATTTATATAAAAGATAAAAAAAATTTTATTGATTGTTTTTATAAATTAAAATAAGCTGACATGTTCTGATGTGACCATCCACTTGAATTTACCATACAACCTGGCCCCTAAAATTATTTATAATCATGTAGGGGGTTAGTTTTTTCATTTTTAGACTTCTGGGGTCCCACTGATTATGTATACAAAATTTGGTTGAGTTTGGTAAATGGCCAAGATTTTCATTTTTTGAACCTACACCCCCCCCCCTCCCATTTAGGGCGGTTAGTTTTTGCATTTTTATACTTCTGGGGTCCACTGATTATGTATTTAAAATTTGGTTGAGTTTGCTCAAATGGCCTAGATTTTTTATTTTTAACCCTCCACCTCCCTTAATTTTGGGTTGATATGCACCAAAATAGAATCAGCTCTTAATCTCAATGGATCAAAACTACGTGTGAAATTTGGTTTTGATATTCAAACTAGTTTTTGAGCTAGGTCGTCCACAAAAATTTGGCAACGCACAGACTAACGGACAACCAGACAAACTAACAGACATTTTGACAAAACAATTATTATCTCGAAAAATAAATTTTTTCGATGTTCACTTAATAGAGCTTTTTGTAGAGCGAAATGCCATGGTTTCGCTTAATTTTTTTTAATCAAAATAGTTTCAGCCGTTTTTGAGATATTTCGAAAAAAAGAAGGAAAAAAAAACACTTTTTTCATGCACGATTACAATACTTTGACCATACCCTGTATGGTAAAGTAAAAATACAAATCTTTTATAAAAAAAAAAAAAACAATCCAAAACACGTTTATTCAAAGTCAAACGTTTCGGGTGAATTGATTAAACGTGTATTGGATTGTTTTTTTTATAAAAGATTTGTATTTTTTTAATTTATCATTATATAAATAAATTTCATGATGTACGGAAGAAGGAAAGAAAGAAAAAGGAATTTTAAAATATACCATTAAACCTATAATAATAATTGACTATTCTAGGATGATTAATTAAAGTATGCCCAATTTCTTATCCTACTCCTCCTCTTTCTTATTTATTAAAACTTTCACTAAAACATATCACAATTTTATATAAATCAATTCATCAATAATTATATTTTAAAAGTGTCTTTTGATTTCATCTGACTGTCTGAATTCTAATACACACGATTACTCAAAAACGAGTCGTAGAATCGGTTTCTCGAAAACGGCTTTAACGATTTCGCTAAAAATTGGTGTACTTATCAAGTCTCATGAGTTATTAGTCGTGTATAAATTTTAATCCGATTGAAATAAAGGAAGGGGGTGTAAATTAGTCATGTCGCAAAATAAATATTTTAATCGTTCATATCTCGTCTTCGGAAAGTCGCAGAGCCTTGAAATTTGAAACTTAAGCGATTTAGAGGCAAAAAGTTACCGAGCATCGCTCGGTGCTCTAGGCACTTAATATTAAACGTAAAAATAAATGCTTCATTTATGTCTATATTATAAATATATTTCCATAAAATCTCAATAAAATGATTCAAAAAAATAATGTTTTCCTCAGTTTTTCTAAAACTCAAAATTTATTCAGTTCTCTGCATTGGAAATACAAACATTTTGGCACAAGAACGAACTTCCTACGACTTGTCTTGGGTATCTGAATCCTGACACACAGACAGAAAAAAATAAGTTGAAAATAATTTTACTTCACAGACATTTTTCAACAAAATGAGTAAATAAGCTGACGTGTTCTGATGTGGCCATCCACTTGACTTTACCATACAACCTGGCCCCTCACTTTTATTTAATATTTAATAAAATTATTTATAATCATATAGGGGAGGGGGGTTAGTTTTTCCATTTTTAGACTCCTGGGAGCCTAATGATTATATATACAAAATTTGGTTGAGTTTGGTACAAGAGCCTATATTTTCATTTTTTGACTATACCCCCCCCCCCCCCATTTTGGGCGGTTAGTTTTTTCATTTTTAGACTTCTGGGGTCCCACTGATTATGTATAAAGAATCTGGTTGAGTTAGGTAAATGGCCAAGATTTTAATTTTTCGACCCCCCCCCTCCCTTCACCATTTTTGGCGGTTAGTTTTTGCATTTTTAGACTTCTGGGGGCCCACTGATTATGTATACAAAATTTGGTTGAGTTTGCTCAAAATGGCCTAGATTTTTAATTTTTAACCCCCCCACCCCCACCCCCACCTCCACTCCCCTTAATTTTGGGTCGATATGCACCAAAATCTAATCAGCTCTTAATCTCAATGGACCAAAACTACGTGTGAAATTTGGTTTCGATATTCACACTAGTTTTTGAGCTAGCTCGTCCACAAAAATTTTATAACTCACAGACTAATGGACAACCAGACAACCAGACAACCAACCAGACAACTAGACAGACTAACAGACATTTTGACAAAACAATTATTATCTCGAAAAATATAATTTTTTCGATGTTCACTTATTAGAGCTTTTTTGTAGAACGAAATGCCATGGTTTCGCTCAATTTTTTAATCAAAATAGTTTTAGACGTTTTTGAGATATTTCGAAAAAAAGAAGGAAAAACCAATTTTTTCATGCATGATTACAATACTTGACCATACTCTGTATGGTAAAGTAAAAATTTAAAATTTTTGCGTGAATTCAAACTAGGCTCTCCCAGCAGAGGTGTCTTCTGCCTGCTGGACGTACTGAGTAGTTAATGCATTTTGTATGGAAATTCATTCCTTTTTATGAGCCCTGTTTCCCCCATCGATTTGGAGAGAACAGGCTGGTGCGGCTGCCGGCGAGCGCTTCTTGAGCCTGTGTAGTAATTAATCCGCCACTGTTTTCTCCTATATTTTTTCTTCTTTATGGCTTGGTGAGTCATTAGTTAATCTTCCCTGAGTGGCCAGGGCGGGCTGTCGGTTTCGTTGTGTCCTCAACGAAGGAAGGAAAGAGGTGGGGGTGAAGTAAGCAAGCACTGAGCATGAAGGAACCGGTGACGATCCGTCAACGTTACGCCTTCCAAGTCCCGTACACTCAACTTCTTACTAAAGCTTTTTTTATTTTAAACCTCTCACTTCAATTATCAAATATAAAATCCATCTTTCATTCAATGAAAACTAAAAAAATTGCGCATCCTGAAAAAAAATCTTCCCCTTGAATACCATTTCATGTGTATTAAGGTAATATCGGATGTAAGATATCTTAATGAAGTTTGTTCGTAATTTGTAATGGAAATGAAATATTCATCCAGTGATTCATAAACTGAACTAATTGTCCTAATTCTAAAATAGTGCTTCTCAAAGTAGTTGTTTTACCATATGGGTTTTCTTAGGATTTTTTTGAAATTTAGACAAATTATTATTTAAATACCACTGCATCGATTGGTGGCAAAACGAAATTTATGAACAATACAGTTCGGAGATATTAAATTTCAAAAATCGAGTTTTTCAGACTCTTATATATTGCACTATACGGGATATCGGAAAGTTTACATACATATTTAATTATAATTTCGAAACTCTTCTTACCATTTTTATAAAAAACTAAACCAACATTAAACAATAACTAATACATTTTTTAAGAAAAATTTAATTCATAGTTAAAACACAGTTTCTGAGATAATAATGAAAAATTTACACTAAAAACAAGCTGGCAACAACGAATTTATTTAATCTAAAAAGTGGGTTAACTTTAGTAATTTTGTTGACGTTTTTTCGCTTCAGCCATTGTCGCAATAGATTTCAATCGTTTATTAAGAACTTATTGTTTGATAAATCGACCTTTATAATGTATTTTATCTGTCATTTCTATGATAAAAATATTCAAGCTAGGACAATGTTGCCAGATTTGTCAAACGAGCACGGGATTAGCTAGTAGTAGATAAACAGCAAAAAGTTTTGGGCTTATGAATTATGAATCCTTATTGTCTGTTCTATATACTCTAGCATTAACTTTTTGCTAGTATTGTCAACTAACAACTACTTTAAACTATGTATGGGTCGCGTAACTGAATTTTGGGTTCTCGAAACATCGGGCA
Source organism: Forficula auricularia (assembly GCA_024734495.1). Lineage (NCBI taxonomy): Eukaryota > Metazoa > Arthropoda > Insecta > Dermaptera > Forficulidae > Forficula > Forficula auricularia. Next base: position 3,580,788 of record JALMQS010000150.1, read on the forward strand.
ACGATGACTGCCTATGAAACAATAATCAAAGAAAATATTATAATGCCCAGCTGCCAAAAATTAAAGTTTACTGAATTCGAGGTATTTCTGTCATTGAATTTCAAATAATTTCTAAAATTGCCATTTTGTATTAGATATATTTATTTAGTGTGAAGTGACCTTATTCTCAGCATTGGCGATTATAAAATCAAAATACAGTTCAAATTTGTTCATTATTCTGTACGCTTTTGAGAGATTTTAGTGATTTACTATTAAATTTGTATTGGAGATGAGGGATGAGGCTACAAAAATATAACAAACCCTTTATAGATCTTTAGTTTTATTTTAAAATAATCATTTGTTACTTTGTGACAATAAAAATAAACGATGTTCATCAGTACATCTGAAACGATGAATCATCAGTACATCTGAAATCAGAACAGAATCAATAATTTATGTAATAGTGTCCATGCAAATTACAAAATTCTTTCAATTCAATCAAATACATATTGGATTATATAGGTTTTTAAAACGTAATTGTTTGTAGTGGTACAAGTAATAAAATATTTTTGTCAGCAGACAATTGAAGATTGTTCTTTCGCGACAATCCACACAAAAAGTTTTAGCCTCGTAACCACTCTATACCTACATATGAACGGTGCTAAAATTTTAGGTTATGTTTTTATAACGTGACTGTACTTCTCACACTACTATATCCTGTTTATGAATGGATCGTTACCAAGCCTTTGATCTTTATCCCCTAAACTAAAAATAAACGCCCAAATATGTTGTTTTTTTTATCAAAACTAAGAGGTAAATAATTTCAATTTTTTTAAGTTACTCCGAATATATTATTCTAACAAATATTAGTTTTTCATCAAGATGGTGAAAGTCCTTAAAGTCCTTCAATGAAAAAAAATAAAATAATGATCATTTTCCCACCCTTTCCCAATCTACCATATGTAAAAAATTTCATTTTTAATTGCAATTATTTCATGTTTGGTGTGGTAAATCGTTTTCAAATTTTAACAGTGTGTTTATTATGCTTTTAATGACTTATATTCCAAGTTTCGAAGACTTCTTGAATTTTTGCATTTGTGAAAGAACTACCTTAAGTTTGAAATATGAAATTAGACATAAATTTGACCAATAAATTTTAATTTTTCTCATTAATATATCAAAGAATAATTGATACGTCAACGAGAATTATTTTGACCGCGCTGATTTGGGAAAACCTTCAGATAAATTTGACCCCCCCCCCCCCCCCCCCCTTCATTCCTCATCTTTCTAGAATGGAAGAAACAATTCCTGATGTTACATTTCACATTCATCATCCCTTAAAAATAAAAACAAAAAAATAGATGTTCTAAAATTTTAAAATAATCTCTAAATTAGGGCTGTCCAGCCCGCGGCCCAGCGCTTCAATGAATGCGACCCAACATAAATTTATAAACTTCCTTAAAGCATTGAGATTTATGTATATGTTGTATTCCTGTAAAAAGACATAACAATTTAACCTGATAATTTTGTTTCTCTAAAATAAGAAATCTACCGAAAAGTTTTCGAAGAATAAGTGCTAATTTTAAATTTTGAATCTGGACTAAAATTCAAGATTTTGGTAAATATAGTCACCATTTCGGTCTATTTTCGAGTCCATTTTTATTATATATAAATTTTTTACCTGCAAACTTCCTGACATATCTAACCTTCAAAACTTCAACACCTACACCCTCCACTCTTTCTCTTGATCTATTTCTTTTTCTCTTCGTTAATGCAGGGATCTTTCAAGATTCATAGGGGCCACATTTTCATGGGCCTCTTCTTGCATTTGAGACCATTAAAAAATAAGCTGACGTGTTCTGATGTGGCCATACTTGACTTTACCATACAGCCTGGCCCCTCACTTATATGTAATATTTAATAAAATTATTTATAATCATGTAAGGGAGGGGGTTAGTATTTCCATTTTTAGACTCCTGGGGCCCACTGATTATATATACAAAATTTGGTTGGGTTTGGTACAAGAGCCTATATTTTCATTTTTTGGCTATACACTCCCCCCCCCCCCCCCATTTTGGGCGGTTAGTTTTTGCACTTTTAGATTACTATGGCCCCAATGATTATGTATACAAAATTTGGTTGAGTTTGCTCAAATGGCCTAGATTTTTAATTTTTAACCCCCCCCCCTCCCCCTCCCCTCCACCCCTCTTAATTTTGGGTCGATACCCACAAAAATCTAATCAGCTCTTAATCTCAATGGACCAAAACTACGTGTGAAATTTGGTTTCGATATTCACACTAGTTTTTGAGCTAGCTCGTGCACAAAAATTTGGTAACGCACAGACTAACTAACAGACTGACACAATTATTATCTCGAAAAATATAATTTCGATGTCCACTTATTAGAGCTTTTTTGTAGAGCGAAATGCCATGGTATCGCTCAATTTTTTTTAATCAAAATATTTTCAGCCGTTTTTGAGATATTTCGAAAAAAAAGAAGGAAAAAAAAACTTTTTTCATGCACGATTACAATACTTGACCATACCCTGTATGGTAAAGTAAACAAAAATTATCTGCGGCCCGAGTCATTTTTTTCTTCAAATGGGGCCCGGGTAAGCTAAAAGCTTGGACACCCCTGCTCTAAAGCATAAACATGTATGAATTAATTCCTAATTATTATATATAATATTTCCTTTGTCACTATAGTTTAAAACAAAATAAAAAATCATGATAAATAGATTTTAATGAAAAAATCATTAGAAATAAAATCCTGCAGGAAGCAAGTAATAATATCTACTAATAGGAATGTCCCATTCATGGCACTGTGAACATTAACAACGAAAACAACCCAAAACAAGTTGAAACAAATTTGAAATGGAGGTGACATTGACCAGGTCATTCCCGAGGACATAATTATATCAAATCAAAAATATTACAGAAATATGATAATAGCATCTTAATAAGATACAAACGAGTTGTTCATTTCCTTTAGTTATTTCCAGCAGAGGATATAATATCTTGGAAATTTATTATATAACCAGAACAATAAATAAATAAATAAAAATATATTTAAAAAAAAATTTTCTAAAAAACTCGCTTTTATTTCAAAAATTCAGTAAAAAGTAGAAAATAATTTATCTTCAGTGCCTACTCAAAATGTTCATTCTAAAAATAAAAGCGTGTGTGGCTATTTTAATTAATTTTTTTTGAAAATCACCCACGCTTTTAGTTCCAGTCGATTTATGTAGTATAGAAAAGTTCATTTCCTTATTTTTAGTAAATTAAAAAAAAAATATATGCTTTTTAAATTTATTTAGTACCTATATTATATTACTTATATTATATTCCAATTATTTACTATTAATACTTTTTAGATTAAAATTTGGGTCGGTTGGGATATAAAAATTTGAATTTTCCTCCTAAAGATTTTTTCTAGATAGCCATATATATTGCTGTTTTTTTTACTTTAAGTTTAGGGTACGGTCAAGTACCTATTGTAATCGTGCATGAAAAGTGTTTTTTTTTTGCTTCTTTTTTTCGAAATATCTCAAAAACAGGTGAAACTATTTTTATTAAAAAAATTGGGCGAAACCATTTCGGTCTACAAAAAAGCCCTAATAAGTGAACATCGAAAAAATTATTTTTTTCGAGATAGTAACTGTTTTGTCAAAATGTCTGTTAGTCTGTGCGTTACCAAATTTCTGTGGACGAGCTAGCTCAAAAACTAGTGTGAATATCAAAACCAAATTTCCCATGTAGTTTTGGGGCATTGAGATTAAGAGCTGATTAGATTTTGGTGCATATCGACCCAAAATTAAGGGGGGAGGGGGGTTAAAAATTAAAATTATCATATTTTTTAATAGAATTGTCACTGGGGACGAGAAATGGGTTGTCTACAATAATGTGAACGGAAGAGATCATGGAGTAAAAAAGATGAATCGGCTCAAACCACTTTGAAAGCCGATATTCATCAAGAAAAGGGGATGCTCTCTGTCTGGTGGGATTTCAAGGGAATCGTATTTTATGAACTTTTGTCAGCCAATACCACGATCAATTCTGAAGTGTACTGCCATCAACTGGACAAATTGAATGATTCACTAAAACAGAAAAGGCCAGAATTGTTCAATAGAAAAAGTATAGTGTTCTATCAGGATAACGCGAGACCTCATACAAGTTTTGTAACTCGTCAAAAGTTTTTACAGCTTGGATGGGATGTAACTACCACACCCATTATATTCATTCTCCAAATCTGGCACCATCGGATTATTACTTGTTACGGTCCCTGCAAAATATTTTAGACGACAAAACCTTTACTCCAAATGAAGGTGTCAAAAATGCATTGGATGAGTTTTTTGCTAGCAAAGATCAACATTTTTTTGAACGTGGAATAATGCTACTGCCAGAAAGATGGCAAAAGGTATTGGACCAAAATGGGGAATATATAATTTAATCAAATATACCTATATACACTATAAGAAAATTGTCTTTCATTTTCACCAAAAAAAAACAAAAAACGAAATGACTTTCCGAACGATCTAATAAAATTAAAAATCGCAATAAACTTTATTATCATATAAAAGTAATGATGATAATAATGTTAATAATATTAGCACAACGTTCTTTCATTCAATGTAAAAAAATAATTAGTAATCATTATAATAAGTCAGAAAAAGAGACAATTAGTTTTTGATTCGGTCTGACTGGTAAGCAGGCCTTGAGATGATGACACGCGCCAAAAAGTCATCTTGGGACATCCAAATCAGATAATCATATATTTTATCAAAACTAATGATCGAATATAATTATTTAGAATGGATCTTTTTATGAACAGAGAAATATGACCAAGACATCAATTAAGGCAAGGCAACCAACGAAACTACTAGAGACTAGAGCAATCCCCCCCTCCTCTGAATCAAATATAAATATGTATATATTAGGGTGTCCCAAGACATAAGGGAAATAAGATACGCATACCCTCTATTTTTTTCTGTTTGACCTCAAAAACTCAAATAATAAATATTATTGCGATTGAATAAGAATAACTTGTTCCGACTTGATGCCAAACATACTAGATGTACAAGTATGAAATGGGAATTTGAGAAATAGATGACGTACCAATTTAGTGCTTAGTATAAAGATTTGACATAGATGCCAATTTGTTGCTCCATTAACAAGTGTCAAATGCGCATAAGTGATAAATTGAAAAAATGTTTACATATTATTATTTTGCTGTGTTCAATATGTCGAAATCTGTGCCAAATGACAGCATTCGCCAACATCTTTAATTTTTTATTTTCATTCGAAGAGAACAGCTGCTGAATCATACTGAATGCTTCGAGAAGCTCATGGTGAACATGCTCCATCGCAAGATACGTGTGAAAGATGGTTTCGGCGTTTCAAAAATGATGATTTTGATGTTGCAGACAAGGAACACGGAAAACCGGCAAAAAGGTAAGAACATGTAAAATTTCAAGCATTGTTGGACGAAAACTATTAAAAGGGTTAATACCAAACGCTACCAACAACAATTGATCGGTTTGAACAGTTTGCTGCTCCAAAAGCGATCAGAATATCAAAAAAGACAAAATAGGGGCATTATTCTCCATGACAATGGTCCATCATACACGGAAAACCCGGTTCGCGAGACGTTGGAAGCACGCAGCTGGGAATTTCTACCCCCATGCGGCTTACTCACCAGACTTTGCTTCTTCCGATTACCACTTGTTTGAATCGATGGGTCACGCATTTGCTGAGCAGCGCTTTGGTTCGTACGAAGATGTGAAAAAATGGCTCGATGATGGGATCGCAGCAAAAGGGGACGTTTTTTACTGGCGTGGTATTCACAAATTTCTCGAAAGATGGGAAAAATGTATAACAAGCGATGGAGCATACTTTGAATCAAGCACTTTCTATCATTCTTCCGAATTTAACATGTTTTTTAGAAAAAAATCCCCATTTCATACTTGTACACCTGGTAAGACATGAAAATTTGTACTGAGTTAATATGGAAGGATTCTAGAACTCAATGTTTATTCGGTAAATAAAACATGATTATGTCCAAATGATATACCTATTTATATATGTATTATATATTATATATATTATATATTTATTTATATTTAGAAAACATTCTTTAAATTTTCTTTTCATAGTTTTCTTTTTACAGTCAGGATAAATCTTCTGATGATCTTGTAGGCAACCTCATCCATCCAGCATGGTGCATGGCACCTGGAGGTCGAATTTAAAATTTTCTCTCTGTGTCTCCGCCTAAAAATGTAACAGAAAGCTATAGTCATCTCTATTTCTTTGGTCAGTTCATTTCGGTAAAACTCAAGCAAATTGTCAATATCGGAAACAGTCAGGGACAATGTAAGCTTTTCTTTATAGCACTGAATTTTATCAGAACCAATTTCCAGTCATCTCGGAACTTTTTGAAGAGTGGACTATCAGGGATTATAGTCACTTGACTCAATTTCTCTTCGATCACACTTTTAACACCAATTCATAGACCTGATGGCGACAAGCAAAAATGTGATTCTCTATTAAGTTTATGTTCCAGAAAAACACGCAGGCACTATTGTTACGACCTGTATTTGAAGCTGAAGTATCTCAACAAAGAATTTGCACTTTATCTTCAAGATTCCAGTCTACAAACAGCTTGCGCATGTTCTCTTCCTGAAGAGCTTTCGAACCTTGGCATATCAATAAATTGCCCTTTATTTACAAATGAAATAACTATCGCAAGACGATCTTCTTTTGATTTCCGAGCATCTAAAGTAGGTAACAGTTTTCCCAATGGATAATGCACTCCCGCATAGTGAGATTTGCGCTTTCATTAAGAGTTAAATTCACTTCACGAATATTGTTAAATAAAAGTTCCAGAACTTGTCCATTAGTGGGAAGTTTTGAACCAGTTATTTGATATTTCACGTTCCCTAACAAAAATATACCCCTTTTAGAACTGAGTAATTCCACCGACATGTTGACTAAATGAAAACAATGCGTCTACTAACAAAATAGCAAGGGATTAGATAAGTCGGCTCGCATTCGCCTTAGTCTGCAAGTACTGACATGTTTCGCTGCAAATCGGCTCAGGTTGCCGTGGTCAGGCGTACTCGAAATTTCATTACATTTGTTTTGATATTAAACAAAAAAATTAAGAGGGTATGGGTTAAAAAAAAGACTGATTTTTTTGGGACACCCTAATACATACTTATATATTAATTTATTTGTTTGAGATTATAGTTTTGACCTTCATCATCAGTCTTTTTAATTTTAAATATTTTTCTTTATAAATTTAAATATTTTATTTGTTATTTCTCATAAGGTCAATTACCTAATTGGATATAGGTATTATAGAAAATTTGTTTTCAAATTATAACAAGGTAGATATAGTACATAAACAAATTGTTTGATGATTTCTCTTTATAAATCAACAACTGTGCTACTTTCGGCAAAACAAAATCTTTTTAACCGACTTCAAAAAAAGGAGGAGATTATCAATTCATCGGAATGTTTTTTTTGTTAATTAATTAATGAAATATCCGTTTGCCAGGGTAATTCTTTGGAAATGAAAAGTTGAAAATGTGTTAAGAGAGAGGATTGGCCATATAACTAGATTGACTTTTATTTTAAATTGAAATAATAATTTTTTATTCGTGATATGAATGGAGAGACAGATATCGTTTACTTTACTTTTTGATTTAGGTACTAATAATTTTTTTTATACAATATTTTATATATCTGTTTAATAACTAAAAATTTATTAAACTAGAATACGTATACGTATACATGGCAGCATGAAATGTTTCTGTACATTATTTTTACACAAAAATTTAAAAAAATAATCAGTTGCTATAGATATTGGAATCATAAGTTTCTTTCTTACGTTACCCAATCTCACGTTTTAAATGGTTGTATTAGGGTTCGTGCCATGACTTTCAATAAATATAACTTATTTAGTTAATAAAGGCAAATCAAAGAAGATATCTAGTATAAATAAATATACATATAAATAAATCAAAGCCTACAGCGTGCGGAGGCCAAGTTCGAGCATTAGCTTGGCCGTACACGCTGAACACAAAACCATTTCGAGCCAATTTCGATCTCCTGCAGCTCGGAATCTATTTGAGATACAAAGCTGAAATTATACCATACACATGTAATTATGTAATCCATCTTGAGGAGAGTACCAAATTTCAATAATATAGCTTAAATAAATTCTGAGATATGAACCTGAGAAAATAGCTAATTTTGGCACTCACTCACTCACTGACCTCTAGGGTCTTCTAATCATTCCAGCATCATGAAATTTCGTCTGCTAGAAAGTGGAACACAAACAAAGGAAAAATTCCAAAAATATAAACTTTCTATCTTTCAACCCCTTCAAAATTGAGGGGAGGGTCAAAAATGAAAATTCTAGCCTGTTGGACCAAACTCAACCAAACTTTGTATACATACCATATTATGTGGGCCCCAGGAGGCTAGAAATGCAAAAACTAAACACACAAAATGGGAGAGGGTCAGAAATAAAAATTCTAGTCCTTTGGACCAACGGGCTTTCTCATAGTTTACAAAAAGAAGAGAAATCTCAATCAAAACATTCTGTGAAAAAACAGGCCAAGTTCGAAAATGTAGTGAAATCTAGTGTGTAGCCAAGTTAAATTCGCTAAGAATAATTAAGTTGAGAAAATAGTAGATCTTAATTATTCTTAGAGAATTTAACTTGGCTACACACTAGATTTCACTACTTTTTCGAACTTAGCCTGTTTTTTCACAGAATGTTTTAATTGAGATAAAATCCTCGTCATAGATTTTCTCTTAACAACCCTGCTACTCTGGACAAGAAAAAACTTTCAATAACTTATTTATTATAGTATTTTTGAATGTAAAACTCTACCTGTCTTCATGAAAGAAATTTCATTCCAGTCGCTTATCAGACTTTGACAAAAATTATAATTTTTTTTTCATAGAAAAATAGTTAAACTAGCTAAACTAGCAACAGTAAGCACAATAAAAGGGAAGAGAGATTGTTTTAAGGCAGCGGTTCTCAACTTTGATATCGATACATATACCTACTGAACAAAAGCCAATTCGAAATTCAACTATCAACAACAAAAATATTTATCTTTTCTGTAATTTATTCTAGTCATTTTTAGATTATTAAAAAAAAAATTTAATCTAAAATGAAAATATAAAAATGTATACTCAACGAAGAGAAGTAAATTGAAAAATGAGGAAAAATATCAATTCGATCAAACAAAAAAATTCAAAAAAGTTTCTTAAGGCCGACTTCATCTTCACTATGAATAGAAATATTTCACATGAAGTTTTAGTGAATTTATATTAATTTTGATGAAGATATAAACAAACTTGTATAGACTCACATATTGACTATACAAAAATCTATGTATTTATCTCTAGAGAACTCCCTGCGTACCACAGGTTGGAAAATCTGTGTTTTAGATTTGTTTTATATAATTGCACATGGAGGCACTGAACCAGTTACTATAACATATTATGCAAGAGGGTATGTCTTTTGTGGTGATCTAAAGTTTGAAACTTCAAAATAATGATCTTAGGGTGAGGTATAGGCAATTGTGAATGATGAAACATGCCGAACAAAATTCATAATAAATAATTAAGGTAGTTGTTTCGCGACAATACTAGAAAAAAGTTAATGCTAGAGAGTATATAGAACAGACAATAAGAATTCATAATTCATAAGCCCAAAAGTTTTTGCTGTTTATGTACCACTACTAGCCAATCCCATGCTCGTTTGACAAATCTGACAACACTGTCCGAGCTTTTATATATTTTATCATAGAAATTTCAGATAAAGTACATTCTAAAGGGAGAATAAAACAAAAAGTTCTAAATAAGCGATTGAAAGCTGTTGCGACAATGACTGAAGGGGAAAAACGTCAAAAAAAGTACTAAAGTTATCCCACTTTTTAGGTTAAATACATACGTTGTTTCCAGCTTGTTTTTAGTGAAATTTTTTAATTATCTATTCATTATCATCTCAGAAACTGTGTTGTAACTATGAATTAAAATTTTCTTAAAAAATGTATTAGTTATTGTTTAATGTTAGTTTAGTTTTTTATAACAATGGTAAGAAGGGTTTCTTAATTATAATTAAATATGTATGTAAACTTTCCGATATCCCGTTTAATGCAATGTATAAGAGTCTGAAAAACTCTATCTTTGGAATTTAATATTTCCGGAACTATATTGTTCATCAATTTCGTTTTGCCACCAATCGATGCAGAAGTATTTAAATAATAATCTGAATAAATTTCAAAAAAAAATCCTAAGAAAACCCAAATGGTGAAACAACTACCTTAAATAAATAATATGAAATCTAAAGGACAAATTCTGTGGACTCTTGCCTCGCCATAAATGAACCCACCAGCCACCAGTGTTTCAAGATGCCCTACAGAGATTAAACAAAATTTGGATTACATTTTATAATATAAGTATATGTAGTAAAAAAATAAGAGAATCATATATATTTCGGGTGAGTTTTTTATCTTGAGACAGTCTTATAACTCAAAAACAGTGCATTAGGTACATCAAAAATGTTTCAAATAAAAGTTTATTTATATCAAGGGGGAAATTAAACTACGCTATTATTTGTCGACCTAGAACAAGCTTTCAAAGGTAGGTATTTCGAGGTAATGTTCTATTTTTTAAATGGAAATCTATATGTTTCTGTACACATTCTTAATCTAGAAAAAAAAACTGAACAACTTTCATTAGAATTATTTTTTATACGATATCAAATAAACAAAAATATTAAATTAATTAGATCTCAAAAAAAATCCAAATAATTATTTTTAACAATCATTCAACTTAATTTTCAAATAATAATGATCAAATATTTAATTATTAAATAAATAATTTAATAATTTTACGACACTGTTCTAAGACATTCCAGGGTGTATTGGAAGTCTTCTGGATGAATTCCAGTTCCAATTTCTTTGGTTTTTTAACAGATTTACAACACGATGAAATGAAGCTTGAGAGGGAGTATTCCTATCAGGAAAACGCTCGGCATCCATTTCAATGGCAACCCCCTAACACTTGTTCCACATTCACCATAAATTAAGACCATTTCAATTGTGTCTTCAACAAAAAATGCTCCATTTTTATTATGATAATACAACGAGAAAGAAACTTTTTTTAAACTCAAGAATTTTAAATAGTTCTATGAAGTAGAAAATAATCTCTTAAATTTGTGTATAATTAAGTTTTAATATCATTAAAGTAAGTGACCCAAAAGTGGACATACCCCTTAAAGCGGACACCTTAAAACATTTCTCTTTAAAATAAGGGTAAACAGGCCCCACATTCTTTATGTTTTGTTAGTCATTCTTTGCAATACTGTTCAGAAGGCGATGGAATTGTTGCAGACTGAATTTGGGGACTATTTGCCCTTATTTTAAAGATAAATGTTTTAAGGTGTCCGCTTTAAAGAGTATGTCCACTTTTGGGTCACTTACTTTATAAACACTTATTTTCATTGTCATGATTTTCGATTTAATAATTATTTATTTAATAATTAATTATTTGATGATTATTAATTGATAATTAAGTTGAATAATTGTTAAATATAATTATTAAGATTTTTTGAGATCTAATTAATTTAATATTTTTTTTTATTTGATGTCATATAAAAAATAGTTTTAATAAAAGTTGTTCAATTTTTTTGTAGATTCAAAATATGTACAAAAACATATAGGGTTCCATTTAAAAAACAGAACTTGACCGCGAATTAGCCTTGAAAGCTTGTTCTAGGTCGACAAACAATAGTGTAGTTTAGTTTCCCCCTGATATAAATAAACTTTTATTTGAAACTTTTTTCATATAATGCACTGTTTTTGAGTTATAAGACTGTCTCAAGATAAAAAACTCACCCGGTATATATATATAGAAATAAATACAATTATTTTATAAAAGCAAGCATAAATTTGTTTAATCAAGCATCAAGTCGTCAAATGACAAAAAAATTACCAACTCATTAAGTTTTCGCTTTTTATCCACTTTCTGTTTGTTTTTATAAAAAATTGTTTTTATTTCTTAATACATAAAACATAATCAAGAACACTATTTAATATAAAGAAATTATAAAAAAAATGAATATATTTATAAAAATATTAAATTTTTTTAATCTAAAAATTTTCTTCTTCATTTAAGATTAGGGTATCAAACTTAAAAATATTTATCAAAGTTCAATTAAGAATATATGTAGGTAGAGATAAAAGTATAGTAATTATAATACTATTTTAAAAGAATTAAAGGAATAACATTAATACATTCTCCTCAATATGAGGAATATTTATAAATATATTGTATATAAATTATGATAAAATGTTTCTAAATCTAAATGCATTGATATAATCTCTTTATTTTTCCTATATTGATATTAATATTTGTATAGTTTATAGGTATTAAAAAAAAATATTTTTATACTTATCTATAGAACTTATAAATTTGTATTATAAAGCATATGTATATAAATAAATATTGAAGGAAAGAAATACAAAAGGGTAGAAAAGTCTGATTTGGAGATTTTTTGTTCGGGCAAGTTCATTTGAATTTTTTTTATAGGGTTTATAAATGTTTGAAACAGGGAGAAAAATCATTTTCAAGCTGTTTTTAAAAGAAAAATCTATAATGGTAATCAATGAAGAAAAAACCTTTTTGTATTTCCACGCTTCATTTTCAAGTTTTTGATTATTATACATTTAAAAAATTGATAAATTACATTCTTAAAATTATTATTTTATATAAAAAAATTCGTTATTTTTGAATTATTTAAAATTAAAGAGCAATAAATATTTTGATTTTAGAATATAGACAAATAATTTTTTTTTCATTTAAGAATATGCATCTTTGGTGGTCGGATTAATTTTAATAATGTGTTTTTTGAGAAAGGGGTTAGTTTGAGAAAATGGAAAATTCTATCTGTAAGGCTTCTACACACGGCTCAATTTCCAGGACCCGACTCAGACAGGCTTCACTTAAGGAGGTTCTTTCGCGACAATCCATAGAAAAAGTTTTAGCCTCGTAACCACTCTATAAATATGGACGGTGTAAAAATTTTAGGTTATGGTTTTTTAACCAGACTGTACATTTTAGGCTACTACTTTCTATTTATGAATGGATCGTTTCCAAGCCATTGATATTTTATCCCCTCCACTAAAAATAATCGCCCAAATATGTTTTTTTTTTGTTTTTTATCAAAACTACGTGGTAAATAATTTCAATTTTTTTTTTAACTACTCCGAATTTATTATTCAAACAAATATTAGTTTTTCATCAAGATGGTGAAAGTCCTTCAATGAAAAAAATAAAATAATGATCATTTTCCCACCCTTTCATACCATATGTAAAAAAATTTCATTTTTAATCTCAATTTTTTCATGCTTGGTGTGGTAAATCGTCTTCAAATTTTAACAGTGTGTGTATTATGCTTTTACTGACTAATATTCTAAGTTTCGAAGACTTCTTGAATTTTTGCATTTGTGAAAGAACTACCTTAATAGTGAATTTGCAGAAAAATGCAATAGCGTTAATGATAACATTCCCCAGGTTAATTCAATACAGATTTTTATAAATTAAATATTGAGTCATCCACTTAATATACATTAAATTAGAGGTAATTTCAAGACCCAGTTTTCACTTTTTACTTCTTTATTTTTTATATTGGAACTAAATATATAGTTTCAAAAGCCAGGCCTTCATCTTCAGTCATATATAAATATGGCACATGGACATTTTTAGTCACAAATGAATTTCTTTCTTCGTAAACTAAACAAAACTGATACTCGAATTTGATATCTTGTATCTCAGTTTCCGAAACTTATGTAATCTTAATGGTTTTCTTTTTAAGGTGATTTCTCTTTGCTGATTATTTTATATTTTCTGGGAAAATCTCATTTCTTATGATTAAATAAATGGCCTTGTAGATTGAGTTGCGTGTAGAGGTCTTAAAAATCAGATTTAATTTTCTTGTTTAAAATAAATTTAATAATGTTTTGAGAGAAGCGCTTTTAAATCGTTTTTTATATCAATTACTTAATATTGCTCTTTATTTTTAATTTAATAATACATAATAATTGCACATATTGTAAGTGAATTTTTTAACACAATAAAAAATTTTGTTTAAAAAACATATCACTTACTTTTGATATATATAGGATGTCTAAATAGAAACGAGAATTTTAAATTGGGTACTATTTCGAAACAGTTGAACTTACGTTGGGCATATTTTACAATTGCCCTCTAAATCTAGATACATGGGAAATTAATTATGCCTGGCTACACAATTGATGAAGAGATACAAATAGTACATTTAATATGAAATGACAGAATATTACGAATGCACTTTAAGCCCTTCGTGATTAATATGATACAAACAGAACAAACGTATTCTCAAACTTCTCGAGACTGAAACTCGCTTCCCGTCTACGTCTTTTTTTTTATGTTGGTCGACTTTAATCATTTAAAACTCGTATTCGCATGTACCTTCTCTGACTCTGACTCAAGCCCTAAAATTCTTGATTTATAGGGGTTATGATCTTGTATCTTTTTGCATCAATAACATTAAAAAAATGAAAATAAGTTGACTATATTTTCGGCCCATGAACTCGCCCACATTGTTTTTCTAATGTCCTATCTATGATAATTAACCCAGTTGGCTAAAAAAAAACTATCGTTCCTCGTACAAGACTACTCACCTAACAGCTCTCATATGGGTCACTGAGAAATCCTAATGGCTCACCCACATAAATAAAATCAACAACTTCTGCAATATTACTGCATTATTAATTTCCCATATGTTATAATGCACTTATAATATATGAGTGCCGTAGATTTATGTTTCGAAATTAAAAATTAATTTTAAGTTCCTGTTGCTATTAGAACACACTATATTTAGTTAAATATTATTCTTTTAAATAATTATTGTAGATGTTGAAATTGGAGGCATTGGAAGAGAGGACTAGGTAATTGTTAAGTGATACATTATATAATATTTATATATAATGAATATACTGCAACCTGCAACACATAGTTTTTTATTCACTGTACAGCAATGGTGTAAGAGAAGATCCTATCTATTTCGGCCGATTTTCAAAAAAGGGGTTTGCTTCCTCAGAACCTATATGGAGTATGAACAACAATCATTTCAATTCTCATACTCTATAAAGGTGCTGAGGAAGCCCCTTTTTAAAAAACAGGCGAAACAGATAAGTAGACCTATGTAGACCATTGCTGAACAATGAATAAAAAACCATGTCATGCAGTATATTCATAATACCTATATATTGAACAATTTATTTGCTCCAAATAAAATAAAATCACTTAACAACAACCGAATCCTATCTTCAAATGCCTCCAATTTCAACATTTATAATAGTTATTTTTAAGAATAAATCAAAAAGGACCATTTTAAATTCAAATTGCTTATAACTATAATTCAAATTTATTTTTATTGCAATTGTGAGAGATTAGTCATTGTGATATAAGCCGAATTGGTGAATAATTGGACCGGAAATTGTGTGCCGTTACCACCATTCAATGTAATATTTTGTGGTTGTAAAGGTGCTGGGGTCACATGTGTCGAGACGGGCATTTTCGGTCCATGGATTGGCACTTGTAACTCATGTAAAATATTTTGCATCACTGGCTGCTGTATCTGTTGTGTTTGATGATGCTGCATGGCAAGTTGGGATTGTGTTTGAGGCGGCGGTGGAGGTGGCTGGGGTGTAGGTGAATTTGTCACCTGTTGCGGGTGATGTAAAAGTGTCGGCTGCTGTACGTGGAGGGGCTCAGGAATTTCAGCGGGTATCATCGTTGTCTCATGCGGATTCGGTGTTGATTTACGTTTGCGCTGCTTTCTTTTTGGTGGTGCTTTCGGTGGCCGATTATGATGTCGCAAATGGTAAGCCAACGAACAACTTTGTGTGAATGCTTTGCCGCACAGTTGACAAACATGCGGCTTCTCTCCTGTATGTCGTAATTTGTGTGTTTTCAAAGTGGAATTCCGATAGAAGGTCTGGCCACATACATCACAGGCAAACGGCCGTTCATCGGTGTGTTTCCTTGTATGACACTGCAAAGTGTATTTCTTGGCAAACGCTTTGCCGCAAACATTACACTGAAAACTTCTCTCGCCCGTATGTATCACTTTATGTAAACGTAAATTGCCCTGATTCGAATAAACTTTCCCGCATATGTCGCACATGCATTTTTCAAAATCTTTCTCACGACGTTTATATGGTTTGCGTGGTTTTTCACCCGTATAATGATGATTCCGTTCGTGTGTACCAAGCGCACCACGGGTGGCAAAAGCTTTACCACAAGTCGCACAGATATTCGTTTTCTCACCGGTGTGTATCAGTTTATGGTTTTTCAAAGTAAAATTTCGGTCAAAAGCCATGCCACATTCATCACACTCGAAGGGCTTTTCTCCCGTATGTTTCCGCATGTGGATTTTCAGACTGTCGTTTTTCGCAAACGCTTTTCCACACGTTGAACAGGTATACGGTTTAACCCCAGTATGCGTATTCGTATGGGCTTTTAGGCATGTCTTGGTTGGAAAACATTTCCCGCATATATCACATTTGTGTGGTTTCTCTCCTGTATGGACAGTGTGATGAATTTTCAACGCGCTCATTGCATAAAATCGTTTCCCACAAATTAAACATTCATGTTTTTTTCTTTGGACTGCGTTTGGGGTCTCGGGACAACTAAATCAGGATGGCTCATTTTTTCATGCTGTAACAAACTTTGTTTTGTGTTGAACACCTCGCCACACGGACCACAAGAGAAACAACCATCCTCCGTCTCTTTCACACACTTATGTTTTTTAATCTGCGCCTTCCAACGAAATTGTCGACCACAATATGGGCAGACATGTGGTTTCACACCTTCATGTATCAGATTATGGTATTTCACCTCTTGTTTAGAACAAAATCTTTTAAAACAAATTTCACACTCGTATGGTTTTTCGCCTGTATGGGTTCGTTGATGTCGTACCAATTGAACTTTGGTTGGAAACGCTTTCGAACATATTGGACATACAAATGGCTTCTCTCCGTTATGTTTACGCAAATGAATCATCATGCTATGTTTTCGAGTAAATTTAGCACCACAAATTTCACAGGGGAATTTACCATCATTCGCTGAGGTCTGATTTTCGTCATCATTTTGATGATCTATACTACGCAAAGTCATCGTAATTGGGTTCGTATCATTTTCAGAAACTTTACATACAAATTCAGGATCTTCCTCATTCGTAAATGCTTTATCAAGATTATCCCTATCACTCATACAATCGGAATCCCAATCAGAATCTTTAAGTGAAGGATTTGAATTTTCTTTTGATTCAATCTTTAATGAATTAATCGTTTCAGGTAGTCGTGTTGTTGTTGATGATGATGTTGTTGTTAATTGATCATATCTACGTTCAGTTCGTTGCACAAGATCATTCGTATCGGTGTAGACGTTTTTACGAATTATCGGCGTTGGGTGTTTATAAAATTCATAATGATTTTCGAGATCGGATGTGTCAATTGCAATAGATCGAGTTAACGGTCGAATACCTGTTGAAATATCGGATAATCGTGGGGCATAATATTCTAAATCTATTGTGTCGACGGCTATGCTTTTAGATGAGATCGTTGACGAATTACGAACAGTAACTGGTTTATGTAAAATCCGAGAATGTAACTGCGTGGGAGGATCAAGTGTTGGAGCAATCAACAGTTCTGGTAAAGTGATTGATTGCGGCCCAAGTTGTTGTATTTGTGGAATATATTGGGATGGTAGTGTCGTTGTTGATGCAGGGGCTGGTGGCGGTTGTAATTGTAATGTATGATGTATTTGTTGTAATTCTTGATAATGTGGTGAGGTTGTTTCAGATATTGATGGTGTGGACGTTTGAACAGCAGCCTCTGTATTAGCGAGAAGAAGATGATGAGATGGAGTAGTCTGATGGTGCATCAATGAGTGATGATGATGATGATGATGATGCATTTGATGTGGAAACGAAGTTTGCAGAACCGTTAACGCATCATGGGTGTCATTTTTTAATATATCGTCTTTTGTAACAAGTAAATCCGTTTTAGCATCAATCTGAAATTAAGCAAAAATTTATTAATAGAAAACTCAATTGATCAAAAATTAAAAACGTATATAAAGAATAAAATAATATTTATATTGTCTTGAAATAATTCTAGATTATTTTGTTCTTGTTATGGCTCAGTTTATGAACTTGATTTACCAAGTTTTTTTTATTTAATTGGTAAAATATGATATAACCTTATATTTAGACCAGAAGTTGAAAAAATCTTATATAATTATTATTAAATTGTATGTTTCAGAGGCAAAGACACTTGACGCGAGGTGCTATTAGGTATTCAAAGCGCACAGCGTGCGCAGGCCAAGTTCGAGCATTGGCTTGGCCGTACACGCTGTACGCTATTTACACGAACCATTTCGAGCCAATTTCGACCCCCTGCAGCTCGGAACACAATTGAGATACAGAGCTGAAATTATACATTATGTAAATATGTAATCCATCTTGAGGAGAGTACCAAATTTCAATAATATAGCTTAAATAGATTCTGAGATATGGACCTGAGAAAATAGCTAATTTTGGCACTCTCTCACTCACTGACAGGTCATCAAAACCTGTAGGCTACTTCCAATCATTCCAGCATCATGAAATTTCGCCTGCTAGTAGAGTTTGGGACACAAACAAAGGAAAAATTCCAAAAATTCAAACTTTCTATCTTTCAACCCCTTCAAAATGGGGGAGGAGGGTCAAAAATGAAAATTCTAGCCCGTTGGACCAAACTCAACTAAATTTTGTATACATATTCTGTGGGCCCCCTGAAGGCTAGAAATGCAAAAACTAACCACCCAAAATGGGGGAGGGGGGGGGTCAAAAATATAAATTCTAGCCCTTTGGACCAACGGGCTTCCTCATAGTTTACAAAAAGCAGAGAAATCCCAACCAAAACATTCTGTGAAAAATAGGCCAAGTTCGAAAAAGTAGTGAAATCTAGTATGCAGCCAAGTTAAATTCGCCAAGAATAATTAAGGTGAGAAAATAGTAGATCTCACAACATAATTATTCTTTTGGCGAATTTAACTTGGCTGTATACTAGATTTCACTACTTTTTCGAACTTGACCTGTTTTTTTACAGAATGTTTTGGTTGGGATATTTTATACAGATTTCGACTATTATTACATCATGGAAAAAAGTGGGAGGAATTAAGTCTGAACTGCGTCCCAGGTGGCAAAATAATACTTGGAGACACTCCATCTGGGATGAGAGTCATATTCGAATTTAATGCTGATATAACTACAGTAAGAAATTAAGCTCGTGTAAATAGCGTTTGATATTTATTAGAAAACAAAGTTACATGAGGCTGATCTTCAACAGGAGCTATTTCAAGAGAAGTCACTTTCATTCCTTTGAGACTTAAAAAGGTGTCAAGGGTTCGCTATAAAATAATTTTTTTATAAAAAGCTATTTTAATGTTAATCTCCTTAAAGGAAAGGTGAGGAATCAAAATACAAGAAGGAATTCTTGTTTTATAATTATTATTTTTAATTTTTCTACTTTTAGAACGAAAAAAACATCTCTAGCACAGCGTGCGCGAGCCAAATTCGACCATTACCTAGGCCGTACACGCTGTACGCTATTTACACGAACCATTTCGAGCCAATTTCGAACCCCCTGCAGCTCGGAACCCATTTGAGATACAGAGCTGAAATTATACACATGTAATGTATGTATGTAATCCATCTTGAGGAGAGTACCAAATTTCAATAATATAGCTTAAATAGATTCTGAGATATGAACCTAAGAAAATAGCTAATTTTGGCACTCACTCACTCACTAACAGGTCATCAAAACCTATAGGCTACTTCCAATCATCCCAGCATCATGAAATTTCGTTTACTAGTAGAGTTTGAGACACAAACAAAGGAAAAATTCCAAAAATTCAAACTTTCTATCTTTCAATCCCTTCAAAATGGGGGGGGGGGTCAAAAATGAAAATTCTAGCCCGTTGGGCCAAACTCAACCAAATTTTGTATACATATTCTGTGGGGTCCCCGAAGGCTAGAAATGCAAAAACTAACCACCCAAAATGAGGAGAGGGGTCAAAAATGAAAATTCTAGCTTGTTGGACCAAACTCAACCAAATTTTGTATACATATTCTATGGGCCCCTGAAGGCTAGAAATGCAAAAACTAGCCACTCAAAATTCTACCCCGTTGTACTAAACTCAACTAAATTTTGTATACATATTTTGTGGGCCCCCTGAAGGCTAGAAATGCAAAAACTAACCATCCAAAATGGGGGGGGGGGGTCAAAAATTCTAGCCCTTTGGGCCAACGGGCTTCCTCATAACTTACAAAAAGAAGAGAAATCTCAACCAAAACATTCTGTGAAAAAACAGGCCAAGTTCGAAAAAGTAGTGAAATCTAGTATGTAGCCAAGCTAAATTCGCTAAGAATAATTAAGTTGAGATAATAGTAGATCTCTCAACTTAATTATTCTTGACTAATATAACTTGGCTACATATTAGATTTCACTACTTTTTGAACTTGGCCTGTTTTTCACAGAATGTTTTGGTTGAGATTAAATAGTAGGTAGGTACTCTAAAAAGTACAAATTGTATGTGGAGTCTGATTTTTTTTTAATTTTTTTGCTGTTTCTAAGTTTTGGGAGACTGATATACTAAAATGATTGGAAACCTGTGTCCACTAATAATTAATTTAATTAATATACAGTATTTGAACTGATTCATTAAAAACTAGGGTTTGTGAATATATTTAAATGTATCGTAATATATGAATATTAAATATTATCCATTTTAATGAATAATTGGAATGAAATGCAATTTTAATTTTGTATATATATATATTTTTAATTTACAAATATTTTTTCTTATTATTTTCTTAAGCAAGTGATATTCCTATAAAAGGTATAAATAGATTTGATTTTTGTTTATTTTTGAACTTTATATTTTTATACTGAGAAACTTTTAGTTGAAGCAAATTTTGACATTAAACGAATGAGTTAAGGTTAGAGTTTCTAAGTTTTCAAAAAATAAAATAGCCATTTAAGCCTAAATTCTAATTTTGGTGCTTTTATTGATTATAGTTATTATAAATTAATAATTAGGTATATAACTTTTATATATTTATTAAATAAATACTTACCCATACGGATAATGCGTCCGATTTTAAATCCATTTTGATATTTAAAAAAAAAAAAACTTAAATTGATTTCATTGTAAAATAAAATGAAAATATTTCTGGATCATGTTTAACTATTTAGATTTGACTTAAGACGTTTTTTTAATTCATTAATGAAATAAAAATAATAAATATCTATCATATATAAGTATATAATATATGAATCATTTTGTTTTACAAATATCTATAATTTCTAATTTCAATTTAGTTAAGAAATAAAAATATTCATTTTTTTTCTATTTTTAATTAGCTATAGAATATAGGTAGATCATTAAATTTCATTTTTTTACTTTATTTTTAATTTTAATCACAAAAACTGCAGAATAATTTTGCAATTTTTTTAGTTTATAAAGTTTGTAGTATACCTATAAATAAATTCATCATATTCAAATACAATTTTGAATAAAATTTATTAATTCTATTTTACTTGAAAATAATTTATTCAAATTTATTTGTTAAATTTAAAATTTTTATAAAAGAATAAGAAAAAACATAATAAAAATCGAGGGGTGAACCGCGATTGGAATTAGGTGTACACCGTCTTTGGAATTACTTTGGAATTCATTAGATAATCTATTGTCATCTATTGTCTTCCACTTGGAAATGAAAGTGGAAGTGGAAGTAGGTGTACACGATTTTAGGTCGCGGTTCACCCCTCGATAAAAATATAATGAAAAGGAAAACTTTCTAATAGGCATTGTTCTTTTGATTTTCTTTTTGAAACACATATTGTCCTATTACTACATAGCCCTGTCTGAATTATGTATATTAGAAATGCATTTCAATTTATTTATTTATTTTTATTTTTAGCTATGCCGGGGTGTGGGAAATAAGATCAAATCAGCTACTTATAAGGACGTTTCCTAATATAGCTCAGATGCAGTTCGCTCTTTTCCCTTACTCTCACATGCACAGAAAGGCAAAAATATTTTCACTGCGTCGTTTCTTGAATCTGGCAACATTGCATTCTTACCGACGCTAAAAGACAAAGAATCAAATAAAAACAATTCATGAAACAGCTCATTGCATAATTCCAGATGAGAACAGTATAGTTAGGTTGAGAGAATTAGCTAAAAATTTCAAATACACCAGATGCAGAAGTTTTTTAGATATGGAAATATTGAGTGATTTTAGTATAAGTTGCCAAGTCGCCATCTCTCACTTTGCCATGCCATGAGAGGAAAAATGAAAACCATCAAATGTACCTAACTTTTAACATTTTTCATACAAAACGAATACCGCTTGCTACAATTATTTTAACAGAAAAATATTGGTTCTATCTTCAGTTAATGATATTCAGTTTTTCAAAATAATATCAAGAAAATTACGATTAGTTATTTAATGAAACAGTCGCTTTAACATCAATCGGCATTGGGTTCGCTTGTTAAATATGCAAATTTCAATGGTCAATATTTATAAATTTAGTGCCTCAAGGAGTATGGAAAAATATTTCTACGAATAAAGGACACTTATAAATATGTGTATTCAAAGTTTTAAAAGGATTGGAAGAAAATCTATTTATTAAGGAACGTCCTTAATACAACGGCGCCTTTTATACTAAACTAAATTCAAGTTCGTAAAATTAATTGATTATATAGTTTCGTTATAAATAAATAAAATTTATAATTCTACCAGAAGACACACTCTTTTATTGTCTCCTTCAATATATAAAAATTCTGCTACTCTCGGAAAAAAAACTTTCAATTTAATTTTAAAAAATGTTTCACCAAGTACCAACACCAAATTCCTTAAAAACTAAGAAATTATTGATCATGTTGTGTATTATATATGTATTATTGTAAATATATATGTATATGTGTGTGTCCCATTATTTGTTTAATTGCAGTAATCCACTCCTTGGTCTTGTATCGTTGTATATGTATGTGTATATATATTAGGTGTATATGTGTATAGTTACTTATTGTCATGTATTGTTTATTATATATTTAATAATAAAACTTGAGCAAGATGCGAGGCAGGTTTCACAAAAAAAAGAAATAAAACAAAATTGAGTTTTGCATTCGATATATTTCGGGGGTGAGCCCATCAGTTTCCTTTGAATCCTGATGATGGGCCCCTTAAATATATCGAATTCAAAACTCAATTTTGTTTTATTTTTTTTTGTGAAACCTACCTCGCATCTTGCTCAAGTTTTATTATTATATTAAAATCTTACACCTAGAACCAACATCTAACTCCTTAAAAGTTATTATATATTTATATATTATATTTTAGAATTATCTCTAGCCTTTGTATTTCAAAATTGAATGTATTATTTTAAAACAAATATATATATATATATATATATATATTTGTTAATTGTATGATAAATAGCAGAAAAATAGCTAATAAAGATTGTTATTATTATCATATTATTTAACTTTCGCGGTTCAAATTGTTTTAATAAAAAAACTAAAATTTGTCTAAAAAATCGTTAGTTGTTTTTCAAAATTAAAAAAAAAAATACAAATACATATATAAATATACAATTTTTGCTCGTTTTTTAAGCCTAGATAAATTTATAAAATTTGAAAAATCGGTAAAGTCAAAGCTGAAGGTCTGTTATTTCAAGCGCCAATTCCGTTGTCAAAACGGTTCCCCCACTCTGCCAACTCCTTTCTCCCCTATCTTAGTTATTTGACCGCTCCCCAGGGAGCAGCACTCAACGAATATTGACCCGGGGATTTAAAAATATAATTATCGGTCTTTAATTAAAAGTGCAGTAGATCAATAATAATGTAATTATTAATATTATAATAATATAATAAATATAATAATATAATAATATAATATAATAATATAATTGTCCCTATCTCTAATATGAAAAACAATACATTTCCCTCATGGTATTCCCCTATCCTTAAAGAGTCCATAATTGACAAAAAAATCTTACATCGAAAATATAAACATACTGGTTCGTTAATAACTTATAACAAATTTAAAGAGTTGAGAGCAAAGTGTAATGCCCTGTCTCGATCTGACTATCTGAGGTATATCAATGAAATTGAAATTTCAATTCCATCCAATATCAATAACTTCTGGAATTTTATTAATAACATGAAAAAGGATAACTCTATCCCATCATCCATGTTCTTAAATGGCTGTAGGGCGGAGTCACCTCCTAATGTATGTAATCTTTTTGCACAAAACTTCTCCAGTGTATATACTTCTGGTGATTGCATCACCGACTTTCCCCCACTTGGTGTGATTCATGTGCTTGTGTCTCCACTCTCTCTATTTCTAGTGATGAATTGCTTAAAAAATTAATTGGACTTCGTCCCAATAATAGTGTAGGCCCTGACGGTATTCCCCCATTGTTTCTTAAAAATTGTAGCTATGTAATTCTGAAGCCTCTCCTTTACATCTTTAACTACTCATTACAGACTGGAACATTTCCAGGTAAATGGAAAACCTCTTTTATTACTCCTATATACAAATCTGGTGACAAAAGTAATGTAATTAATTTTCGTCCGATATGCACACAATCGGCCATCCCAAAGTTATTTGACTCGATTATTACAGATAAATTAACACCTCTACTTTCAAATATAATATCCCCTTACCAACATGGTTTTCTGAAAGGTCGTTCAACAACAACTAATTTGCTTATCTATGAAAACTTTCTAAACAAAGCCCTTGAGGATCATCTACAGGTGGATTCAATCTACACCGACCTGAGCAAGGCCTTCGACACGGTCAATCATCACCTTCTTCTTCTAAAATTAGAGCATATTGGTGTCCAGGGCCCTATGCTTCTTTGGATATCAAGTTATCTTCAAGGAAGAAGCTGTAGAGTGCGAATTAAAGGACACCTCTCTGACGAATTCTCTGTAACATCGGGAGTGCCCCAAGGCTCCCACCTTGGACCTCTCCTCTTCCTACTATTCTTTAACGACGCATCTACTATTTTCTCTAATGTCAAAATTCTCTTTCTTGCTGACGATTTGAAAATCTTCAAAACAGTTAAATCCCTGGATGACTGCTTGATATTGCAGGAAAACTTCGAGGTCTTTGATATGTGGTGCCGAGATAATGGATTATCCCTTAACCTGGGAAAATGTAAGGTTATTAGTTTTTATCGGACTCTTGGACTCATAGACTTCTCTTATTCATGTGCTGGTGCAAAACTTACACGAGTTGATAGAATCTGTGACTTGGGCATTTTACTTGACTCTAGATTGACCTATGTTCCCCATGTTGAGGCTAAGGTGAGTAAGGCCAGAAAAATGTTGGGTTTTATATCCCGTTCAACCAAGCTATTCAAAAATATTAAGGTTCTAAAAATACTATATACCTCATTAGTCAGAAGTCAACTTGAATATAGCACCATTATATGGAGTCCGCATTACGCAAACCATATATCTGCTATAGAGAGAGTTCAACATAAATTCCTGCGTATTATTAATCACAGGCTCGGTATGAACATCTCGGATCTTGACTATGATGCCATTATGTCTCTCTTGAATCTGCAAAGCCTTGAGGTTAGACGCGACTTTTTCGATATAACCTTTCTTTCAAAACTTGTCAATGGTAAAATTGATTGTCCTGTATTGCTTGGCATGATTAACTTTAGACTCCCCACGCATAGAACCAGGTCAAATAACCTATTTGAAATTCCCTTCCATAACACAAATTATGGTTATGCCAACGCGATTGACCGAATTCAGAGATCTGCTAATCGGATCTCGCATCGCCTTGACATCTTCCATGACCCTATAGAATCCCTAAAATCAATCTGTTTTGAGAGATCGACCAGCCTGTGATTGATGATGCCTTGCCTGCTGTCTGCCAGTGTTATATCTCCGTGACATTTTAATCTTAATTTGTATTTTGTTTTGTTTCTGTTTTTGTTATTGTAATTGTTTTTCTTTTTTGTTGTTTTTCTGTGTTTTTCTTTCTTTGGATCTTATGTATATTTGTATATCTTTTTGTGATTATTTCTTAAGTTTTTGTATTTTATTGATGTGTATGTATTGTTTGATCTTATGAATGTTTGTATTATCTTTTTTGATTATTTAAAGTTTTTGTATATTATTGATTTGTATCACTTCACCTTTATTTATTTTTGTGACTTTTGTAAACATTTTCAATTGTATTATTGTGTACAAGGACACTTTTGTCCGTCTATTGATTTAAAATAAAATAAAAAATAAAATAAGATAAATGATAATTAATACATTAATATTGTTTACATTAATATATTAATATTATTTACAATATTTTTATTAAATCAAACCACGTAATAGAACTGAATATATATTAACCGAACCTCCGAATGTTAAGTCCGGACGGGGTGTGTTTTGGACTCCCATTTTTCAAACACACAGTGAAAACCGAACCGCCAATCGTCGGGCGGGGTGTTTTTGGGGCGCCCATTTTTCCTAATCAAACATACATTAAAAACCGAACAGTCAATCGTCGGATAAAAATAATAGTGAAAAAAGCACCTTGGACTCTTGTATTTCAGTGAAGAAAAAAAATGAGAGCAACTGATTTTCTGTTCAGCCAAAAATATTGCTGTATAAAAACAGTGTCAATTGAAAAAGTATGTTTAATGAGACTCTTTTTATATGAACTATATATTTTCAAATGAGCGATTTGAATTCCCGCTCTCTTTTATTATAATATATATATATTAATGATTTAGCGCCAAGTTGACATTCATTAGTTCAGCGCGACAAGGGGTAATGGTGCGCCACTGGTGGGGTGAGAAAACATAACATCACTCAGACCTTCAGCTTTGTCTGAGCCGAAAAATCTATACTACGAATAACACGCCATCTATTGTTCAATATTTCAAATTCATTTTTATTATAGCTATGTTCATACTAATTCTCTTAAATTCCAAAATTCCATGTGCTCATATAAATAACCTATAATCATATATTGTTTTTTTTATATAGTCTGACTGAGGATTATAATTCTATCTATCAATTTCTTAATCATGTCTAAAGCTGGAAATAAACGTGGTGCATCGAAGGATGATAGTGTTATGGAGGTTGACAACGGTATCGAGGGTAAATCAATTCCAACTGGACGGCCAGCGAAACGGGCCAAACCGAAACACCAGTTTGAAATGCGTCGAGTGCCCGTCCCACCGCATCGGTATACACCTTTAAAACAAAATTGGGCGAAAATTTTCGAGCCAATCGTCGAGCACTTGAACCTAGAAATTCGGTTCAATTTAAAAGCACGTAATGTTGAAATACGTACCAGTGAAAAAACCGAAAATATCGCCAATTTACAAAAAGCTGCGGATTTTGTTAAAGCATTCCTTTGTGGCTTTGATGTCAATGATGCATTGGCTTTATTGCGTTTAGACGATTTATTCATCGAATCTTTCGAAATTAAAGATGTCAAACCTTTGAAAGGCGATCACATTTCAAGAGCAATTGGACGTTTGTCTGGCAAAGGAGGACGTACAAAATATACAATTGAAAATTCAACCAAAACACGAATTGTAATTGCCGATACGAAAATTCATATTTTAGGCTCATTTCAAAATATTCAAGTTGCTAGACGAGGAATTTGTAGTTTAATCCTTGGCGGTGTTCCAAATAAAGTTCATGGACATATACAAAATGCTGCCAAAAATATATCTTCAAGATTTTAAATATATATTTCATTTGAAGTGAGAAAAAAAGATGAGAATCCTAAGAAGGAAAATCAAGATCAACCATCAGCCTCAACATCAAGAAATCTTTTGATTTCTTATTATTCTAAATACATCTGCGTGCAAAAAGGTATAAGCCCAATCTTTATATATGTTGCAGTAAAAACACCTTTCTCTGAATACATTTATGGCAACTAGAGTTTACTCTTTGACTATATACATATGTATATAGTCAAAGAGTACTGATGTTGGTTGAGTTTGGTTCAAAGGTCTAGAATCTTCATTTTTGACCTTGCGCCTTATTTCATGTGTTTATTTTCAAAAAATTTTAAACGAAAATCTCAAAAATTTCATCCTCGACAACTTTTCTTCTAATTTTTGAGATTTACGTTTAAAAAATTTTGAAAATAAACACACCTTTGAACCAACATCAGTAAACTCTAGTTGCCATAAAACGCGTTTTTACTAAACACTAGTTTTTACTGCAACATATACAAAAATCAATGTTATCTTATAAATAAAATAAAATAGTTGAATAGATTAATTAAACACTTTTATTGAACTATGGTTTAACTGGCTGTTCAGTTACAAAATAACCATTGTAAAACCAATATTGTTATAATATAAAAATAAATTTTATTTTCTAAAGTTGTTATATCAATGAACATTTTTAATTCAAATAAATTAAAAAATTTTCAATTATTTATAAGTATAAAAATTTCAATTTATATACAGATATCAATCTGACAAAAAATTCACTTAAATCTTTTTGCACGTGTAAACACCTTTATAAATATATATATATATATAAGAAATTGATTTCCTTTTTTAAAACATTTGTTGAATAATTATTAAAAAATACAAATCTTTAAAAAACAATCAAGAACACGTTTATACGAAACCATATTGATAATAATATTGACTAGAATTGATTGTTTTTTAAAGATTTGTATTAATATTTGAAATACAATCAATAAAAAATTTTTCTTTGAAGAATTATATTTATTTAATACAAGTTATTGTAAAAAATTTTATTTAAAAAATATTAAATATATATTTATTTACAATTTTTTTGTTGTTTTTTTTTTAATTTATAATATTAAATACCCATATTACAAAGCCACTATTATCTTATGAATTGTTAGAGTAAAAATTTATTAGTAGACCAACAGAAATTTATCAGAAACTAAGACAAAAAAAATGAGGTTGATGAAAAATATTTTATTTACTTTTTTAGATAATTTTAAAGAAAATATTCTAGGTGAAACATTTTAATATAATAATAAAACTTGAGTAAGATACGAGGTAGGTTTCACAAAAAAGAAATAAAACAAAATTGAGTTTTGAATTCGATATATTTCGGGGGTTAGCCCATCATCAGGAGTCTAAGAAAACTGATTATATATAATCAGAGACTCCTGATGATGGGCTAACTCCCGAAATATATCGAATTCAAAACTCAATTTTGTTTTATTTCTTTTTTTGTGAAACCTACCTCGTATCTTAGTAAAGTAAACCTATATTTGAATACAAATAAAATAAGCTGACGTGTTCTGATGTGGCCATCCACTTGACTTTACCATACAACCTTGCCCCTCACTTATATTTAATATTTAATAAAATTATTTATAATCATGTAGGGGTGGAGGGTTAGTTTTTGCATTTTTAGATTACTGTGGGCCCACTGATTATGTGTACAAAATTTGGTTGAGTTTGGTACAAAGGTCTAGATTTTCATTTTTTTGACCCTACACCCCCTCCCATTTTGCGCGGTTAATTTTTGGATTTTTTGACTTTTGGGGTCCCAATGATTATGTATACAACATTTCGTTGAGTTTGGTAAATGGCCAAGATTTTCATTTTTTGACCCTACACCCCCTCCCCCACCCCATTTTGGGCGGTTGGTTTTTACATTTTTAGATTTCTGGGGTCTCACTGATTGTGTATACAAAATTTGGTTGGGTTTGCACAAATGGCCTAGATTTTTAATTTTTAACCCCTCCACCCCCCCCCCTTAATTTTGGGTCGATATGCACCAAAATCTAATCAGCTCTTAATCTCAATGGAACAAAACTAAGTGTGAAATTTGGTTTCGATATTCACACTAGTTTTTGAGCTAGCTCGTCCTCAAAATTTGGTAACGCACAGACTAACTAACTCGAAAAAAAGAAGGAAAAAAACCACTTTTTTCATGCACGATTACAATACTTGACCATACCCTGTATGTTAAAGTAAAAATAGGAGTATAAACTAATTTTTTTGAGTCTTTTTTTACAGGGTGTTCCACAGAACTCGTTCATTAAAAGTTTTTATGGAAGGAGTTGAGAGAAAATTTTGAACTTTGACATGTTTATGTTTTGAAATATGGTCTTTTTAAATAAATTATTAACAACTTTTGGACACTTTCTACTTTGCCGCAATCGCTATCAACTTCTTATTTTCTATAGAACCCCCAAATATTTTTGCATCATTAGGTTAAGTGTTAAAAACTAAGTTGATTTTGTATAATTCATTTGATGTCTAAAATTTATAATTTCTGAGTTATTTTATATAGTTTGTAAAATCTACCAATTTCGCGTTCATATTTAAAAATTAATAATAATTATACTATTGTTTTTAAAATGAATATGATCAATCATAACGCTTAATTAGACATTAAAGAATCTTAATCATAAAAATTCAAATTTTATGTCCAGGAAGACCATAATAATCGTTTATTACTGAAAATCAGAAAGTTTATAATACTCAATTTTTTTCAAATGGAACATGGCATAAATTTTAGTATTTTTGAATTCTACATAAAAATCCAATAGGAGTTTATTAAATATTCCTATACCTAAAATGTATAGTTTTTAAATAAAAAATATTTTAAATTTCACTCGTCTAGATCTTAATTATTTATACATAATAAAGATTTATTTATTTATAAATAAGATCTAAACGAGTGAAATTTAAAATATTTTTTATTTAAAAACTTCATTTTAGGTATAGGAAATTTAATTAACTCTTATTGGATTTTTATGTAGAATTCAAAAATACTAAAATTTATGCCCTGTTCCATATGGAAAAAATTGAGTGTTAACAACTTTTTGATTTTCAGAAATAAACGATTATTATAGTCATCCTAGATATAAAATTTAAATTTTTATCATAAATAAGATTCTTTAATATGTAATTAAGAGTTTTAATTTATCAAATTAATTCTACAAACAAAAGTTTAATTATTATTAATTTTTAAAGATGAACGCTAAATTGGTAGATTTTACAAACTATCTAAAATAACTCAGAAATTATAAATTTTAGTCATCAAGAGCACTATACAAAATCTTCTTAGTTTTTAACACTTAATCTAATGATGCAAAACTATTTGGGGGTTTCCATAGAAAATAAGAAAGTTGATAGCGATTGTGGCATAGTAGAAAGTGTCCAAAAGTTGTTAATAATTTATTTAAAAGAGCATATTCCAAACATCAAAATTTTCTCTCAACTCCTTCCATGAAAACTTTTAATGAACGAGTTCAGTGGAACACCCTGTATATATATAAATTTTGATGTTTTCATGCATAGAATGTTAACTCTGTTGGATTACGTAGATAAATTCAAGATTGTCCAAGGCTCATGATAACACATTTGTTAGTGTTTAAAAAGTCCATATATGATAATAAATTTTTTTTTTAAATATAACCTGTGTTATGTTTTAATCAAAAGAAAGTAGAATAACAATTTCTAAAGAATAAAACATCCTCAAGAAATAAATTTTTCAAGAATTCTTGAATATGATATATGAAAATAGAGGAAAAATTAAAGATTTTAAAGGGCTTTTTTGTTTTATCTTTATTGTCAATAATAATAATCAAATATACATATATAAATTAAAAAATAATATAGCCTATTAAATGTTAATTACTTCTAAGTAAAACGGTGTTGGTTGCAAGTGAAACATAGTAAATAAAAGAATATATATATAGATGTGGGGTTTCACAGGAATAAAATTACAACAGTTTAAAAATAAAACTCAATATATTTCAGGCTATTCACCCATCTTCAGGAGATACATTAATTAGACTAACTGGTTGAGATGGTACATACATGAGTTTTATTTTTAAACTGTTGTAATTTTATTCCTGTGAAACCCCACATCTATATATATATTTTTCTTATATATATTCTTATTAAATGTTATATTAAACTTTTAATTTTCTTTAAATTCACTGATGAAAAATGTCCACACTACGTGAAATATCAGATTATTTTCTTCTTATTTTAAAAATATGTGATTCAACAAAAAAGAAATAGTGAAAAAACAAGGTTGAGAAAACAGGACTTTAAAATTTGTCCAAATTTAATAATAATATACCGTAATATGAAACATTTATATACTTTGTGAAGTTTTTTTGAGGCCTTTTTTCAAAAGGGCATTCTGAAAAAGAACTCGGAATAAGCTTTTAACAAAGTTCAAACTTTTAAAATATTTTCAAGAAATTGTTTTATTTTAATATAATGTATAATAAAAAGGAAGGAAAGAAAATATGTTTAAAAATCTATATGCTAAACTATTTACAATCCCATGACCCTTAAGCAAGCACAATCACCCTATTATATTATTTTATTATATGTAAATATTCACTTTTTCTAAGGCTTTTTCTTCGACTTATTTTTTAAACATACCTACTCATGTTTATAAAATAAGTAAAAAACTTCACATAGTGAAAACTATATTAACAAATGAGTTATAATTTAAAATATGTTATCGCCTGTTATCGCTAAAAAGTTTTTCAAGTAATTTTAATATTCCAAAAAAATACAATTCCTTTCTTATAGGAATATCAATTTGTTAAGAGAATTCGAGAAATTTTAAAAATTCAGTGAAATAATTTATTAATTTCTTGATTAGTTTTTGAGAATTTTTATTTTAATATATAATTATATTATATTAGTTATATTTAGTTATAATTTATTGTTTTTTGTATATAATAAAAATAGATCAAAAACAAAAATTTTTCAACAAAATTATGAATTATTTTTACAGTGAAAGCAAGACTAAATAATACAGTGTATAAAATCCCCTAGCCGTTTTCACATACCTTTAATAGAATAATAAAAACATTCGAAATTCAAAAGGGTGAGCGATTTCAGCATAACAAGAGAAAAAACTTAATATTCAAGAGTTAAAATCAGTCAAAAACATTTTTTACATACATTATTTATATTATTATTCTTTTTCGCTTTCTAAATCTTTTGTAATTTCTTTATTCTGATTGAACATTTCTTCAGATTGATCGAATCGAATTTCCTGAGGGGATAATGGCGTATTAATTGTCACTAAATGCAAATAATCATCGAAATCTTTCATTAGCGGCAAACTATGCAATGATGATTCCCGTGATAATTGTCTCCTGTTATCATCGCACTCAATCGATACATAATCAGTTTGCAATGGAGTGAGGCGAGGTGTGTTTTTTCGTCTCGGATTGCACTTGGACACTTTTCAATTTCACAGGGATTTCCACATTTTGCATTGGATCGAAACTTTGCCCGGTTCCAGGCTCGTTCTCTGGTTGTACTGGAAATGTCTCTGTTGGATAAACCGGTCGGATTGTTAACAATTCTCTTGATCGGCTCTCCTCTTCGTCGTTCTCTGTGTTTTTTGCTGCTCCTCCAAACGTCGGCCACCAATTAGGACAATTGATTTTTATTCGTTGCCAAAAACACAAGATAGTTGTCATGATTACTAGCCAGATTATGAAGCCTGCTGAAAGAAAACTTATAATTGGATAATCATAATCAGGATTAGATTCTTTTATTTTAAACCAAAATAGTGGACAAGAGAGAAAACAGAATATAATAATTATACTAGCAAAAATAAATGTAAATATAATTAAAATGCGTCGAACAATATTATTCTGCATCTTGAAATGAATTTGTATATTAAAATTCAATAAAGAAAAAATCGAATAATTTCTCTTACCATAGTATATTCCAAATAAGGATGTGGTTTAGTTACCACTTCCACTTTGCGTAACATCAATTTAATATTATTTCTTCAACTTTTCCTTAATATTCCTATTATTAAATATCTTTTTTTATTATTATTATTATTTTTGTTATCACTTCACTGATAAAAATTTCCCATATATGCAATCAATTGGTTTCTCTCCTTTTCGATGAATCATTTACCAGACCCTACCTAACAGGTGGTAGTGATATTGAATGTAATTATGTATCTGTTGATTCAAGGCCGTCGTGCTAATAACACTTATTAATATCATGGGCGGATCCTATGTGCAGCCTCGTTGTCTTATCTTTAAGTTTAAGGTCCCCACTCACTGTCTTACCAGGCTTGACTCACCCAGGTTATAGTTGCGAGAATACATTCATAAATGAAGCGGAAATAAACACAAGCAGTACACAATATAATAGTAATAGGACCTGATGAGCCTGGGTCCAAAACATGTGGTAAGATGAAATAGACATTTGTACTTTAGTGTTTAGTAAATTACTCTACAAAGCTTCGTTAAATTTTTTTATTTGTGTTGAGAATAAAAGCTAAATTAAAAAAAAAACATTAATAAATTGAAGGAAAATATGAAAACGTTTTCAAGATGTGCGTATACTCTCTCTGCAAATTTTGGGGATTGTGACAAATTGTTTGTCAACTAACGTTTTGAACTAGAAAATTGGAACTTTGCAAAGAGGTGCAGTTTATTAATCCAAACTGGGGGAGTAAAATAAATAAATCAGCGATTGTGAGGCTGATGATTAATTTTTATTTTTCCATTTGTGACTCATTTTTAACTTAAAACTAACTAAAAATAATTTTGTTCATAGTTTATGTTTTTTATTATTCTCCCATTCATTTCACCTTAACACTAGATACAAATAGGATATGTGCGACCTTTTTCGAAATTTTATGGGGTCTTTGTCAAGCAGTAACAAAACTCATTTGAATTATATAAGTGGTTATATAATATTAATTATTTTAATTTTTTTCCTAGTTTATAAACACCGCAATTAAAGTGGTAGACCTTTTTAGTTTCTTCTTTAAAATTAGGTTTTGTAATATCCCTCATAGAGTAATATAGAGTGGAAGGCTACCGAATATCGAAAAGCGCTCTCTAGGGGATCGGAGAACATTGTTCTTAGTCTTTAAGAGATATTCAAAGATTATAGTCATAGGACATTCAAAGTCTTTGTCATAGTTAAAAGATTCATACAGGCTTTGTGCTATAAACGTTCATTTAGAAAATTTCCAAAATACAAATTTATAGATTAAAATATTATTAAATATGCCTAGTTCTCGACGTCAATATTTTGTGAAAGGTTGCTTTCGCGACGCAAAATCAGATAAAGAACATACTTTTTTTAAAGGGACCTAAAAATCCTGAAACGTAAGTACCCTATATAAATAATCAGTAGAGATTGTGGTGTTGGTGCAAGGTGAAACATCTTTAATAAAGATAAGAGTAAATAGATATTTTATTTAATATGGATTTACTATGAGTTAAGGATACTGGGTCACTTATTTCACATTAAAATTAAAAAATTAAAAGATATAAAATTTTTTTTCTTTTTCAATATATATATTTCGGGCTATCAACCCATCTTCAGGAAATACAGAAGGTAACTCAGTTACTTACGCAGAGATGGCGGTTTGTGGTCACGTGTGCGGAATTTAATCACGATCGCGTCAGTTGTCGTCTAGCTACAACAGCATAAGCATGTCAGTTCTGATATCAGATTGCACCAAAGAGGAGCAACGAGGAGTGGTCAGAGAGTGTGAAAGGTGCTGAAATTCATCGGAGACTTTTGTCACAATACGGGGAAAGTGTTTTATCTCGTAAAAGCGTTTTTTATGGATCAAAATGTTTAAAAGTGGCCAAACGAAGGTAACACAAAAGAGGGAGCTGGGGGCGACCGTCAACTTTAAGACGCTTTGAGATCCTGGAACACCCCTCCCTACAGCCCAGATCTCGCTCCCTCAGACTTTCATCTCTTTGGACCGCTCAAGGAAGTTTTGAAAGGTCGTTTGCCTCAGACATGGACGTTCGGGATGCGGTGCAAAAGTGGCTTCATGACCAACCGAAAACCCTCTACCAGGAAGGCATCCGGAAGCTTGTGGCTCGCTGGACCAAGTAGTACATTGCTAAAGGTGGAGACTATATCGAAAAATAATGTATCTGTTGTACACCTATCTTAGTTTAATAAAGTTGTAGAACGAAAAGTGTAAGTAATTTTTGACTTATTCTCGTACATTCAAAACAACCACGTATACCATATATGGTAAACCAAACAACCAAAGATAGGATGGAATTGAGTCCCCTCCTTTTTATTAGTGAAGAAGAGTCCATAGCTCTCGAGGTTGACCCCCCCCCCCCAAGTCCTAGATATGCTTATTTGGATAACCAGCGAGATCCAAAATAACAAAACATAATATTTGATTATTAGTTATCAATTAAATAATTCAAATTGTTATTGAAATTATTGTTTTATTATATTTGTGACAAAACCAACCCTTCAATTTAACGAAAAATCTAAATCAAGTCACTTAAGTTCTGGAAGAATTTTAATAAATAATATTTGAACAACCCTTCAAAAATAATTGTTTAATATCTGTGGAAATATTTCCCAACGCCCTCACTAATTAAAATTTTTTAAATAATTCTAAATAAATCTACCTGTATTTGAAATTGGTGGCTTATTCCCCTCTCCAGGTTAGGCTCCCTCCAGTTTTCCCCTCTTGTCGCTTCTTGACATTTCAACAAGATGGCCGTTTATCAAAATATCTCCTTATTTATACAATCTCTACATCGAATTTATATACATGTCTTCACTGGTTTTCTCTATCTTAATAAACCATTTTAATATTAAACATACTTTTAATTAAGATTCTTTACTATTTTTTTAATGGATATAAATAAATTTTCTATTTTAGCACATTTCAATTTTGACATAACTTAAATGTTAAAAAACTATTTAATATAATAATAAAATTAAAAAACATGTGTTCTTGTTGTTCTCCATCGAGTTGGCATAAAATTGATAAAAATCTTACAATTAGACCAAAAATTGAAGTTTTACGTTTACCTTCAGGTGAACATGCCAAGATTACTCATATAATTGAAGGTGGGATACAACTTCAAGCCAAATTTAAGCATATACGTTGTAATGATTATGTCAGTTGTAATAGTCTGGATGAAAACGTTCAGACTGATGAGTCAACTAGAAAATATCCTTCAAGGTAAACAAACTAATATATAAGGAGTGACCCATTTTGACAGACTTTTTTCTTTTGCATGCAAATTGGTTAGTATTTCATGTTTTAAGGTAGTTGTTTCACCATATGGGTTTTCTTAGGATTTTTTGGAAATATAGATAGATTATTATTTAAATACTTCTGCATCGATTGGTGGCAAAACGAAATTTATGAACAATATAGTTCCGGAGATATTAAATTCCAAAAGATAGAGTTTTTCAGACTTATACATTGCACTATACGGGATATTCGAAAGCTTACATACATATTTTACTATAATTAATAAACTCTTCTTACCGTTGTTATAAAAAACAAAACCAACATTAAACAATAACTAATACATTTTTTAAGAAAATATTAATTCATAATTACAACACAGTTTCTGAGATAACAATGAATAAATAATGAAAAATTTACACTAAAAACAAGCTGACAACAACGCATGTATTTAACCTAAAAAGTGTGTTAACTTTAGTACTTTTTTTGACGTTTTTTCGCTTCAGCCATCGTCGCAACAACTTTCAATCGCATATTAAGAAATTTTTGTTTTATAAATCTTCCTTTATAATGTACTTTATCTGACATTTCTATGATAAAATATATACCTACAAGCTCGGACAGTGATGCCAAATTTGTCAAACGAGCACGGGATTGTCTAGTAGTGGTAGGTACATAATCAGCAAAAAGTTTTGGGCTTATGAATTATTAATCCTTATTGTTTGTTCTATATACTCTAGCATTAACTTTTTGCTAATATTGTCGGGAAACAACTACCTTAAGAAAAGAATCCTCAGTAAATTTTTCCTCGATAAAATTTTTTTAGATGGCTATCAAGAATTTTATAAATCTCAAAAATGAAAAAAAAATCAATTTTTTTCTATACGGAAAATTCTTTTTATATGTAAAAAAAGAACCGTCTGAAAATTGCATATCTAATATGAGTTTTTATAGGTCGCTGAAGAATTTTGAAGATTTTTTCATGTTTGACATTTTCGAGCAATCTTTAAATATTAATATAAAGGACACATAACACGTATGAATTCTCAGAGACCGACCAACTGGATCTTTACCTATTTTGTAAATAAGAAAACGAAGGGACCCTGGTGTTCACCGAAGCTGAAAAAGACACCCGAGAAATAGGAATTACGCAGGAAGACATCCAAGAACGTGCTTCTCTACGGAAGAAAGTTCGGTCATACCAGCGATTCCAAGAAAACCGGCAAGAAATGGACGGATGAAAAAAGAAGGCGAATGCGAGAATACTGGGCAAGAATTAAAGCTATACAGAGAATTAACGTGGTCCACAGCAGGCCGAAACGAAAAAAATAAGGGCTTTATTTTTTACTATCAATTTAAAACATAAAGAACAAAAATAAGAGGAGGAGGCTCTAAAAAAATCGGTTTGAAAATATATTTATTGTCATAATATCATCTATTGGGAAGTGTACTGAAAAATTTCAATTAGAAACATTTATAAATTTTATTCTCAATACAATAATATTATCTATTTATGAAAAATTACAATTATAACTAACTATAAGTATATAATAGTAGTGTATACTGCAAGTAAACGAGATATATTTGATGTATTTATCTATGTAATATATATGTTGCAGTAAAAACCCGTTTTTTAGTAAGAACGCGTTCTTACTAGCTAAAACGCGTTTTACTGAATACCTTTGTGGCAACTAGAGTTTACTGATGTTATTTGAGTTTGATTCAAAGGTCTAGAATCTTTATTTTTGACCTTCAGCCTCATTCATTTTGGGTGTTTATTTTCAAATTTTTTTAAACGAAAATGTCAAAAATTACATTCTCCACAACTTTGATTCTAATTTTTGACATTTTCGTTTAAAAATTTTTTGAAAATAAACACCCAAAATATTCTTTTCTCCACAACTTTTATTCTAATTTTTGACATTTTCGTTTAAAATTTTTTGAAAATAAACACCCAAAATGAGGCGAAAGGTGAAAAATCAAAATTCTAGTCCTTTGAACCAAACTCAACCAACATCAGTAAACTAGTTGCCTTATAGGTATTCAGTGAAATGCGTTTTAACTAGTAAGAACCCGTTTTTACTAAAAACGGGATTTTACTGCAACATATATATTATAATAATAAGTGCTGATTCTTATTTTAATTCTTTATTACAAATTTATACTAAAAATATCTCGTATACTACTACAACTAGAATACACTACTATAGGTAATCTACTTGTAGCTATAATTGTAATTTTTCATAAATAGATAATATTATAGAGAATAAAATATACATATAAATGTTTCTAAATAATTGAACTAAGAAAATATTTTCAGTTAAATTCTGAATAGATGGCATTATGACAACAAATATGTATTTTAACACCGATTTTTTTTAGTCTCGTCCTCTATTTTTGTTAATTATGTTGTAAATTGATAGTAAAAAAATGAAAGCCTTAATATGAATATTTAAACGACGCTAGAAAACGTCAAACATGAATCCCCCAAAAATGTTCAAAATTCTTGAGCGAATTTAAAAATGATATTTTGAGCTGAAATTTTCAGACGGTTATTTTTTTTACAAATAGAAATTATTTCCATATAGAAAATAAAAATTTTCAAAAATGAAACAATTGATTTTTTTTTCATTTTTAAGATTTTCAAAATTCTACAGCTAAAATTTGGAGAGGATTCTTAAAAAACATGAGATACTAACATATTTGCATGCGAGAATCAAGAAAGAAAAATAGTTGGTCAAAATGGGTCCCTCTAATATTTATATATATATATTCTTTCTTTTTTTAGTTTGGTTTTTATTCTTAAAGTATTAATACCATTTTCATAGGTTTATTTATTTATTATTTATTTATTTATTCAATCCTTACTTTGGATTCATACAATTCTTTTTGCAATCACTTAAATAGTTAATATACAAAATACACAAAATATTTCTTTCTTCTTTTTTCTTCTTCCTCCTTCTTTTTTCTCTTTCGTAAATCTTCCATCTTGGGCTTTCTCTCTTCTACGCCGTCTTCTTCTGTCCCTCGTCACTTTTATTTGTCGGTCCCTTATTGTCTATCTTGTCCATCGTCTCCAGAGTTTCTTTGTCCACTGGTCCTGTCAATTTCTTCTTCCAATCTTGTAAATCAAATCCAGTGTCTTCTCATTTCTGTACATATTTTAGCGTGGTCAAACGTCTCTTTGTCCTCTCTACACCATCTACACAATATATTTTTCGTCCCTCTCCACACACTGCCACATCTTAGTCTGCTTGTGTCGTTGTTCGTATTTTCTAATCGTTCTTTAAATTTTGTTGCCATAGGCTCGGACCTCACGGGCCTAAGCGTAAATCCATCTCTGGATCAAATTAGAGTAGTAGAATCTTTCCGTCCCCAATCTCGATCATCCATCCCCAAACGATTCATTGCTTATATATGCGTCTCTTTTAATATTCTTGTTCTTGGTCTGTTATTAGAAGTCTTGTCATCATTGATTCCAGTCTTGTTGGGTCGTTTTCATCCATCAAGAGTGATTCCACATTCTGTCCCATGTCATTTATTCTTTTTTTTCATATTTTGAACCCAGAGAGTTTCTTGATTTTTGTACATATTTCTCATCAGCTCTCTCCAGCAAATCATGGTCAAACGATCTTCATTTCCTTCCACCATTTTCAGAATGAACTTTAGGGGATGCACCTTGTGTATCTCCTTCTCACATCAATATCATTAAAAAAAAGGCACCCCTTCAGTGGACAGCTTTCCTCTGCCTATCTCCCTTCTCCATATATAGGCTGGAGTATTTTCGCTCTAGATATAGGATCATCTTGACATATTCGCCTTGTATCTTTTCGATTTTTTGTTGTATAACCGTATAATTCTGCTCCGTATAACAACACAGGTGCAATTAAAGTATCGATTAGTTTGAGTTGTCGACTGGTATTATTTAATTTTGATCTTTTAATCAAACCGTAAAGAGATCTAATTATTTTCTTGCCTTTATTTGCTTGTTCTCTAATGTGGGTACTGAAGTTAAGACTTAAAATAGTCTTCCATGGTCAGGTCTCTTTTAATATTCTTGTAGTATGAGGAGTATGAGTATGTATCTACTCCGATCCAGTCACCTTATATCTTCTGTTCTTGGTCTGTTATTAGAAGTCTTGTCATCGTTGATTCCAGTCTTGTTGGGTCGTTTTCATCCATCAAGAGTGATTCCACATTCTGTCCCATGTCATTTATTCTTTTTCTCATATTTTGAACCCAGAGAGTTTCTTGATAGGTTTATTTAGTACTCACTTTCTTAAATTCACTGACTGCATCAGTTCTGTTTCAGCGTTTTCTATAGTGTGCATTTTCCTGCACTCAGTGCATCAATTGAGTTAGCATCCTATAAAACACTAAAGCTATATAGGTGAAATGATCTCAATACACTTTCTCAGCGCACTTGGGCAAAATGATATGAAACATTAACTTGTATAGCCACCCTGAATAGAATAAATATAAAGTTGTTAAATTAATTGAAGATCAA
The DNA here is from genome assembly GCA_024734495.1 of Forficula auricularia. Lineage (NCBI taxonomy): Eukaryota > Metazoa > Arthropoda > Insecta > Dermaptera > Forficulidae > Forficula > Forficula auricularia. The sequence continues at coordinate 3,622,423 of JALMQS010000150.1, forward strand.
CCTTGTTTATCTCTTTTGATTGGAGAAATGTTATTTTTCCAGCACCATATGTTGTGATGAAATAATATCAATAATTTCTCCTAAACCCTCATTGCGTGAGCAAGCTTTTTGCAATCAATCAACACCTCTTTGCAATCAAATTAGAAACATTAGAACCAATATATTTTCACGAAATTTTCTCTGGAGAGAGAGACGGACTGGTAGAACTTTTAATTGAAAGTAATGGAAGACAGCCCAGGTAGAGGTAGTGAGGAAAGAAAAATTAACACATATCCAAATAAGGTGTAGTTTTATGGATTCCTTCCTCTTTTCATTTAAAACCGACGTTTCGGAGGAATATTCCCTCCTTCTTCAGGGAAGAATCCTCCGAAACGTCGGTTTTAAAGGAAAGGAGGAAAGAATCCATTAAACTACACCTTATTTGGATATGTGTTAATTTTTTTTTCCTCACTACCCCTGGACTGTCTTCCATTACTTTCAATTAATTAGAACCAATCATTTTGTCCCAATGAGCTCTAGATACTAAAATTATTTTCTTGATTCTATTTTTTCTCCGAATCTTATATTATTCTTCACCTAATTATAATAATTTTGACTAAATAATTCATAGTCTCGAATGAAATAAATTTAATCATTATATCAAATCTAAGTAGAATCTATATTTTACAGAAAGTAATTTTAAAGAAAAATATTTTGCCATAAGGGGAATTTTATTTTTGATAAATCAAAATAGTTTTTCTTTTTGGCAACATTCTCTTTTTTTCATTAGTTCATATATTTTACGGATAATACTTTTTAATAACTTGTAGATCCTTCTTGTCAACTTAAAAAAATTTTTAAGACAGATATAAGGTAAATAAATACATATAGATATAGATATAGACATTCATAAATTAATTCCTGTGAATACATTGTAATAGACTGATGAAGAGGGCAAAGCCCTCGAAACTATAGTCTCGTTATAAATAAATAAAATTTATAATTCCAGCAGAAGACACACTCTTTTATTGTCTCCTTCAAGATATAGACAGATGAAAAAAAACAATATTTTTTAAATGACTCTACTATTGATTAAATAAAAATAAAAGATAACATGTTCGTTTTTATATTAAAATCAATCAGTGAATTTTATAAAATTAAAAGGTTTTTCTTATTTATTTATTATTATTAGACGGTCTAAAGTCATTTTACACTATATATATACAATATTTTTTTAGATATGAATCTAAGTGGGTAATACATATAAAGAATATACAATATAAAGAACACATAATGAATACATAACATATATATACATAAATAAAATATACTGTGTTTTATAAATAAGTCTTATTAGCATAAAAAAATATAAAAATTATACATAAAGAGTATAAAAATTATATATATACTTATACCATATTTATGCAATAATTTTTTTTTTAATATAAATCCAAGAATTTACAATTAAGATATATAGAATATATATACACATTGCCGGGATATTGCAAATAGACATTTGCAACCAAGCCCATTTCTGGATTTTATTTTATAATTCTAATATTAAATGTTTCTTAAATTATGTGAATATAATAACATTTTATTTTATTTTTTGCAGAATCTCTTGTTATTCCAAAGCACAACGCTCAGCAGCCTTAGCAACAAAATCCTGTGATAATATTTATTCAAAACAAGTACGAGTAACCGATCCAGATTTAACTCAATGGACCCCATTAAGATGGAAAGATGATTCCACAAGAAGTGCCGAAACACTTTGTAATAATAATACCAACGCCAATTTAAGCACAAGGTTTATTATATTTTTAATTATTTATTGAATTATTTGTATATATAAAAAAATTGTTCACATAGAGGTTTTTATTATGTATTTTTTGGTGTAGATATAGTAGAAAATTGAAAGTGTATATTCACTACTTTTACATCTAATATAAAATATAATAATTTTTGTCAAATAATTCATAGTCTCGAATGAAATTTAATCATTATATCAAATTTACGTAGAATCATATTCTACAGAAAGTAATTTTAAAGAAAAATGTTTATATTTTTTCTTCCCCTATTTGCCATAAGGGGAATTTTATTTTTGATAAATCAAAATAGTTTTTCTTTTCATCTTAAACCAAACCCTAAAATAAAACGTTAAGCCACATGTATAGATAATATTTTAATTATACTTACAATTGTTCACCTAGGGGCTCACTGGTAGTGAGTAAGTGGATCCCGAGCTGAATGGGACATTGCTTCTTCTTCTATGTCGTGCTTCTTAAAGGCTCGAATGGCCTTTTAAATGCTGGGGCGTGCTATAGTAAATATAATAAATAATAATAATAATAATAATATTTTAAAATAATTAACTACTAAAAACTTTGAAGAATTACGGCTAATACTACTGAAATCAAGTCATTTTAATGCCATGTTCTCATCCACTTATATATTCTGTATTGCCCACTAATTCTGCAATTGTTATCAAGTGTACCTAAAGCTTTTATTTGGTTGAAACTATCGCTAAACGTAGTTGCTCTTTTTGGTTTGATTAGCATTGCGCGTGTGTTCCTATAAAAAATAAACTGACACGTTCTTATGTGGCCATCCACTTGACTTTACCATACAACCTGGCCCCTCACTTATATTTAATATTTAATAAAATTATTTATAAACATGTAGGGGAGGGGGTAAGTTTTTGCATTTTTAGATTCCTCGAGGCCCACTGATTATGTATACAACATTTTGTTGAGTTTGGTACAATGGCCTATATTTTCATTTTTTGACTATACACCCCCTCTTTTGGGCGGTTAGTTTTTGCATTTTTAGACTTCTGGGGCCCCATTGATTATGTATACAAAATTTGGTTGAGTTTGCTCAAATGGCCTAGATTTTTAACACCCCCCTCCACCCTCCTTAATTTTCTGTCGATATGCACCAAAATCTATTCAGCTCTTAATCTCAATGGACCAAAACCACGTGTGAAATTTGGTTTCGATATTCACACTAGTTTTTGAGCTAGCTCGTCCACAAAAATTTGGTAACGCACAGACTAACTAACAGACATTTTGACAAAACAATTATTATCTCGAAAAATATAATTTTTTCGATGTTCACTTATTAGGGCTTTTGTAGAGCGAAATGCCATGGTTTCGCTCAATTTTTTTAATCAAAATAGTTTTAGCCGTTTTTGAGATATTTCTAAAAAAAAGAAGGAAAAAAACCACTTTTTTCATGCAAGATTACAATACTTGACCATACCCTGTATGGTAAAGTAAAAAGGGGACCAACATAACACTAATTTTCATTAGAGAATACATTTTGGACAATTTATCATTTATTTTCTTTATCCTATAAATATAAAATAAGCGATTTTTCTCTAATTATCTATTTTATAGAGCTATTTTATAGACTTTGTGGCCCTATTCACTAAAATTTGTTTTATCGAAAAAACTAAACAGTAGAGTAACAAGGAACTCTAAAAATTTCTTTTAATCCTCCAAGTCACTTACATTTTAGTCAAAACCTCTAAACCCAAATTTTCATATTAATTATTAGTTAAACTGTCTAGGCTTCAACGTACAAAACACATTTTCTAAAAACCACTTTTGGATTCGGGCTACCTTGAAACTTAAAGATCTATAAAAATCTTACATCGAATTTTCTCACAAATAACATTTCCATTGGGGAGTCGGGTTGCCGAGCTGGCTAACGAGCTGGCCCCGCTTCAGCATCGTTGATGACGATATTCAAGCGGGAGGCCGGGGTTCGATCCTGGCTAGCATATAAAATTTCTACCGACTAAAACTCGGCTCCCTCACTAACACTTTACTGATGTGCTGTCTAAATGGGCTTTGTTCCCGGTGACAATAAATAAATAAAAAAAAAAAAAAACATTTCCATTGCTACACCTACATATTGAAACCCCGTAGATTTTTTATATAATATTTATTGTGTAAAAAAATACCAAGAAATAATCATTCCCATGATATCGACTTCAAAATTATGGGTTCACATGTCGAAGAGAATATCTTATCAAAAAGACCTAATTTCTGTGATTTTAGTCGAAATAATTCACTTTTTTAACGACCATATCTAACAAAACTTTAAATCAAGAATTTAGAAAAATGCAAGTTTTTACAAATAATTTTATCAAAAGGATTATTAATTTTTCATTATTTTACTTTGGATATTCAACAATTACAGCATACAATCTTTATTTATAGCAATATTATAATTAATATGAACCCTATAGGTTGTCGCTAATTATAACTATAAACATTACTCCACCAGCTTCTGTTTTAACGATATAACAAAGAAAAATAATCTTTAAAATATACCGGGTGAGTTTTTTTATCTTGAGACAGTCTTATAATTCAAAAACAATGCATTATATGAAAAAAGTTTCAAATAAAAGTTTGTTTATATCGAGGGGGAAACTAAACTACGCTATTGTTTGTCGACCTAGAAAAAGCTTTCAAGGGTATTTCAATGTCAAGTTCTATTTTTTAAATGGAACCTTATATTTTTCTATAGGTCTAGTTAATCTACAAAAAAAAAACTGAACAACTAAGAACTATTTTTTAAACAACATCAAATAAACACAATACATGAATCAATTAGATCTCAAAAAAATCTTCATAATTATTTTTAACAATTATTTAACTTAATTATCAAATAATAATGATTAAATAATTAATTATTAAATAAATAATCATTAAATCGAAAAGTCACAACAATGAAAATAAGGGTTTATAATGATATTAAAACTTCGTTATACTCAGATTTAAGACACTAAGAGAAACAAAAGAGGTTGTCCTCTGCTTGATGCAAATAAACATACACACATATATATATCGAGATGATATATCTGTATATATATTATTTATTTGTTTGAGACTATAGTTTCGAAGACTTGTCTTCATCATCAGTCTTTCTTCAATTATAAATGTTTTTCATGGAGTCAATATCATATGGATATTGACTCCATGAAAAATTGACTCCATGAAAAACATTTATAATTGAAGAAAGACTGATGATGAAGACCAAGTCTTCGAAACTATAGTCTCAAACAAATAAATAATATATATACAGATATATCATCTCGATATATATATAGTGTGTATGTTTATTTGCATCAAGCAGAGGACAACCTCTTTGTTTCTCTTTGTGAATCAACAACTCTGCTACTCTCGGCAAAACAAAAACTTTTCAATTAAATCAGATTTAAGAGATTATTTTCTACTTAATAGAACTGCTTAAAATTCTTGAGTTTAAAAAAGTTTATTTCTCGTGTCAATCCAGTAGATAGTTATATTGTACTAGATGAAGAAGGAGGTAGTTAGTTATATTGTATTACCATAATAAAAATGGAGCATTTTTTTGTTGAAGACAGAATTAAAATGGTATTAATTTATCCGGTGAATGTGGAAGAAGTGTTAAGGTCTGCCATTGAAATGAATGCCGAGCGTTTTCCTGATAGGAATACACCCTCACAAGCCTCATTTTATTGTGTTGTATAATCTGTTTAAAAAAAAACAAGAAATGTAAAGGCTACGAAGAAATTGGAACAGGTCAAAATAACGAAATTGGAACTGGAATTCATCCACAAGACTTGCGATTACACTCTGGAATGTCTCAGAACAATGTCCAAAAATTATTAAATTATTAATTATTTATTTAATAATTAATTATTTAATAATTATTATTTGATAAATAAGTTGAATAATTGTCAAAAATAATTATTAAGAATTTTTTGAGATCTAATTGATTCATGTATTTTGTTTATTTGATGTCTTATAAAAAAATAGTTCTTATGAAAGTTGTTCAGTTTTTTTTGTAGATTAAGTAGACGTATAGAAAAATATAAGGTTCCATTTAAAAAATAGAACTTGACATTGAAATACCCTTGAAAGCTTGTTCTAGGTCGACAAACAATAGCGTAGTTTAGTTTCCCCCTCGATATAAACAAACTTTTATTTGAAACTTTTTTTCATATAATGCATTGTTTTTGAATTATAAGACTGTCTCAAAATAAAAAACTCACCCGGTATATTATATATCACTATTTTTTTAGCCATAAGTTCTATATAGTAATCGATTGGTCCGTTAGTTTATTGATGGGGAAAGTTTAAGAGAACGGGCTCAAACTGTTAAATTCTTCTCCAGAAATCTAAATGAAATAGAGAATAAATAATACTACACTATAGACTCAGAGAATGAACTTGATTGATTTTCATCGATCGAATTCGCTAGTCATATTCTAATTCAAAAATTAAAGGAATGGAAGCCCCCGTAGGAAACCCCTTTTTTTCTTTAGTACTACACTCAAATTCCTTCTCGCAAGATTTGAAAGCGGGCTTCAATCGGATAATAGTAAAAAAAACTCCCAACCCATTGATTGATTGATATTTTTTTTATTTTATTTTATAGATCCAGACTTTTAGCTTTTTTTAAGAAACTATCACCTCGACCTAAAAGATCGAATAGAAACAAAACGAGAACAATTTCCGGTCAATCATTATTTTTATACGATTTAGAGAATAAAACATCAAATGAAGAAAAATCTGGATTTTTTGAATCAGAACATAGTTTACTTTTTGAAAAAATTACACGCCATAAATCTTTTGATCAAGTAAGTCAATCATTCAAAAATAAAAATAAGTGTATTGAAAACTTCATATGTTTTTTTTTACTTTATTTCATATAAAATTGATAATGTAAGACAACTATTGTGGAAATTTCGAATCCGCCTGAACAAATGCCAACAATCCTGATTGACTACCCTGAAGATGAAGATATCGCATCACCTAATGAAGTTATCAGTACAGAATGGTAAATATATATTTATATATGAATATATCTCTTTACATATTTTGGTGTTATTATATAAATATTTTTTTTTTTAAATCCTTAAATTTTTCTTAACCCGATTTGATTTTCTTTCTAAAATACCATTTTTATACCTGATTTAATTATTATTTTAATAAGTAAAATAAAAATTAAGAAAATCTAAATATTATCAATTCTAATCAATTGTTTTAACTGTCTGGATAGAAACTTGCATTAGCTTTATTTTTAAACATTCTAGATATTTAAAAATTATTGGATAAAAATACTTGGTAGGTTTCACATTAAGATATAAAAATAAAACAAATTTATTTTTGGAGAGACTTTAATCTCGATATATAACGTATTTTTCGCCGTATAAGACGCACCGGCATATAAGACGCACCCAATTTTGAAGGAGGCAAATCTAGAAAATGGTGGGCTTTTGTATATTGCCGTATAAGACGCAGGCACTCCCCCCCCCCCCCCGATTTTGGAGAGAAAAAGTGCGTCTTATACGGCGAAAAATACGGTATATATTTCGAGGTGGCTATCCTTACTTTCTTTGGCTCCTGAAGATGGGTTAGCCACCCGAAATATATATATCGAGATTAAAGTCTCTCCAAAAATAAATTCGTTTTATTTTTATATCTTAATGTGAAACCTACCAAGAATTTTAAAAAATGTTTCACCAAGTACCAACACCAAATTCCTTAAAAACTAGATATTTAAGATTTACCTGTAGGTATTAGGGTGGCTCTTAGTTTGGGTATTTTCGAAATTTCACGCTCGCAGGGGCTCATATGGTTCGAAATAAATAAAAAATATCTTCCAAGTTTCAAGTCTCTCAATTTTAACCTGTGCTTCAGAGTGATGCAAGTTTCCCATCTAAATAACATGGGGTTTTTGGCATTGAACGATCAATTTTTTATTCCGGCCAAAGTAATATTTCAAAAAATTTAAAACTCTGTAGACTTTACCCTTATAATAGTAGCTATCCTTCAGAGTTTTTTCAGATTTTTAGTTATTATAATTTTGGAGTTACAGCTAGATAAAATACTGCCATATCTTAGTGTTAGTAAGTTATAGACTCCAAAATTATAATAGCTACAAATCTGTAAAAATTTTGAAGGGTAGCTACTATTATAAGGATAAAGTCTACAGAGTTTCAAATTTTTTAAACCATTGCTTTTGCCCGAATAAAAAATTGATCGTTCAATGCCAAAAAACCCCATGTTATTTAGATGGGAATCTTACATCGCTCTGAGGCACAGGTTAAAATTGAGATAGGGGGTTGAAACTTGGGGGATATTTTTTTTATTTATTTCGAACCATATGAGCCCCTGCGAGCGTAAAAATTCGAAAATACCCAAAATAAGGGCCACCCTAGTAGGTAGTATTTTTTTTTAATTTTCACATGTTAAAAATAATTGAAGCATAATTTTTTCTCATTGAACTTCATGTGATGAGATGAGATTGAGGTGACAGACTCTAAATTCATATATTTTGATAAGGAATCGCAGGCTGCAATGATTCTCTTGGAATCTATCAAAACTATAAAATTTCGTTACAAATAGGACTGGTGATTTAGAAGCCTTTTGTGGGTTAACTCAAATTAACCTCGAAAATAATAAAAAAAATTTGCTGGTCAAATTCATTTATTATTTATTACTATTTATAAACATTCCCCTAAGTTCTGCTTTGCGCATAACCCCAACCTATCACATAATCTATTTTTCTAAATCTATACAAACAAATATTATAAAATTTAATTAGAACAGGAACGAGGCTTGATGAATCCGGTGGAAGATCATCAAGCCTCGTTCCTGTTCTAATGAAATAATATATGAATCATAAGTACTTTTTAAAAATATTATAAAGATTACTATCAAATATTCACAGATGAATCAAAAAGAAATAATGATTTCCCAGCATTAATTTAATACGATCCTCAATTATGAATTGGAAAGGCTTATATCCTACAAGCGTCCATCTTCACAGCAGAAGCAATGGGTGTCTATGAAGCAATAAACTATATAAAACATTTCAATTATAGCAAATGTATTATTTCTTCAGTCTTCCTATCAGTACTAAACTATAAACATTAGAATTTTCTGTATTAAATTTTAGTTTTAGAAATATAAATATGGTGTGTTTAAAAAATTTTTCTTAAGAAACTTTTTATTTAACACTGATCATTATTTTAAATAATTTACTGAAATTTGTTCAAACAATCACACCAAAACTAAGCCATATAGATTTTGAAATTTTAATCGTTCTTTAAATTTGGCAGCCTCTATAATTATGCTGCTCTAGTCCCGGGCATAAGCGTCCATTAATGGATCAGTGTAGAGTCCCTCCTTCCCAAATCCCGACCAATCATCCACAAGCGAATCATTACTTATATAGGCTTGGGCGGCGAATTTCCAACCCCAACACCTCTTCCCGATTTAATTGGAAAAAAGCTGAAGCGCTTTATTTCCTAATAAGTTTATCCCCATGATTTCAATGAAATTGAACTCTTTCCTGACACTTCGAATCTTCAAACCTTCAAAACCTAGGTGAAGAGACATATACGTCTCCACCCATTCTCTTGATCCCTTTCGCCTCCTCTCTTCGATATTTCAAGGTTATTTCAAGATTTATTCGGACTGCATCTTCTTGGTGCGCCTCTTGCAAACGATCGTATTAAAAAAATTAAAGAGCATGCCTGCCTTGTTTTACTTCTCTGTGTTTTTTTAATGTTACTTTTACTATTTACCAAAATTATTAATGTTTTTTTTATTCATATTCCATGCCCTATTAAATTTTAATTAATTAAATAAACTACTAACTAGTCGAAATTCGTACTTCTGAAGAGATTTTATAGTATTGATAGATACCTGGAGAATCATTATCGCTAGCGAATTCCATATCAAAATGCATAATTTCAAAGAGTTCAGTAATTGAATCACATGAATTTGATTTAAAAAATTTGTCTTGAATTATTTTCACATTTCCAGACTATCAAAATTAATTTTTAGCATGTTTTCTTGATAAAGATATAAGTTGATTATTATTTTGAAAGTTTATATTAGGAAAATAAGGACAAGTTTTTATGTGTGAGTTTTTTATTTATCAACCAACGTTTCGTTGACTTTGCCGACTTCTTCAGGACTTCAAATAGTCATGTCACACATTCGTCTAAATTTTCTTGTTATCTTCGTTACCATTGAAGACCATCAGAACACAAATTTCAAAAATATTTGGCACATTCACAAAAACAATTTTTCTTTCTTTTCTTTTTATATTAACAATTTCATTAGATATAAAACAGAAATAACATATATAGTGGTTGCCTCATTCTATTCTAATGTGTGACATGACTATTTGAAGCTCTGAAGAAGTCGACAAAGTCGACGAAACGTTGGTTGATAAATAAAAAAGTCACACATAAAACCTTGTCCTTATTTTCCTAATATAAACTTTCAAATTAATACAAATTATGAACGGAAATGATAATAATAATTGCTTATTATATCGTCTATATAATGTAATCTATAAATGAATTAAAATATTTTAATACAAATACAAAATAATGTTTTTTATCCTATTTAAATAGTAATACCTAAATGGTTTATAAAAAAAAAAACACGATTGTTTTTCCAACTTCTTCAGCTACCATTCATTCTTGAGGGTATAATTATTAATTTTAAGAACACTTTACTTTTAGATTTCATTTATCAGATATATGAAAATTTGAAAAGTAAATGAATCAGGTCGAAAATTTTAAAAATTAAAATTTTTTAAAAAGTTTTTAATTAAATTATTTTTTGTAATCAACCCAACTCAAATATTTTAAACCAAACACATTTCGAACTAAATAATGTAATCATTTATTTTTTCTAGAATTCTTGTTATCCGTATAAATGTTTAAATTAACTTCGTATTTAGATGTAGGACCTTATATAAGAAAAAAATTATATTAAAATTAAAATTGAATTTATTTAGAAATATAACTAGTATTACTAATAATCACTGTTTCATTTTTTCATTTGGTCTGAATATATTTTTCGAATTAATGATTCACATAAATATTTATTAAATACATTTTTTTATAAAGAGATATTTTTATTGAATAAATTTTAATATATAATAATGAATATAATATTTATTGTATTTGAATTTTAAATAATATCAATTATTTTCACTAGTTTAAGATTTAAATATTTTAATAAATTGGTCGTTTTTAAATAATTTTTTGATGTTTATTTTTTGATTTTGTTTTTTGAAAAATCCCTTTCCATTTATTTATAGAATTCGCATGGAATAGATTGTTTCTCTTATAAGTGTATGATGCATGAAGAAGGAATAAAACATGTATATAAGGAAAGATACCTCTATTTATATATATTATGATCATTTTTACTTTTTTTATTTCATTTTTTATTTGTGTTTGTATATATTTTATCTTTAGTTAATCTATTAATATTAATATAAACATGTTCATTAGGTATTATTTACGCTCATATTTTACTTGTCTCATAATTTTACTTTGAACGATTTAAACATAAAATCAATAATCTTTAGAAACAGAGGAAAATAAATTCATCATAAAAATTATTTAAATTAATTAATATTATTATTATTATTATTTTAATGATATTGATGTGAGAAGGAGATACACCAGAAGGTGCATCCCTAAAGGCCTGTATGGGATGGCCTTCTCCATCGTGAAAAGAACAGAGTAGAAGGAAAGAAGCCGGGATCACGAGCCAAATCTCAGAAAGTTAGATACAATCCAATTTACTAAGTTTAAATTAATTACAAAACTGATTATTATATAATTACAACAGGTGAAAAAATATAACTAATATCAAAATATTAATAACTAAGATATTACTATATGCCTTTTGAGAATTTTTAATAAGGAAATGTTATCATTAACTTTATAATAGGATTCAAATTCATATTTTTAAGTGACTAAAAAGAGAGTAGATAGAATGATCTCTCTTACTTTAGAGCTAGGGCATTGCAAGGATGCCAAATACAAGGCCAGACCTATTTCACACTACCATATTAGAGATTAATTTTTTAGTTTCTATTATTATAGAAACGGCCTTTTGACTCTATAGGTAAGAAAATATTCAATCGAAATGTATATCATATTTAGATATTTATTATTTAAAATTATTTATTCACCGAAACTGCAAATGACTTACCGAGTCTTTGAAAACGTTTCACTTTTCTCAAATTTATTTTTGGGTTCTTTACACTGAGCCCCTCAAGCCTGCAGGATCGTAGCCAGAGGAGGTGCCAGATCGGGCACTACCCGTACCAGAAAGATTCTCGTATTTGTCCTTTTTATAATTATTTTCATTTATAAATACGTTTCTCGCTAATATATATGGAATAAACGGTTTAAAAGGAGTCTACCGTAAACCGTAACCTTTTTCTGTTTTAAAAATACAGTGGGATACAATAATATTATTTATTAATTATTTATATAATATATTAATCTAATTATATATTATAATACTAAATAATATTACAAAAATATTAAAACGATGTTTTTGCTTTCGCATTACCATAAATTAACTAATGTATAAAATTTAGTAATTATTAAAGCCCTGAATTTTATAAAATGTACAATAATATTCGTAAATAAAGTTAATTTCTAGATTACTCCGGAAGTTAAAGATATAAGATATAATAGATTTAAAAGTTCATTTTCTCCCCCTCCCTTTAAAATCAGGTGCCCGATCTAATGTTCAGTCCTGGCTACAGGCCTGCCCTCAACCCCTGTGTCCTTAAACTACAGAATGTTATTTGGCCACCGAATGGTAATCATTATTGGTGTGATTTGAAATAATAAACCGCAATGGATAAAAACAAGCCAGTGTTTTTACAGGCTTTATATTAGCTTCACCTGTATCTATCTATGTATCAATGTGACTTTTGTTCTGTTAAATTCCGCAAACATTTTTTTTTTTTTAATCGAATACAAGAAGAGGCCCACCAGTAAAGGATACAGCCCCTATGGATCTCGAAAGACCCTGCATTACCGAAAAGAAGGAAAGTTGATTAGAGAGAGGGTGTAGACGTGGGTGTTTATGCACTCGGGTTTTGAAGTTTTGGAGATTATAAGTGCTGGAAAAGATGGAGGCTGGGAGAGAGTTCCAGTTCCTTGAAGTCATGGGGATATACACCAGATTATGAAGAAGATGAAGCCGGCGTTCTTGGCGCTTTCGGAGACAAGATTGATAGAGGACATTGAAGATAGTGAAGTGAATGTGCCGGGTTATAGTGTCGCTAGATGTGATGCGGAAAACAGGAACACAGGGGGAGTCATGTTATATGTAAGAAACGACATAATATATCAAGTAATATTAAAAGAAAAAATAATATCTAACTGTTGGTGTATTGCGGTGGAAGTAAAAAGTAATATGTATAAAGGAGTGATCGCGGTTGTATACCACTCGCCGAGTGCATCAGATGGTGATTTTATACGTTTTTTAGAGAATATAGTGAACACTCTGATAGTAAAAAAAAATGTATAGTGATGGGGGACGTTAATATAAACTTAATGACAGACTCATTTTATACGAAAAAATTAAAAACAGAAATGCTATGTTTGGGTATGAAACAATATGTTGATAAACCAACGAGAGTTACGAAAGATAGTAAAACATTGATAGATGTAGTTTTCGCTAATATTAATATAAATTGTAGGGTACATGATGAACCAAAGATAACAGATCATTCATGTATAAGCGTTGAATTTGTTATAAACAAAAAATATGAAAAATATAGAGAAATTACCAGTAGAGATTATAGTAAATTTCACATAGGGGAATTCCTCAGTACAGTGGAAACAAGTCTCGAACATAACGACGAGCTAGAATTAAACTTAAGAGCTGAGAAATTTGTTCAGAGTATAGTGAGTGCATTAGACACGACTGCACCTAAGAAAAAATTTAGGATACCAAAAATATGGGAAGGGAAGAAATGGTACTCGGAGGAGATAAGAATAGCTACGAAGAAAAGAGATGAATCATATACTACGGCGCTAAATACGAATACCGAACAAGCTTGGCTTCAATTTAAATTTGAAAGAAATATGGTAGTCAAATTGATTAGAAGGAAAAGGAAAGAATATTATGAAGATATGATAGACAAGAATAAAAATGATCCGAGAATGATGTGGAAAACTCTAAAAGAAATAATAAAAGGAGAAGATACGGGGACAAGGAAGATACATAATGTCGATTTTGAAATATTAAATAATACAGAGGAATGTGAGTTAGCAGATAAATTTAATTTATATTATACAAAGAGTATTAAGGATATAACTAAGACAATAAATAGAGAAAGCAACAGTCAAAAAACTATTTATACTATAGAAAACAAGGGAATGATAGAAAATTTTGAATTGGTTGATGTACACCAAGTTGAACGAATCATTATGAACTTGCCACACAAGAAAGGAACCGATGAAGGAATAAGTAGTGACTTAATGAAAGCAAGCGTCCTAGTTATAAAGAGAGAATTAATGGGTATAATAAATGATTCGTTAAGTAGGGGCATATGCCCTGAGGGATGGAAAACATCAACAATTATACCAATTCCTAAAATAGCAAAACCAAACAAAGCAAGTGAATATAGGCCAATAAATGTATTGCCGATTTATGAAAAAGTATTGGAATTGGTGGTAAAAAACCAAATAGAAATCTATATAGAAAACAACAAAATAATAACGGAACACCAATCGGGATTTAGAAAAAATCACTCTTGTGAAACGGCAATACAAACTGTTATTGATGATTGGAAACTCACAATAAGTGAAGGAGAAATAATAGGAGTCATATTTCTGGACTTGAAACGAGCATTTGAGACAGTAGATAGGGAAATATTATTAGATAAATTATATCAATATGGAATGAGAGGAATGGTATTAAAATGGTTAAAGTCATATCTAAATAATAGAACGCAAAAAGTTAAATTTAATAACCAATGCTCTAAATCTATTATAACAGAGTACGGGGTCCCACAGGGATCTGTATTGGGCCCACTGTTGTTCTCGTTGTATATAAATGATATAATTCAGATTTGCCCAAAGGAATGCACGATAAAAATGTTTGCAGATGACACAATTATATATGTGAAGGGGGTGGCAGTGCTGAGATTGAGACGAGACTGAATGAAGTATTACACATTATTGAAAAGTGGATGAATAATAATGGACTGAAAATGAATGCTACCAAGACGAAATATATGTTAATTAAAAGTGTGCGAAAAGAACTGAGGAAAAACACAATACTAAAAGGTTTAGATGGCACAGAAATAGAACGCGTGGAAAAGATAAAGTATCTAGGTGTTATTATCGATAGTGAACTTAAATTTGATGATCACTGCGACTACATGCTAAAGAAAATAGGGAAAAAAATTAGTTTCTTAAACAGAATAGGAAATAGCATATCTGACTATACTAGATGTATAGTCTATAAATCAATTATAGCGCCACATTTTGAATATTGTGCGACGTTGTTAGTGGGAATGGGAGAGACTCAGCTGTCGAAGCTGCAGATAATGCAAAATCGAGCTATGAGAGTAATAATACAGTGTAATAGGTATACTAGGGTGGAAGAAATGCTACAAGTATTGCAATTTATGTCTATAAGGCAAAGGTTGTACTATAATGTTTGTATTTTTATTTTTAAAATTATAAAGGGAATGCTGCCCATAGAATTAGGAAATAAAATAGTATTAGTGGGGGGTCGAACGAGGCAAGCAGACAATATTATGATACAATTTCGAAGAACGAAAAGTGCGCAAAAAAGTTTATTTTATGAAGGCATAAAAATGTATAATGACATTCCAACAGAGTTAAAACAATGTGACAGTCTTATAATATTTAAACGAAAATTAAAAGAATACATTTTACAAAGATAATAATCTTTATTAGCTATTGTAGCTATACATCATATTTTTTATTAATATGTCCTATTATATTGAAACTGTTAATGTGAAGAATTATATTATTTGTACCTAAAATTGTAAATTAATATGTCAAACTATATGTAAACTATAAATGTAAAAAAAATAGCCGAGAAGGCTAATAATAAAGATCAATCAATACGTATTGGCGAATGAAGTGGTCTGGCACTTTTCTAATTTGACCGCGAAAGAGTGTTGGGAGTCCACAAAACGCCTGCTACGCGCAAAGCATGCTTTGGGGGAATTATTGATTTTATCTCATCAGAGCACCTGCCGTGATACTATCTATAGAAAAGGGAAAGGGCAGAGATATTTATTTCTTCGATGAGCTAGCGAGTCGAGGGAGTCGGTGAGGGTAGAATCGTCAATTAGCCCTGACTTCTCTATAAAAATAATTGTAAATAATTGTTTACCTACTCAATTTAAATGAAATTATATAAAAATAAATTATATTTAAATAAAAAAAAAACTAAAAAACATGCTTCTAAAAAGTATAAAATAATATATTACTTATTTATTTATTTATTCATTTGGAGAAAACAACAGTCTTAGTTCAAAAAAAAAATACACAATACAAAACAAACATAATACAGATCAGAAAAAATAAAAAAACTATGACTTATTACACATTTTCTCACTGAGAGATATAGTATAAAAGTGGCTCACTCTCACCCAACCTAAAATGACTCAAACAGCCAAAAAGTTAAATCAATCAAAGTTTAATTCTATAGTCACCAAAATTAAAATCAAAAAGTAAATAAATTAAATCGTATGAGTCAAAAAGCTAAAAACCAAATAAATTAAATAAATTAAGTCAGTTAAGTTTAAAATAGTCATAAATAATTAAAAATTAAAAACCAAAACAAACCCAAAACAACCAAATTACATCAGTATAGTCAAAAATTTAAAATCAAAAACTGAATAAAATAATAAATTAACCCACCCAAAAATGAAAAGTCATGAATGTTAAAACAAAAATAAATAAATAAAATCAACGCAGTCAAACAAACAAAATTAAACAAATAAAATTGAAAAGTCATAAATAGTAAAATTCAAATAAATTAATCAAAAAGTGGGGGGCGCAGAAACTTTTAATTAATTTCGAAAAAGTGCCCCTAGATTTTTGATTAAGTATTACATTATTTTGTACTTTTAGAAGAATGTTTTTTAGTTTTTTAAAATATAATTTATTTTTTTAATTTTTAGTCTTAATTATTTTTATAGAAAAAATTTGCGGAATTTAACAGAATGAAATGTATTTATTTGTATTATTTTTATATAATTTCATTTAAATTGAGTAGATAAACAATTATTTTAATAGAGAAATGTTTGCGGAATTTAACAGAACAAAAGTCACATTGATAGATAGATACATATAAATGATAGATAGATAGATCTAGACACACGGCAGTGTCAGCCAAGTTCGGAAAAACGGGCGACGCACCGGCCATGTGTATATTTACACGAAGCATTGCTAGCTACTTTCGACCCCCCATAACTCAAAAACTATTAGAATTAGAAACTTGAAATTTTGCATGCCTAATAAGGCCTACTAGTACACCTAGAATCCCAAATTTCATGAATAAATCTATTATAGTTCTTGAGTTATTAAGCTCTGAAAAGTACCATTTTTAACACTCACTCACTGACATATCAAAAACCTAAAGTACTTCCGCTGATCCTAGAATGCTTAAATTTGACATACTGATAAAGCTTGGAACATTAATAAAGGAGGAAATTTAAAAATAAACTTTCCCTTCAGCGTCCGAAATGAAGGGGTGAAATTTATGAATAACTGACCGGGTTTTTAACAGATATTTTATGGGAAATATTTAATTATTATTAATATAGATGTTTAAATGTAATTATTTAGATAAATTAAAGGATAAAACTTTTCAAAAATTAATGATATCTGACCAAAAACATAAATGTGAAAAAGGGGCCAGTTAGGTAGAAACGGCTTCGCCGACAAAAGACTTGAGATATAAACAGGTACCAAGTTCCATAGTAGTTACTTAAATCATAGCTATAGGGATGAACCACGATCTTCAATTGATTTAAAAGAAAATTAGTTACGTTCTTTGATATTAAATTTATAACTTGGCAAGTTTTATATCCAACTAAATTGCTTGTAGTATAAAATAAGAACAAATAGATAAATTTTAAGCTTGTATTAAAAATATCATCACGTTAAACGTAATTTATTGACTATTATAACTTGCAGAGTTATAAATTTAATATCAAAGAACGTAACAAATTTTCTTTTAAATCAATTGAAGATCCTTGTTCATCCCTATAGCTGATTTAAGCAACTGCTATGGAACTTGATACCGTTTACACATCAACTCTTTTGTCGGCGAAGCCGTTTGTACCGAACTTGGCCTCTTTTTTCACATTTATGTCTTTGGTCAGATACATATTACATACAGTTGAAGCTAATATAAAGCATGTAATAAATACATTTCATTCTTTTAAATTTCGAAAACTTTTCTTTGTAAAAATAATTAAGACTAAAAAGTAAAAAAATAAATTATATTTTAAAAAAACTAAAAAACCCGGTTCTAAAAAGTACAAAATAATGCAATGCTTACTTTGTAGAAATTTAATTAAAAGTACATGTTTCTGCCCCCCACACTTTTTGATTATGTATTTCATTATTTTAAATTGAAAGTTTTTGTGCCGAGAGTAGCAGAATTTTTATATATTGAAGGAGACAATAAAAGAGTGTGTCTTCTGCTGGAATTATAAATTTTATTTATTTATAACGAGACTATAGTTTCGTTATAAATAAATAAAATTTATAATTCCAGCAGAAGACACACTCTTTTATTGTCTCCTTCAATTCCATTATTTTGTACTTTTTCGAAGCGTGTTTTTTAGATTTTTTTTTAAATATAATTTTATTTGAAAAGTGTACCTACCAATTGAGTGAGGGTTCTTTCGATTCTCGCCGCTAGACTACGCGCTCAGCTTTCAAAGTAAAATGGTGGATCCGAATTGAGCCAGTCAAGTTCGCGAGTCAAATTGTTAACGATCGTCCACCTGATTTCTCTGTGTTACACCCTTTAATAAAACAAAATAATTTTTTTTGAGCATTCGTTTGAAAACCTAAAGTGAAACTCGCGATTTGGAATTATTGTGACCATCCACATTATTGCTACTCACAACAAAATTAACCGACCAATGTAAGTTTTATGTGATTTTTAAAATATATATAAATATAGAAAAAGAAAAAATACTTTAATTAATATATATATAGGGAAATCAATTTAAGGTATTCACGTTTTTATAACCTAATCAATTTCTTTTCATATTTATTTAGACATTTCTAATGAAACTGACATTTGCTATCAATCACATGTGTGTTTGTTTCTTTCAACTCACAAAATAGATTTCTCTCTAAAGCAGAAATAAATCATTCTTATCATTTTTTCTAGTATTAACCTTCACCTTTTACTCGAACGATTATCAGTCATCGTAAAGGTATTCAGAGAGTGGGTGATTTTTATTTATAAAAAAGTATATTTATTTTATTCTATTTTTATTTCTTGATTTTCTTGAAATTATTCTTAAAATTAATTATTATTAAGGCCTAAAAGGAGAAAAAATAAATAAAATGATTTTGAAAGATCATTCTCGGTACGCCCAGCAAGAGAGAGCTCGCTGATAGCTGGCCGGCCTGAGAATTGAATCAACTAAAACATTTTCAAATTTTCTTTTCTTATTCGTATTTAGAAATGTTAAAGTAAAAAAAATCACTTCTAAACAATTCGGTTTCTTGATCCTTAAATCTAAACTAACATGAAAGTTGAAGCTCGTAGAAAGTACGTTCTGTTGTCAAAACGCATGTAATTAACTTGCATGGAAGTGTTTAGATTTTTGGCTTTTAGATTCCAAATACAAAAAAAATAAATAAATTGACACGTTCTGATGTGGCCATCCACTTGACATTACCATACACTTCTGGTTGAGTTTGATAGAAGGGCATAGATTTTCATTTTTTGACCCGCCCTCCCCTTCGCCCCCACATTTTAGGGGTTTGTTTTTGCATTTTTAGTGTTCTAGGGGCCCACTGATTATGTACAAAATTTGGTTGAGTTTGCTCAAATAGCCTAGATTTTTATTTTTGACCCCCCTAATTTTGGCGCCAGAAAAAATATATTTTCGTTATTATACGTTCATTTTATAGTATATTTCATTTTTCTTGCTTTTTTAGTTTGAAAATATTATAATTTTAAATTTTAACCCACCCCTCCCCCCTTTATTTTGGGTCGATATGCACCAAAATCTAATAATCTCTTAATCTCAAAGCACCAAAACTACGTGTGAAAATTGGTTTTGATATTCACTCTAGTTTATGAGCTAGCTCGTCCACAAAATTTGGTAACGCACAGACTAACAGACATTTTGACAAAACAGTTATTATCTCGAAAAATAATATTTTTTCGAAGTTCACTTAGTGCTTTTTTGTAGACCGAAATGCCATGGCTTCGAATCTTTTTTTTTATCAAAATAGTTTCAGCCGTTTTTCAGATATTTCGAAAAAAGAAGCAAAAAAGACTTTTTTCATGCACGATTACAATACTTGACCATACCCTGTATGGTAAAGTAACAAATCACTTCTAAACAATTCTGTTTCTTGATTCTTAAATCTAAACCAACGTGAAAACTGAAGCTCGTAGAAAGTACGTTCTGTTGTCAAAACGCATGTAATTAACTTGCATGGAAGTATTTAGATTTTTGGCTTGTTAGTTTCCGAACTTTTAGATTCCAAATACAAAAAAAATCTCTCAAAAACATCACATCTTGAGCAGATATAGATAATGAGCTGAAATTTGACACACACACTTATCAATAAGCTTCATTTTTCTTCTAATTCAACTTTCTAGCACCCAGATTGATTTTCCTTCTGGTAGGGACTTTTTTCTAATTGTATATGCTATGCTTTAGATTGAGAAAAATTACTTTAACAACGAAATACTATTAAACTACCGTAAGATTAAATAAGCCGGCCAAAAATGAGTAGAACTACCATACCTAGGTTTATGAAACTTAAATGTATTTATATATAGTATATTTATTACTAACTAAATGATTCGCCGACAGCCAGCTAAGAAATCTTCCAAAATAATTGAGATATCAAATTCGTTCTTATTTTTCATTCATAAGGAGAAATTATACAAGTGTAAGAATTTTTTCAGAATTTAAATTCAAGTACTTGATTAAAATTGGGCTGGTACAAAAATCACCTAAAAATGGCCACTTTAGCCTCTTTCACATTCATTTAAAAGAATTAAATTAAAAACAAATATTCGACTTAAAACAACCTTTTCAGGGATGATTTTGGATCCTACAAAAAATTCAACCTTTGCAAAATAATCATTAATTATACGATCCTTCGATTTCGGAAGATGAATATATTTGTATATAACTTGAAAAATTTCAATTTTGCATAATTTATTTACGAGCTACATAGGGGCAAATAGAAAAACATTGTAGCAAATCTAATAGAGTTCTATTTTACTTTTTAAACCGAATCCTAGCATACCGAGTATTAAAACAAGATTGTTTTTTCGTGCTCTCTTTTATGTAAGGTGTTAACTTTTTAGCTTTTCAGTTTCATGATAATTCGGCCTGCCTGGTATGTTAGAAATTACTGTCCAGACCGATGCTACTCTAATGTTATTCAATTTTTACTCCATGATTTTTATTATTTATTTATTTATACACTAACAAACAGTAATTTAAACATTACGTCAGAATGTCAAACTTAAACATAAAACACAAAATAAAACAAAATTAAATCAAAATAGTTCCAACTCAAATACTTAGAGCAGCCAGAGTAGTAGAGATATGTTTCGAAATCTGATTTGCCGATCTTTGTATTCGATCGATCGCCCTGAAATATTCATAATCAGTACAATGGCATGAAATCCTGATTAGTTAGTTTTGTAAAACGTAACACAGAAGTTAAATCTACGAACCATTATAGGGCATTCCATTTATAAGTTTTAAGAAGAAAATCTATTTTCCAATGTTGTTAGGCTGGATTGGGCGCGGTTCGTCCGCGAGTAGTGGCAACCAGTTGGACCTATTATAATATAATCTATTAGCTTTACACTTGTATAATATAATCATTTTATTCAAGTTGTTTTTAGATCACTCACTGTATATCAGTAAATAATTAAAGGAAAATAAAAACTTTTTCATGACTCGATACGTACTTCTGTTAGAGCTGCCTTAGTAATAAAACTATTATAAATTTATTTTTTATTTTATCCAACCGGATTAAATTCAATTTCTTAATTAATTTTATTATATAAATTATTATAGTGCGTTTTACAATCAATAAACTAATTAATTTAATAAAGTGAAATGAGTCTAATTGAAAAGTTTTTGTTTTGCCGAGAGTAGCAGAGTTGTTGATTCACAAACAGAGAAACAAAGAGGTTGTCTTCTGCTTGATGCAAAAACATACACACATATATATCGAAATTATCTATCTGTATATATATATATATTATTTATTTGTTTGAGACTATAGTTTCGAAGGCTTGGCTTTTCCGGAAGGCACAGGAATTAGATTAATAAAAACAGAAAGAAACCCAAAATTAATTAGCGCAATTGAATCGTTAGAAATTTTGAAATCATTCAATAAAAATTCGGACCTTTGTTTGAACGGAAAAATTGAGTTATCAAATAGCAATTTGCTTAGAATGTTTTCTGTCAAAACAAACAATTTTAGATAAAAGAAAGTGGGAAAAAAAGGAAACCCCCCCCCCTTTCCATTGTCCATCTGTTCTTTGTTACAAAGAAAAGGGATAATGTGTTTAAATATGAATGTGACCTTAAGTTGACTTTAATTTTAACTGTCTCCTAGCTAAGTAAAGATCGAAAATTTTCAATATTCATACAGTATTGACTCCATGAATAATATTTATAATTAAAAAAAGACTGATGATGAAGACCAAGTCTTCGAAACTATAGTCTCAAACAAATAAATAATATATATATATATATATATACAGATATATAATTTCGATATATATGTGTGTATGTTTATTTGTATCAAGCAGAGGACAACCTCTTGTTTCTTTTTGTTAAATGAATCTGTTTGTTTATTTATGCTATATCATCACAACTCCTTAAAGTTCGAATAAAATCATTAAATTTTTTTTCACATTTTTAAACCGGGCGTTACAAAATATAATCACTTCTCTGCAGTGAAAATACAAACATTTTGGCACCATTTACAACATAACATTTTCTATGTAGTTTCATTCTCGTGTTATCGTGGATATCGGAATTCAAACACACACACGTTGGTTGTTTTAACAACTTTTTACTTTATCCAATGCGAAGCATGGGTAAAGTACTGTAATCGGTCTCATGGCAAGCGCGACTTCAAAGGGTCCTCAGGTAAAGACTACGGAACCCATGGTCTCAATTAAAGTCACAAATTGTAGTATTTATTTAGGTTGAATTTTATCACCTTACGGTTTTGCCAAAAATTACATGGGGTCTCGCCCAGAGGCCAAAAAGTGCGTTTTTTTAGGAAGTGCGTGCGGATGTTTTTTTTGACGTTTTTTTCGTCCACGATTTTTTCCACACCGTACAACTGATTGATATGAAATTGAAAACCTAGGATTATATTAACAAAATGAAGCGCTGTTTTTTGGTACATATCGGCCCACATACATTAGTACTTTATTTCAGGAGTTTTTTAGTTTTTTCTAAATATTTTGAAAATGACTAAACCAATTTTGATGAAATTTAATATTGTAATTAAGTACCTTGAGCACCACAAAAAAGGTCATATAAAGTTTTTTGTAAAATTACATTTTAAAGTACTTTACCCTAGAATAAGATAGTACATTGGATAAAGTTTAGCAACGATCCGTTGCAGTTTATTTCTGAGTATAATCTAGTCTAGTTATTTTAATCTTGGCTCAAATGTGCCACATATTAAGACTCTATTTCAAGTTTTTAACTGAAATATTTAACTTGATACATGTCAGGAGGGTTCACCTCACAGGGTAGCTAATTGGCCGGATTGCTAATTTCGACCCTCAGGTTGGATAAAAACAACCCTTCTGACAAATAATTAAAAATAATCCATTCCACCTCGGATCTCATAGATAACAACCTCTTCTGATTTTCTTAGAAATTTAAAGTTAATTTCTATCTGCAATTTGAACTCATACAGAAAAAATAATAGTGTAAATTATTTTTCTCCACGTTTCAGGCGTTTTTAAACACCATGAACAGCAACAAATTCTAGTGAATTTAATACTAGGGGCCTGCTTCCCAGGCGTGCTGAGTAATTTTACTTTTTCCCGAGCGAAAAACTGCATAAAAATAGCTTAAGGAGGTTCGGGACGGCAGCTCTATCTGGTTAATATACGAAAAAATCTTTTGTATTTCCGCAGAATGAAAACTTCTGCCTACTAAATTTTTTAATTAAAAAAATTGTTAATAATGAAGTTAATTTCGAATACAAATCTTTGTTTTGATAATGTTAATAAAAATAATATTGAGATAAATTTTTTCTCATTATAAAAACACAATTATTATTTATTTAACACAAAAACGATTTCAAGAAATAGAGTTGGAATTCTACACTAGTGCATTTGTTTATTCTGTTGGCTGCAAATAACTTTTTATTTTTACATTTATGAATAACTAATTAACTAGACTGTCAAATCTATTGAAAAATGTATCATTCATTTTCAACAAAAGTTGAATTATTGATCTGTATAAATTTTTTGTAAATGGTATAATTTGTATAGAAGTTATAGCCCTTTTAAAAGCTCGGTCCATTTACTTCGATCTTAAAAGGACAATTTTCAATAATTTATTTCTCGGTAATGGGACAGACGATCAACTTCAAATTTCGGGAATAATTATCTAATACATCAATGATTCGATGGTAAAAATTTGAGAATTTTCTTATAAAAATGCTAATCAGTCCCGATCCCCCTTAATAACTATTGGAAGTATAATTTTTTTTATATAAAAAGAAAAAGTACTATATAAAAGATGACTTAAATTTTAAGCCTCATTTGGAGATTATATAATTATTTCCTAGAGCTGAAGGAAATGGTAATCAAAGTAAAAAAAAATAATTAATAAATGTACATATTCAAATGGAGGAAGGTCCGGGAATTAGTCCTTTAATGAAAACCGGATGTTGTGTTGATGATCTCTTTTTTTCCTATTATTTTTATTTCCCTCTCATTTCAATCTAATCTAAACAACCTTGTTACTCTTTTTCGTTCTCTATTCCCTCCCACATACACACACGTTTTACCTATCAAAGTGTAGGAGTATGTCCATAAACGAGCGGCGTTCATTGATTAATTTGCAATTTTTCTGGTTGATGAGTTGTGAGCGATGAGCGAGCCAGCCAGGCCCCACGTAGTAGGAAGAATTTACGATTCAAAGGCCGAACAGCTAACTGGTTTAATCGGTGTGCCGTTGCAGGATATGCGCCTCATGGCCTCATGGCCCTCTGCCTTGTGCCTGCCTGCCTGCCTATTCACTCAGTTACTTGCTGGAATTTCATTTTCCTATTTGCAGTCCAATTACATTATTATAATCTATATTAAAGGTGTACGAGTCCTAAATCAGTTATTATATATGGCCAAATTTCTATAGAAAAAGTTTTTTGTCCTACAAGGTCCTTATGTAAAATAGTTGAAGTATTGAAATAGCAGTTTCGGCAATTCACTTTTCGAAGTCTTTTAATTTCAATACGATCAATGAACTTTCATTTTTTAATGCTAAAGCCAAGAGTACACTGTAGCCTCTATAGTTAGAGTACAAGTTTTTTTTTTTATTTTTTATTTTATTTTCACAAAGTATACAATTAGGACCTTAGGTCCCACCTAGTGTTTATACATAATTTAGCAACAATATTTTACAAAGTTGACAAAAGAGTTTACCAATATACAAATTTTAAAGGGGAAGAAGAGAAAAAAGTAGAGAAAGATTAGAAGACATAAAAGTAATAAGAGTAAGGAGTATCAGTTATTGGTATCCATAAAGAACGAAGACCTGAGAGCACCAAGAGTCGGGTTTTCACCAAAAATACTCGTTTTGTGGACCCCAATATAATATAGATTTTTTTTACTATACGCAATCTTATAAATTTTCTATCTATTTCTATTATAAACATATAGTAATTACAATTTTTATACAGTGTGGTATGCACGGTGTGCATTAAAATAAACAAATTGCATTACTTTTTCTTTGATTAAACCATTTACCGGCTTATAGAGCGGTCCACCAAACATATAAATAAACCCTAAAAAGGTACTCATTTTCCCAAGTTTCTTGTTTTTCCCCATTTGATTTTGGTTAGATGTAAATAGTGAGAGGAGAGTGGGGGCCTTGGCTACGTCACTGGCCCTATGACTTCTGAAGACTGGAACACCCTCCTCGCATCCATCTTTCCAGCAACCTATAACCTTCAGTCTTACAAGGCCCGTATTCCCAAGTACCTTCAGCTCCGTTCCAATCCCTGAAATTTTCTTCTTCTTTCTCACGATGCATCTCGGGTTGTGCCTTCTTGTATCAGATAATTTAAAAAAATCCATCTGTGTATCCTCTAGATACATTTATGAAAAATTTCATGAAATTCCAATTAATTTTTCGAATTTCGAACATCAAATCACGGCTTTTTTAGAGTAATGAGGAAAGACTTCGCCTAACAAAACCTATATTATCCCCTTTTCTTTCGACACAACTACGTTACATAATTTTGCTGGTTAATTACAAATCACTCATCTCTAATTAAATTTCTACACCTGCAATATTTTTGTCATCCAATTACCAGTAGTATTTTGTTTAAAACACACGCATGTGTGTATTTATAACATTTTAATTGAATTTTGTTTATTATACACGACATTTCCGTTCTTATATCCGGAGAGGTTATCAACGGTGGCAATTATAAAAACTTCGCCATTCATACTTGAATATTTTCTAAATGCAAATTAGGTCAAAGTGGTAATATTATAAGATACCAAAGAAGAAAAATAATTAAAACTCTTAAAATCCTTATTGATATTTGAGACTGCATTATTCATTATTCATCAGTCTTATTTGGAATATAAGAAATATAAATATGCAAAATTGTGTAATTATGGGTACCTACTGGGATGCCATCATAGGCCGTCATTTTAAAGTGAATAAAACTTATAATAAATTCATCCTAATTCTTTTTTATGATATCTTTACAGAGATCTCACAATATTTTTTATTTTAGGGCCCACCAAAAATTCAACTTTTCAAAATAATCTTCCGATTAATATTTTAATACTATTTTTGATTTGGGGGAAAATAAATTTGCATACTTGTAAACTCCAATTTTATATCTTATTTAATTTATGTCAGTGGCGGATTTCGTTGTTTGAGGGTCTCGAGCTGTAAAACTAAAAATGGCTCTATATTATTTATTTGATAAATTTACCATTCCATTTATAAGATCCATAACAATCTAGATACATGACGACTGCATTTTAAGTTTTAATTTTTTAATTAAACAAGGCAGTAAATGAAAATCTAGTAGGCCTGAAATTCTGTGCCCCCCCCCCCCCCAGAGTCATGGTCCCAGAAAGGCCGCCCAGACCCATCGATAAATCTGCCACTGGTTTATATATTATAATCGGCACTCTGAAGCTTATTCAGAGCTAAGTAGAGGTTATAACGATTTATCTAAACAACTAGAAAACCCCTTCAGCCTGCTAATCAGGGGACCTGGGTTCGAATCCGACTCGAGGCATCCGGCTAAAATCTGACCCCGGGGTAGAGACAAATTTAAAAATAATAATAAGTAGTATCGTAAATTGGCTTAAGGCTAGAAAGGCCGAAAAGCCAAAAAAAAAAAAATTAATTTGATTTTTAATTTGGTGAAAAATGAATACATATACTAGTAACTTGTAAATTTTAAGTTTGTATCTATTTAGTTTACGAGCTGAGTTTATGCTCTGACAGACAGACGAACGGACAGACAAATAAACAGACATTCTATCTTCACGTTTTACTTTTGTACCGAGCACTAAAAACCCCCCTAAATGGAATACAATAAATCCACTAAATAGATTTGTTTCTCACGAGTGCTGATTCTTAATAACATTTTTCTTGAATATATTTCTCGAGGGGTGAACCGCGACCTAATATCGTGTACACCTACTTCCACTTTCAATTCCAAGTAGAAGACAATAGATGAAGGCGCATTATCTAATGAATTCCAAAATAATTCCAAAGACCTGTACACCTAATTCCATTCGTGTTTCACCCCTTGATATTTCTATATTTAAAGTACAATACCCTGTTTTTTGACAGAATGCTAGGAAAAAAGCAAAAAAATCAATTCTGAAGGAAAAAACAAAAATAAACGTGAATTTTAATAAGGAACGCTATCAGTGAGCATTGATGAAAGAGTCGATAAGAAGTGTATTTCCAGCTTGGAAAGCAAATAAAGTGGAGGTTTTTATTGCTTGGTGCCACCCCATTAAAACATTCACTCACTAAAGACGACATAAAATCAAATAATGTCGGGTACGGAACACTTTCGAAATTAAGCCGACGCATTTAGTTTCTGAATAGCCAGGGGAGCCCGGGGAGTTTATTGAAAGCCTTGTCTAAATCTGTAAAAGGGACAGCAGTCAGACATTTGCCCTCAAAACAGAAAAGAGACGACAGATAGGAAGCGTTTCCCTATTTCCGGTCTGTCGCTGTTTGTTTACACTTGATTTATTTGTTTATTCATCGAATGATTTTCTAAGTATTTGACAAATATACCTTTTCTCATCAAGCTTATTTAAAAAGTTGTCAATTCTACGGTAACTGTGGCGCCGCGATCTGACGATGGATTCTTATAGTACTCACCAAAATAAGACAAAAATGAAGAATACCATTTTTCGAGATTTCGCTTAACGCCAACCTAATCGCCTAAAAATCACCCCGAAATGAAGTTATACGAGCCGAACTGAATATATCTTAACCGAACCTTTCAATGTTTGTTCGGGAACCCATTTTTTTTATCTAAATGAACCGAGATGATAAATAGAACTGAACCTATGGAAAGTTCTAAAAGTGAAAATTGCCAACGCCCACTGGCCCTCACTTCAGACAATTTGAGACATCACAGTCCATAAACACAATTTCAGTTCAAATTTGTAGCTTAAAATTTTATTTTTACTTTTTTTTTTTACTTTCCTACTTATTTCGTCTAGTTCTAAAAGAATCCGTCGTCAGATACCGGCGCCATACGGAACCAGTGATACTACGGTTTCCGTGGTTTCTATAAAAAAACAATTGAAAAATAAAAAAATAAAATAAAAAAAAAAACAGTATTTTTTAAACTCAATATCTCGAAAACTAAGCGAAGTCTCAAAAAATGGTATTCTTCATTTTCGTCTTATTTTGGTAAGTACTATAAGAATTCATCGTCAGATCGCGGCGCCACAGTTACGTAGAATCCCCAAAAAGTTCTTATTATATGTAAATTAAAATAATTGAAATATTGTTTTTACTTTATTTTTTTAATGCAATCGAATGCAACTGCGCCATGCACCAGAAAGACGCAGTCCCCATGGATCTCGAAAGACCCTTGCATTATCGAAGAGAAGAGGAAATTGATCAAGCGAAAGGGTGGAGACGTAGGTGTTTGTGCAGCTGAGTTTTTAAGGTTTGAAGGTTCTAAGTGTTGTGAAAGATGGAGGCCGGGAGAGATTTCCAGTTCCTTGAAGTCATGGGGACAAACGTATTGGCGAATGAAGTTCCAATTTAATTGCCAAAGGGTGTTGGGAATCGCCAAAACGCGTGTTATGTGCAAAGCATGCTTTGGAGGGAGGGGGGATTACTGACTTTAACTCATTAGAGCACATGCCGTAATAGTATTCTTAGTAATCTTAGAAAATCATATGATTTTCTTATCTATTAAATCCGATGGAATGGAATATTTTTAATTAAATGTCTGAAGGGTTGTTTTTCACTCCCTCGGGAATCGAACCCGAGTGCCAGTAACAGTAATCCGGGCCATCTGGCTCACCTGCGAGATGCGAACCTCTCTGACATATGTAAATGCGTTAAATATTTTACTCAAAGTTTGTTATCTTAATTTGTAAAATTTCGCGATCTATTGATTCTAAATTTAAACATAGCCATGCCATATAATTGAATTAAAGGTCGTTGAGTGTTTCAAATCATCTTAGAAAATCATATTATGGTGTCATCTATTAAATCCGATAGAATGGAATATTTTTAATTATATGTCAGAAGGGTTGTGGAATTGAACCCAAATGTCAGTAACATCAATCCGGGCCATCTGGCTCACCTGCGAGGTGCGAACCTATCTGGTGAAAAACAACCCTTCTGACATATAATTAAAAATATTCCATTCCATCGGATTTAATAGATGACACCATCATATGATTTTCTAAGAAAATTTGAATCTATTACCATCGGTAAATTGAAATCTTTCATAGTTTTAGTAATACTAGCGATTCAATCTGTGACTAGGCTTCTTTAAAAAAATTCTTTCATGTACAGTGTACACGTACAAGCATGAAAAATTCAATTTTCGACAGGCTTCTAGATAGAACTTGACCCAATTGAATTATTATGACAACTAAGACTTGGAAAAAATGTCGAGCTGAGAAATTAGTCAAATAGGAGCTTAGAATCTTATATGAAACTAACTGAAGACTAACGACAACCTTATTTAATGTATGAGACGTAATATTCAATGTCAAGAGGATGTAACTTTACACCTTATATAGAAATCCTTTAAATTCATAAAACCAAACAATGAATAACATTCGATTAGTTTAATAGCTCATTTCTAAAATTGAATCCAGATAAATTTTAATTTTTCACGAGTCCTACAACCTTCAATCTTTTAGTTCCACAAGTACCTTCGTCACCAATCCAATCCTGGATAGTTTTTAGGATTCGAGAGCCTGACTTCTTGGCATAACCCTTTCTTCAAATCCTTATAAAAATAGCGAAAAAATATTTGGAGGCAAACGTAAAAAGCGAATTTGGCTTCTGTCAGTGATATACAATACTTAGAGAGAGGGCCTTACAGTGGGCTCCCCTTCGAAATTTTCTAGTTAACACTAAATGTAAGTGTAACGAAAATCCAATAAAATAATATTACTTTTACCCCAATATTTATATTAATAAATTTTTATTAGTGAAGATTCCTATTAAAACGCCTACACATTAGGCAACAATTTGTGCATTAAAGTTAGCTATTGTGTTAAGTACCATTTTTTGAGAAGGCACAAATGTAAATTTTGAAGAAACAATAAATTTATTATTACCTTACATCGATTAAGGGAGTTCGGGACAGCTTATCTATCTGGTTGATCTGCGAAAAAATCTTTTGTATTTCCCCAGAGTGACAACTTCTCCCTACTAAATTTTTTAATTAAAAAAAATTGTTAAAAATGAGGTTAATTTCTGAATACAAATCTTTGTTTTGATAATGTTAATAAAAGTAATATTCAGATAAATTCTTTCTCATTATAAAAACATTTATTTAAAACACAAAAACGATTTCAAGAAATAGAGTTGGAATTCTACACTAGTGCTTTTGTTATATTCTGTTGGCTGAAAATAACTTTTTATTTTTACATTTATTACTAACTAATTAACTAGACTGTCAAATCTATTGAAAAATGTTTCATTCGATTCATAAAAGTTGATGAGTTATTGATTGAGTCCCAAAATTAGCAATCCAGACCAATTGGGTACCCTGTGAGGTGAACTACTCTGACGATGAGAAGGTAAAAACAACCCTTCTGACATATAATTAAAAATAATCCATTCCACGTCGAATCCTTGGCTGATTTTCTTGGAAACAAAATCATTCTACGGATGAATGAAAGACTACGGTATTCACTTGGTCATTTTTGTTTTTATTACTATAAAATTTTTTCTTACTAATAATAATACTAATAGTATAAAAGAAAATTTACTAATAATAATAATAATTTAAACTATATCATCTTTTAAAACGATTATAATTGTTATAATTCGTCCGTGCATATAGAAAGTTTTCAGAATTACTTCCTTAACATAATCGAGAAGTCTTTTTCCGAGACTGAAACTGTATTATTATATTATTATAATAATTAAATAAATTGAAACCCTTAGATAAACAAAAGTCTCTACGCCATCTTTGGCATTTGTTGAAATATCATATTCGTTCAATTGTATAAGGCTAATTGGCATAACGCGATTGTTAATAGGTACTGAGCTTCTATCGTCATTGACCTCTTGTAAAAATAAAATCTGGCGTGATTAAACATATCACATTAATTTATCAAGCACCTGCACCACCAATCAAAAGAAAAATGAGACCCTATCCTGTCGCTATCATCAAAATGATATTTTAAGAGATAATAATAATTTTTCTTATTCTGGAAGAATTTTTAATAAATATTAATAATTATTTTTAAAAACATGTCAAGAGTAAAAGAATTATGATTTTAACCGAAATCTAATATGATAATACGAGCTTTTCGTGCGTGCCTTCGGCACGCCCTCGAAGCTCGGCCCTCCGGGCTGGTGCCCTGGCGGGCAGCGTCTCGGTCCAAAAATTTTATTCCTCTTAAAAAACCACACTCCAAATGTATACCCGTAAACTACCGAAAATACATCGTCTCTTAAAAGTTTCGCATCTTTAATTTTTGAGTGGCGAGGGGGGGGGGGGGGAGGAACAATTATCAATATATTTCATGTTTCTTAATTTAAAAAGAATTGGAGTCTTTCATTTCAAAATTCGAATATATATATTTCAAATTTGCCTGGTTAATGAAAATCGATTGGAGCCATCAGTTTAAAATCAGAGCTGAGAATTATATTTCAAATTTGCCTCGTTAATTAATATATATTTAATGTTTCTTAATTTAAAATCTATTGGTGTTTTTTCATTTTCATTCGAGTTCAAATGAATACAATATTATCTAGACACAAAGTCTAAATCAAAAATATATAGTTTTAGTAAAAGAAATCAAGATATAAATATTAATGTGACATTGATCTAGTGGTTAGAGCTGATGACCATAGTTCAAGAGTTCGTCGGTTCGATTCTAGGCAAGAGGGTAATTTTTTTAGAGAAATTTCTCTAAGCGTTGTTACAAATTAATCTAGATGAATATATATAGTATAACCATCTCATTATAAAACATTTTTTCTTTTGATATTCTTATTAATTTTTGAGCTCACAAACAATTTGACCATTCATGAATTAAGGAGGTTCTTTCGCGACAATCCACACAAAAAGTTTTAGCCTCGTAACCATTCTATAAATATGAACGGTGTTAAAATTTTAGGTTATGTTTTTTAAACGTGACTGTACTTTTACGCTACTATATTCTATTTATGAACGGATCGTTTCCAAGCCATTGATATTTTATCCCCTCCACTAATAATAATCGCCCAAATATGTTTTTTTTATTTTTTATCAAAACTACGTGGTAAATAATTTCAATTTTTTTAAGTTA
Organism: Forficula auricularia; assembly: GCA_024734495.1. NCBI lineage: Eukaryota > Metazoa > Arthropoda > Insecta > Dermaptera > Forficulidae > Forficula > Forficula auricularia. Next base: position 3,655,728 of record JALMQS010000150.1, read on the forward strand.
CTCCGAATATATTATTCTAACAAATATTAGTTTTTCATCAAGATGGTGAAAGTTATTCAATGAAAAAAAAAAATAATGATCATTTTCCCACCCCGAGGGGTGATCCGCGATTGGTAGTAGGTGTACACCTCTTTAGAAGTAATTTGGAAGTACATGGAAATATTTGGAAGTACTTGGTAATATCTGTAAGTACTTGAAAATATTTGGAAGTACTTGGAAATATTTGGAAGTACTTGGAAATATTTGGAATTACTTTGAAATATTTTGAATTACTTGGAAATATTTAGAAGTACTTGGAAATATTTAGAAGTACTTGGAAATATTTGGAAGTACAAGTGGAAGTAGGTGTACAGCATATTAGGTCGCGGTTCACCCCACCCCCACCCTTTCCCAATCTACCATATGTAAAACATTTCATTTTTAATTGCAATTATTTCATATTTGGTGTTGTAAATCGTTGTCAAATTTTAACAGTGTGTTTATTATGCTTTTAATGACTTATATTCCAAGTTTCGAAGACTTCTTGAATTTTTGCATTTGTGAAAGAACTACCTTAACTCACGAATTTTCATAAAGATATAAACACACAAACACTGGCAAAACAATATATGTATCACTTAAAATTTCATTTTTTAAATGCTTGCTAGTTCTCTTTTTTTAGGTCTAAACATGCCTACTTCTTTTTTATTAAAATTTTCGAGAAAAAAAAACTAAGCAAAGAGACCAATATTTCTTTAACGATTAATTTTTTCATACCTCGTATGTTAAAGTAAAAAATCGAATTAAATAGATATCAGATATTTAATTTGGTAATCCCCGTCAAGTGGGGTACAAGTGGGTCAATAACACGCTAGATTTGCTTTTGGCCCCACAAACGCACACAAGTGGTTTAATAACCCGCCACCCCTTTTTATTACACATCTAGGGGCGACGCCCTTTAAGCCCATTTTGATGGATGAATGATTTTTTTTCACTTGAGCAACAATGAATTTTTAATATTTTGCCAATATCTATTTGGAATCCACAAGCATATGATAAAAAAATAAAATCTGACCGGATTAATATGATTCACGTCTTTGCATTGAAATTATTTAGTGCGTAGCGTGAGTTATTATTAGTTTTATGAACACTAAAAAGTAGGATCATTATTCCAGGTGACTAAGAGAAAGGTTCAGATTAAGATAATTAGAGAGTGGAGTTATTAATATTAAAATTCAAATGATATCACTTATAAAATATACTTACGTATATACCATCACGCCCGTAGCGTAGTAGTTCGAATAATCTAACGTGATTGCTTAGTGTATGACCCGATGCAATGCGAAATTAACTGAACCCTCTTACCAAGTGTAAATTAGAAATTAAATGGCCAGTTCATTTCAGAGAAACCCATTTGGGAGGACCGACACTCTTGTCATTTACTCTTATAAAAACGACCTCTCTAATCTTTTGACATTAAAATTAGAAATAATTCTTCTAGTCAATTTATAATTAGTGCCTGGAGCACCGAGCGATCCCCGCTAACTTTTTGCCTTTAAATAGCTTAAGTTTCAAATTTCAAGGCTCTGCGACGTAGCGAAGACGATATATGAATGATTAAAATATTTATTTTACGACACTCCTAATTTACACCCCCTTCCTTAATTTCAATCCGATTAAAATCTATACACGACTAATAACTCATGACACTTGATAAGTACCTACAGAAATTTTAAAAAAATCGTTAGTACCGTTTTTTAGAAAAAAAACGAAAAATCTTTTATGTAAATGTCCACTTACGGTGTTCCGATTTCAAACAAAAAGCTTGCTGTACTCCTTCTAGCCTATATCAAGCTTAAGTTTCGAATTTCGTAGCTCTGAGATTTATTGTTGCGAAACGCCGGTGGGTACATTCTTACCTACGTAAACATCAACTTCCGGTACTTCGATTTTAACCAAAATCTTTTGGTACTTCTTGTAGCCTCTAGATCAGTGTTCCGCAAAGTGTGTGCCGCGGCACACTGATGTACCGTGGTCTTTAGATGGTGTGCCGCGGAAAAATGTTAAGTTTTGTTAAGATAATGCACCTACACATAGCTGAGAGTTATGCGAGCAGCCTTATCAACGATTCCTCCAAATTTTGATCGCCTGTGCTCAGTTAAGCAGGCTCACATTTCTCATTAAACATCTTTTCCTATTATATTGATTATAATAATAAATAAATATTAAATAAGCATTGTTTTTTTCTTTGGTGTACCTTTAAAATTTCTTGATTTGGTAGATGTACCTTGAACATAAAAAGTTTGCGGAACACTGCTCTAGATAGCTTAAGTTTCAAATTTCAAGCCTCTGCAATTTACCGAAGACGAGATATGAACGATTAAAATATTTATTTTACGACATGACTAATTTACAACCCCTTGTTTCAATCGGATTAAAAATTTGACACAACTAATAACCCATGAGACTTAAGTACACCAATTTTTAGCGGAATGGTTAGAGCCCTTTTCGAGAAACCGATTCTATATATATACAAGAATTGCTTGTTTAATAATATAAGACAAGATTATTATTTTTCTTTCATCAACCGTAATTCCCATTTGCCAACTGTTATAAAATTATTATCGGGAGGCGTGGATGAGCATTGAAATCGTGAATTCCTTAATGTAGAAAATGAATAAATTATATATATAAAAATACTAAAAGTTGTCTTGTCGTAGGAGTGAGTGGAGAAAAATTGGAGGAGCTCATTCACCGAACATCTGACACCGCGAAGGCCGTTCCCTAACGGGACAGACATCTTTTCCTATATTTCTTCTAGCCAGTAATGTCTTCTTGATGAAGAAAAAAATAACAGTTACACAAAAAAGAAAAGATTTTAGATTCATTTCTTTGTTGTTATTGCATCGATCAAACCCACCTGGGCGATTTCTCCCTTTGATTATTAATTTAGAATATTCAGGGCTGACGCAAAGGGCGCAGCACTCGTTAGGCTAACTAAGACGGCCGAATTATTAAATTCAATCGAATTTTTTTCTTTTTAATTGAAAAGATTTTGTTCTGCTGAGAGTAGCAGAGGTATTGAGTCATAAATAGAAATCAATGAATCTGTTAAGTGACCAGCTTACTATCACACAAAACGAATCTAAATATAATCGGGTATTTGAACCCATGAGAATTAACAGATAAAATTATTAAAGTCCATAGCATCGATATTATTTAATTAATCAAGTACGTTTACAGGTATTTGGACAGGAAGGTGTAAATCAAAAAATTGTCATTGATTTATACGACGTTTCGCCAACTTTATTTTGGCTTCATCAGGCGTCTCAATGATTATGATTAATATTAAAACATAACAGATGTGCACATATTCATGAATAAAATAAATTGTAATTATTCATGAATATCTACACACCTGTTATGTTTAATATTAATCATAATAAGATTGAAGTAATTTTTGGAGACGGACTGTTAAGTGAAATTGATGAGTCAGTCCAAAAAAGAAGAAGATAATTTATACTATCTTTTTATTCATAAACCGACGTTTCGGAGGCTATTCCCTCCTTCTTCAGGGTTTTGTAATACTGCTACATTATATTTCTGCTGAGAATGAAATACAATATATTATTGTTACTGCCACTGAAAGAGGAGACAGAGGCCAGGCAGGACAAGTATATTTTATATATATTCTTTCAATATCTTTTCCGGACATTCGGATATCCCGACGAAGTCCTATAAATCTACGTAGATATTCTAAGAATATGCTTAGAAAAACAAAATGTCCACCTAAAAATCTTCTAGCGATATTCTCGGAATATCACGAGGAATGTTCTAACAATCTTCTACCAACACCCCGGAAATATCCCGAGGAAGGAATGTTCTAACAATCTTCTACCAACACCCCGGGAATATCCCGAGGAATATTCTAACAATCTTCTACAGATATCCTGTGAATATTCCGAAGAATGTTCTAACAATCTTCTACAGATATCCTCGGGATGTATATAACCAATGGCTTCCCCCTCCCAGCTTTCTTTTCCCCACCCTCATTATTTATTTTATGCACTTCTTAAGAATTAGCAGAGGTAAAATTTTAGTAAAATCACACATGTTTTATTATAATTATTTATTCGTGTTCAATAAATAATTACAAATAATTTATATATGTGTGATTTTATTAAAACTTCAACTCTTTTAGGGATGATCGAAATTTGGATATTCGTGTAGGACATTTAATTCCCTTTCCCGGAATATTCCTAGTTGCGCATTCTTGGAATATTCGGAAAAGAATATTCTCAGAAGATTAACGCCCATACAAATATTCTGTGGATCTCCTGGAGATAATTGGAATATATATATGTCCTTTAAATAACTTCTTAGAATATTCTGGGTATATTGTGTGTTACCTGGGAGGGGAATGTCGCATTGGATTTCCTTCACTGACTTTTCAAAACCCTGAAGAAGGAGGGAATAGCCTCCGAAACGTCGGTTTATGAATAAAAATTTAGTATAAATTATCTTCTTTTTGGACTGCCTCATCAATATCCACTCAATTAATCATAATTATTGAGACCCCTGATGAAGCCAAAATAAAGTTGGCGAAACGTCGCATAAATCAATGACAATTTTTTGATTTACACCTTCCTGTCCAAATACCTGAAAACGTACTTGATTAACAGATAAAATATTTATAATTAAAATGACTAATGATGAAGGTCAAACCTTAGAAATTATAGTCTTAAACAAATAAATTTTATATAATACGACATATTTATAGCTATTCGTTATATATGTACCTATATGTTTAGTTGCATCAAGCAGAGGATAATCTCATTTATTTCTTTTTGTTTATCGTGTTTAGAAATGTCTGAAAAGTGAAGAAATTTTTTTTTCAAACATAATTGTTTTTCTGTTCCGTGATTTACAAGAAACGGAAGTTCCTTCTGATGTCAATATTGTATTATTCTATAATATATATTATACGGAACTCACGTTTAGCGAATTCACTCACACTTGGCCGTTTGTGTTTGTAAAATTAAATAATTAATCGTTTCCAATTTCTTTCTTTTCGCTTCTGTTATTTATATCTTGCATAGAGTTTTCTGGTATATATTCATTTCACTTGCTGTAACTTAAGATTGTACCTTCATGGACAGATTCACGCGAAATAAGACTCTTGAACATGAAGAACATTAATTGTGACCTCTATAATTTAGATTTTCAACTTGGATACTGCATGGTAATAGATAATAGTTGATAAATACCTATTATTCCCCCACCCAAAATTAGCAACTATTCATTTATGATTCCGATGTTAAATCAGTCATCCACAATAAAATATATTTTTATTTGCATCTTCTCTATACAAGATCTATTAATATGGATCACATATTTCATTAGTTATTACCTTTTTACGAACTGTATTCATCTAATAAACGATTTAAACCCCTCTCATCTTAAATGAAAATTCATTGTGTGAAGAATCAATGAAAAAGTGAATTTTATATTTTTATTTCTATTCATAAATTTTTGGCAATTTTTTCTGTTTTACTATATTATTTATAGCATAGCATAGCAAAGCAAAAATGGGTTAAGTATTTTATTGTTATCCTAAATCCATTTGAAATTGAATTTTCCTGCTCGTACAATTACACGAAAGAATAGATCGCTCATTTAAAATAATTGATTTATATGACAGATGGCTTTGAACAACGCCACTTAATCGCGTTCTTCTTTACTCTTTATTCCTTCTTTTCATTTTGGATCCGCTATTGCCTTAATTAATTGCACTAAATGAGGCTGAACACCAAAAGGGAGTCTTAATAGGTTTCTTAAAAGAGTAGTAAAAACTATCACTTTTTTTTATCATTCACATCTTATTAAACATATAGAGGCATTTCATGAAAGTTCTTAAGTATATCTCCAAAAATTAATGCACGCTTTTTAAGCTTTGGTTCTTTGGTAGTAAATCACTAACTGTAATTTTAACTGTTACTATTTCCTCAAAAATGAAAGGACCTAGTACGTATACTCACTTCTTTAGAATGGAAGTAACAAAGTAAAACTTTCCTCACTGATGATAAATTAATTTTTACTTTACCATACAGAGTATGGTCAAGTATTGTAATCGTGCATGAAAAAAGTTTTTTTCCTTCTATTTTTCGAAATATCCTCAAAAACGGCTGAGACGCTATTTTGATTAAAAAAATTGAGCGAAACCATGGCATTTCGGTCTACAAAAAAGCCCAAAATAAGTGAACATCGAAAAAATTATATTTTTCGAGATAATAATTGTTTTGTCAAAAAAAAAAAAAAAAAAAAATTCAATCGAATAGAGAACCTCCTCCTTTTTTGAAGTCGGTTAAAAATGTCTGTTAGGTTGTTAGTCTGTCTGTTATTCTTTAGTCTGTGCGTTACCAAATTTTTGTGGACGATCTAGCTTAAAAACTAGTGTGAATATCAAAACCAAATTTCACACCTAGTTTTGGTCCATTGAGATTAAGAGCTGATTAGATTTTGGTCCATATCGACCCAAAATTAAGTGGGTGGAGTGGGGTTAAAAATTAAAAATCTAGGCCATTTGAGCAAACTCAACCAAATTTTGTATACATAATCAGTGGGACCCCAGAAGTCTAAAAATGCAAAAACTAACTGCCCAAAATGGAGAGGGGGGGAGGGAGTGTATGGTCAAAAAATGAAAATCAAGGCTCTTGTATCTAACTCAACCAAATTTTGTATACATAATCAGGGGGACCCCAGAAGTCTAAAAACGGAAAAACTTACCCCCCCTCCCTCCCTCCTACATGATTATAAATAATTTTATTAAATATAAGTGAGGGGCCAGGTTGTATGGTAAAGTCAAGTGGATGGCCACATCAGAACACGTCAGCTTATTTTACTTTGCTTCTTAACAACTAGTTCACCAATTTTATTGTGTTTATTAAAACATGAATACGTTTTAAAATACTGCGACCGGCCATGCTTCCATCTTTATCATTCAAAAACCAACTCAAATCAGATTATCTAATCTTTTATTTAAAAATTTTTGTTGAATTTCTTCATGATTTTCTTTTATAATTAATTGTAAAAAAGGAGGATAGGGAGTAGACCAAACCGACTCTCATCTGTCTCGAATCATTTAGTGTGTCATTCGATGATGATGAAGATGATTCACCATTCATGTTTGGAATGTCCTCTGCCTATAGAGAGTTAACTTAACCACTTAGAGAGTTCCTCTCTCGTTCTCGTCTCTACTTGGAAATAAATCCTAAGGGAGAGACTTCCTCACCGATTGGCCTCTATCAACTTGAACAGAAAAAAATACGGATTTTCTCTTCTTCCAATTGAAGTGTTTATTCGAGTCATACTGCGGCTGACACATAACAAAACACACACACCCATACATATAAACAAAAAAGACTAACTAACTAGAAAAGAAAGAACGAGATGTATATTAACAAGGTGAAATGTTATTCATTCAGTTAATCGTTACATTCAACTTGTAACAACACTTGGCTGCTATTTCTAATATTTATTTTCAATGTCCCAATATACATGACCACATAACCTCATATTATAATAAACTAAACTTGGCTAAAACTACCCGCAAGAAGGGGCTTTTCTCTTGGTTTTCTCTTTGGGCTGTTTTTCATAAAAGACTATCCTATCTTTTATGAAACATTTTCAAAATAAACATCAATTCTAGAACATTGTGGAATCGGAAAATCTGACTTGCAGATTCTTAATTACTGAATTATTTCACATGCTTGGTCATTTGTGATATAATTTGAAAAACTGTGGAATATCATACCAAATTAAATAAGAATCCTGAGGCCTCTTAGATCTTTTAAAGGTGTATAAACTATCGTATAATTTTTTATTGACATGAGGTTGTTTCTGGGTAATTAACAATTTAAAACTTTATGTATTATGTATTTGTATGCTAATATACTCATGAGAGAGAGAGAAAATGTTTTATTTATAAATAATGTTTAATAAATAAATAAATAAATAAATCTTTATTCCTCGACCTGCTTAGAGGCACAAGTCCTCGGTGGCTAGGTCCTCCAAACATCAATACAATCTAGCTGCAATACATTAACAAATATCAATACAAATTAATTACAACAATTTAATAAATCATAAACAAGTAAAAAAAAAAAAATAGAAATGTATGCTCATTAACAAATAACATGAGCTATATATTTCCATCAAAAGACAAAAAGCAATTTAAAAATTCCACGAAAAAACCCGATACCAGGAGCAAGCGACGCATTAGCCATCCCGGCATTTGCCATAAATTGTTAAGGAAACCTGGTCAAAACCTTAACAAGGAGGTATGACCTCGCTCTACCTCAGCTAATCTCTGCTTGTGAGAACTAAATAAAATTTTGTACAACTCTAGAACTTTAGGACTTGATAAAATTTATAAATTGATTTAATCATAGGAGGCAGAATACTATAAATCCCAAGTAGTAATAAATAGACAGACTTCCACAAATCAATGCCAGATCCTACAAATGAATGGAAACCTTCATATTAATATCATGTTAATAGTAATATGTTTCACTTTTTTGATCCAAGAGGAAATATCCTAAGAGCATTTAATTAATAATATGAATCAATTTTGTTCGTGGAACATATTTAATAAAATTCAAATAGACTACTTTAAGTCTTGCTCATAAGATAAGCAATATTTCTTTTATTTGTGGAACTTAGCTAGAAATCTATGTTATTTTTTTTTTATAATGAATAATTTAGTATAAGTTAGAGATTTGATATCATTTTTTAGACTGTTTTTCCAAGGTAAAGTGACCAGACATTAGATGGGACTGTCCCACATTTGGGTTTCTTGTCCCACATCGAAAATATCCCACAAAGTGTCCCACATTGGACAATCTTTTGTCTTATGGATTAAAAAAATAAATAAATTTATTAATTATTTGTATTTTTACAAAATCTCTGGACGAGACCCCATGTATTTTTTGTAAAACCGTCTCGTGCTAAAATTCAACCTAAATGAATACTACTGTGACATTGATTGAGACCAACCTGGTGTTCCTTTGAAGACACGCATGGTTCGAGACCAGATCCAATACTTTATCTGCTTCGCATTGAATAAAGTATAAATGGGGAAATGGCTTGCGCCTATTTTTACTCATACCCTTAACTGATCTGCCAATTCAGTTGTCTAAATATCAGGGGCTCCCATTATAAGAGGTGTAGCTATTAAATGACGGAACTGTGCTTAGAAACGTTGAAGGCTATATTATAAGTGAAGTGCATTTTCTCCAATACTTGTGAGGAATTTTGTAACAATATATCACAAAATGACGAATTATTGAAAAAGTTCATATTTTATCGGAAATGTACCAGTGATTATATCTTTATTTGTTATGTTAATGTTTTACTTTTATGTATGACTGCTTTTATTCCATTATGGTATACAATATATATAAATGATAATAAACTAATTATATATATAGAGATTCATGTCCCACATTCCATTGTAAAACATTGGTCACTTTATTCTAAGGTCAAAATAGAAAAAAAAATCGGGTGTGTGCTTAAGACCACACGACAGAAGTGATAACTTACATGACATTTATAATTCTAATATTCTAAAATTATTAAAATTTATATTTTTATAAAAAAATTCATTTTTTCCACACTTATAATGAAGTCTAATTCAAAAATATTCAATTTTAGTAAAAGTAAAAAGCAAAGATTTTTAAAATTTATCCATGGTCTAGTGGTAAAGTGTCTCGCCTCTCATGCAAGAGGTCTCAGGTTGTAATTTTCGGCAAGTCTTCTTTTTAAAGAAATTTCTATGAGCGTTTCTGAAAATTAATACCCCTGCCGTATGAGTGAGAGAAGGGAAGCCAGACAGACTGGCGCCGTAACGCGTTACGCAACGAAGCGGTTTACCCTCCCATAAGAAGTTATCACTTCAAAAAACAAATTTTAATGAAATTGACGCAAGAACATGCATCATCTATAAGTACCTATTCACTCTGGTATCGTGAAAAAAAGAAGTAGATTGGAGGAACAAGTGAAAACTCAGTACCTGTCTTCAAATTTTTGTGATCTGGCATTTTTTTCAACGAACAATTTGTGCTAGTATGAAACTTGGTAAACCAATCCACTTTATTAATACCAACTTGTGTGTCACAGTTTAACTAATCAGCTACAACCGTTCGATATCTCTTTAAATGACAATTTAATTTTTTTCTGGCTTTCTTAATTTTTTAACCGAAAACTTACTAGTACTTCTTTTTGAAATACAAATATTCTGTCTCTAGGACTTGGTTAATGAGTTATAGTCCAACTAAGCCTACTGTATAAGTATTGTATTTTTCCCAAATACCCCAATATTCTACACCAATAATAATAATACTACTGTATAAATATAATATTAGGACTGCTATAGCGGGGGTCTTAAGACCGCCCACCTAAGCGCTAAAATATTGCTTACTTCCGAGAAACGGTTTGAATGTTTTGTACATGCTAAAGTCGTTGGCGAAGGGCGATTTCGGCTAGACTTGCCCTTTGACTCTGATGTTTATATATTTTTACAGCCAAGTGAGCTGGGCTGACTGACAACTCATGGGAAATAACGTCGAACGTAAAAAAAGGATTTGTTCATCCCTCATGACCCCTCAATCTACTCACTATAAGAATGAGTTGTGATTGCACCATACTCTTGAAATAAATTTGACAACGTCCCAAATCAATGAAAGTTAATTCAATTAACTCGACATCATCTGAAAAGAGGGGGTGCGGTTTTTCTTTACCACGCCCACCAAACGACCTAACTACCTACTACATTCTACATTATGTCATTAGTACAAAACAATTCCTCACCCCCAAGGGATCTCTGTTTTAAACGCGAATTTTTTTATAAACTGAAATTTTGTTTCGTTTATATTAGCGTCAATAACTAATTTATATGCAGAGTACAATATAGATTTATCTCAATCTATAATAGTTTCATCTATTTAAATTCAAATAACAAAAACATTATCCAAATATCAAAAAGAGGTTTTCATATAAAAAATTTTATTTTATTTCATATATTATATTTTCAGGTTTTAATTTTTATTGAGATCACTCTTTTATTAGATTAGAATTAACTTGATTTTTTTTTGTTTATTTTTGTTTAGAAACGTATGAAACGTGCGAAAAAATCATTTTCAAGCATGATTCTTCTGTGTTCCTGATTCTATGAATCTGAAAATTCCGAAAACCATGATAACTCAACACTAAAAGGTCGTGCGAAGTACTTACTGATGCCGAAATGTTGGTATTAGCAATGCAAAGAAATGATTCGATTTTTGTCTTTGTAGTATCAGGCCTCCAGGATGAAAAATTTAGGAAATTGGATTCTTCAAAATGTTCCCATAAAATCGAATGTAGCAAGACTTAAAAAAATCGCTAAAGATTCTCATCTATTAGATGCGAGATAAAATGAATTATTTTTAATTATATGTCAGAAGATTGTTACTCTCTTCTGAATCGAACCCGAGTGCCAAAATTAGCAATCCGTCACTCCTATTTACAAAATATTATGTAAGTGCACTAAATATTTCACTCAAAGATTTAAATATTCATTTTTAAAATTTCTTGGTCTAGTTATTCTAAAATAGCAATTCATATAGCTTAAAAAAGGCTGGTGGAGTGTTTCGAATTTTGAATTTCTTGAATATAAAAGCTCAAATTGCAGATAAAAATAGACTCTAAATTTCTAATTTCTTTCTCTTTTTTTAACTACGTATTGGCATGGCTTTGTGCTTAAATTTAGTAATCCCTAGTCCGCAAAAATTTTACAAATGAAGATTTAAAACTTTGAATGAAATATTTAGCGCTTTTACCTATGACAGGTTAGCTAATTGACCTTGATTGCTAATTTTGGTACTCGCGGGTTCGATTCCCGAGGAGTAACAATCTTCTGACATATAATAAAAAATAATCCATTCCATCTCGGATCTAAAAGATGTTTCTGATTTCCTTAAAAATTTAAAGTCTGCTTCTATCGACAATTCGAACTCTTCTTTTACCATATTAAAGTCCTTATGTTTGGCATGACAGTTTGTATTGATAAGCTGCTACTTTATAGCAAATTTCAGCTTTCTTGACATAAAATTATCAAATCATCAAAATTCGTAGAAATTTACGAATTTTTAAAAATTATTTCAATTTCATTTTTTTTATATCACTTAAAATATAAATAGTATTACAGGACTCTGTCAAGAAATAAACATAAAATGAAATAAGGACTATATCTTATATGCAGATAATTTATATTTTATTGCCAACGTTTCGTCAAATTTATTGACTTCTTCAGGGCTCCAATTGTAAACTTCCCTGCATATTTGTCATTTTTATAATTATTCTTTCTTAGTAAACATATCAAGGCAAGTCATCAACATCAATAATAATCTAATAATATTGATGTTGATGACTTGCCTTGATATGTTTACTAAGAAAGAATAATTATAAAAATGACTAATATGCAGGGAAGTTTACAATTGAGCCCTGAAGAAGTCAATAAATTTGACGAAACGTTGGAAATAAAATATAAATTATCTACATAAATAATTTTTATAAAAAAAAACCAACTTCAAAAAAATTAAATGCATGAAATAAAATAAGAATAACTCAAAAATAAAATAAAATACACTAAAAGGTATAAAATAATTATCTTATTTAGTTACAACTAAACGACGAAATTTTTACATGAAATCACTTTTTGAAGTCGGTGCTAAACATATACATTTTATGAATCGCACTCGACGGATCTTACTTAGTACCAACGTTTGGCTGGTAAGCTCGCTTATATAGTTTGTTAAGCACCGACTTCAAAAAGTGATTTCATGTAAAAATTTCGTCGTTTAGTAGTAAATAAATAAGATAATTATTTTATACCTTTTATTGTATTTTATTTGATTTTTGAGTTATTCTTATTTTATTTGATGCATTTAATTTTTTTGAAGTCGGTTTTATTTTTTTTTATAAAAATTATTTTTATTTTTCTCTTTTTAGTGATGTTATTAATAGTGACTTAAGAAGTGATTAAGAATATTTTGTTTGCATCTCGTAAGAGAAAGCGTCGGGCGAATGAATCAGAAAATGATAAAAAAAATTTAATTCATAAATATATGCGGGTTTTAAATGAACGTTTTAAGATGTTTTTTTTTTATAAAAGACTTTATTTATTATTTTCGATTATTTGCTCATAAGAATTGGAGATTTACGTTATTTCGTCATTGATCATATCATCAGAACTTGACCAAATTAATATAGGACCACCCTTAAGGTACCCTCTTTCCAATAAAAGAAAAATCATTGAAATCGTTCCATAAATAAAACAGTTATGCCTGAACATACATATCAAAAAAGGTACAATACCAATGAAAAAAAATACGGGATCAATCGGAAAGTAGACTGAACCCAATGCAAAAAAACCATCGAAATCTATTCATAATTGGCGAAGAAATCAGGTAACATAGACACACAAAAATTCAGTCGAATTGATAACTCCTCCTTTTTTGAAGTCGGTTAATAAAAGATATAGTCCTTATTTCCCTATAACAACTTTTAATAATATAATCGATGGACATAATTAATCAACATAAAATGAAAGTTGATAGAATCTATCTCTATTTTTCCCACTCTTTCTTTTCTGTCTATCACTCTCATCTTAATTTCATATATTGTATAAAACTAATCATATGATATTTACGTCATATGAATTATCATCTCCATTTCCTCACTAGCTAAAAAAATGAAATAAACGGGCTCTCTCATATAAATGGAGTTTAATTTTAATTTAACCCAATTATATTTAAAATGACAAAATTGTTTTAAATTGTGCTCATCATCTTATTATTATTAAGACCGTTTTATGAACGAAAAGGTCTAATTATTCGCAATTTATATAAAGAAATTAAATTCATAATTGGCGGTGCCCTAAATACTAACGCTTTTTTCAAAATTGAACCTTAAAGGAAATTAAACGTTTTTTTTTACATTTTATAATAAATAAATTAATGATTGTGTGTCTTCGGCTTTATAAAAACATTTTTGATATCTAGTCTCGAAGGGTGAACCACGATTGGAATTTGGTGTACACCGTCTTTGGAATTATTTGGAATTCATTAGATAATCTATTGTCATCTATTGTCTTCTACTTGGAAATAAAAGTAGAAGTGGAAGTAGGTGTACACGATTTTAGATCGCGGTTCACCCCTCGTGTAGTCTGTATTATAGATTCAAGGTTATGTAAATTATAATAAATTAGTAGATTTAGCTTTTTGTTTCGTTTAACATAATTTAAATGTAAAAACTTTTTGAAAACTAGTTACGGCTTCTCCAAACTAGTGGTTAGTGCCAATTGGCAACGGTTTGAGCTAAAAAGCTGAAACTTGGCACACAGGTGTAGTTTATCAACAAACTTGTCCATTTAAAATAAGCTACAACTGTTGGTTAACTCCTGATCATATACCTCATATTTCAATATTATTTCTTCTCTTTTTCTTAATTTTTGAATTGAAAGCTCTGAAATTAGAAATCTTAAAATCTGACCAGTTCTTCTTTTCGGAACTTTCTTAGGCCTTCCATTTTTTAATTATCCTGGGGTATCGGAATCCAGACGCACCCACACAGGCAAAGGCAGTTTTTCTCCACAAGTCAGTAATTTCTAAACATGAAGATGCAAAAAGAATATAATTTAAAAATAAAAGAATTTGGAACACTAAGCACGAGAATCTTAAAATATTTTATTTGAGACTATTAGCTTTTTTTTTTTTTTTTTTTTTTTAATGATATTGATGAGAGAAGGAGATACACCAGAAGGTGGATCCCTAAAGGCCTGTATGGACTGGCCCCTCAATCGTGAAAAGAACAGAGCAGAAGGAAAAGAAGCCGGGATCACGAGCCAATCTCAGAAACTTAGATACAATTCAATATCCAATTTACCAAGGTTTTAGGGGCTTCGAGCAGTGGTAAATCCTCCGCGCGATAAATTCGGTTAAATTTATCTCCCACTTAATTTTTATTACCAGACCCTATACTTACAGAAAAAATGTCTGGGTATAGCCGGGAATCGAACCCGAGACCTCCGGGTTGCCAGTCAGTTGTTCTGACCATTACACCACCAAGGCGGACAAGCTTGGAAAGACTCCGTATATCTTTATCTTCAGTTTAATCTAAATATTTTCTATGAATTTTTATAAAGATAATTTTGCAAGTAAATGACCCTCGAAGAAGACGCAACATATTTTATTGAATATTGACGCTCGTGAAATGAACCGGAATAAATTCCTATTTGATTTGGAGCCGAAGGCACCAGTGGATGCTTGAAGGTTGCATCTCACGGGAAGGGAGTTCAAGTTTTTATAAATCATAGGGATAAACGAATGCTATCTTTCGATTCAGATATGACTTGATCACAAAAGGTGCTTATTTTTGAAAATTACAATATGTATTTCGCCTAAATAGGAAGGGTATTATTGACTTCATCTTGGTTATTCAAACGGTCCTCAGTCTGTATTGGATTGTACGAAATAGTAGTCACACTGAATGCTCGATTTAACCCTCTTCATTCTGCTAATAGTAGAACTGAAGAGGCTTGGTACTAGAGGAGGTAGTTACATCGTTACTTTCCTCCCTGGGCTAAGAACCCATACTTCAGCCTTTTTGTTCTTATCACAGTCGAGACTCTAGAATAAGCATTAAAGCAACAATAATTGTAACCCATACTTGTCAATGTTGTAATGTTGTTCATTGAAAGCACTACACCAGGGATGGCAATGGGCAACACTATATATTAGGTAATACAAAATATTTAACTTTCATTGAAACGTAAATAAATCTGACATTATTCGCATTTTACATAAGTTAACTGTCTACATTTTGTTAATTTACTGCTTTGTCTAGTTTTCTAATGCCAGGAAAACGAGTTATGGTGTTTAATCTCACTTCCTTTGGTGGAATATGTGTTCTTCTTCCTTTTAAGGTTAACGTTTATTCCGTGGGGAAATTATAACCCAAATCTCCTCGCAAAACCTGATCTGACTTTTTTTACATTCACTAAAAAATAATCTTATATTTACGCATTTGTTTTTTTCACTCAATATAGACAATATTTTTTTTATTATTCTTCGAAATTTATGAAATGAAAATGGTATAACTTCATAGTAAAGATAGGTAATTTTAAAAAAATTTACCTAACTGGATTGTCGCGATGTATGTGAAAATAATAAACATTACAATTCCATATTTTTTTCTTTGTACTGAATAATAACAGAAATTGCACGACGCAACCCTAGAACGTTACACTTGCTGCCAACTGTTTTATCTTAGGGAGGGAGTATGATGGTTCTCGGTCTAATGGATCTTACAAAAACCAGCCTATGTCTGACAAATAAAACGTTTTCATATCAAAAACACACAAGTTAATTAATTATTTAATATTTTTTCTAAAATGTGTGGAAAAAAATTATATCTCATTGAATCATTGATTTCTGAAACACCCTAAGTCCATTTTGACATTTAACCTTCTGACCGTTTTTGACTTGACTGGCAGTCAATTAGCTAGTGAACCAATCGAATTGGCAATTCTAGTATATAATATATAAAAAATATATACATATCTTTTTTTCATTTAAAATAAGCTGCATAAAAGACCGAGTTAGGAAGATTATTCATTTCATCACAAGATACCACTCTGCCTACCCATCACCTTCAGATCTAGCGATTCTTTGATTTTTACCTTTTTAATTTTTTTATGTTTCGTTTGATAGATGATAATATATTTTATTTTCGTCCTCAGCATCATTAAAGTATATATATCTATATATATAGTTTATAAAAAAACTAAATGCCATCCATTCAACTGGAAATAAGTCACAAAAACAAAAATCCTAAGTCGAAATTCTTTTAAGTACTTTGCACTCTGGTGAATTTACAATCAAATTTCATTATACCTGGTGTCTGTTTATTTTTTGTTACATAAGAAATACAATTAATTTTTCGGTAGATTTTCCCCTATTAATTTTAGAACAAACGTTTACATATAAAATATGTTTAGAATTCAAAACTGCATCAAATTTATTGATACATTTCTGTGGGAATATGAAACGAGAGCTAAAAGCTCACAAATTAGACAAACATGGATTCATTTAAGGATATCAAGATTTATCCGGTACTACTGGAACTAATAACTAGAAATTTGTTATGAAGGTTGATCATTTAATTTTTTTATTAAACGTTTTGAGATTGTTTTTATATAGAATTGTATTTATTGAATTAAATAAAACATTCAAGAATTTATTTTGGAAAATCTCCAAATAAAAATTTTAACATTGGATTTTCTATATCTTACTTACTTAGGTATTTTCTATAAAACAAAAGATCGATCCAACTAGAGGTTTTCTCAAGTCACGAATCTAAACTATTTATAACAAATTAATTTATTTCAATATTTTAAACTGAATTTCTTTTTGTTTAATCAGTCCTTGACACGAATGCCCGAACCGACTGCCTGCCCGGTGGGTTAAATTCTTGAAATAATTCAAAATATTTTTTTGCTTATCTTTCATAAATAAACTGACACGTTCTGATGTGGCCATCCACTTGACTTTGCTATACAACCTGGCCCCTCACTTATATTTAATACTTAATAAAATTATTTATAATCATGTAGGGGGGTTCGTTTTTGCATTTTTAGACTTCTGTGGGCCCACGGATTATGTATACAAAATTTGGTTGAGTTTGGTACAAGGGCTTAGATTTTCATTTTTTGACCCCCCTCCAACATTTGAATGGTTAGTTTTTGCATTTTTAGTCTTCTGGGGTCCCACTGATTATGTATACAAAATTTGATTGAGTTTGGTAAATGGCCTAGATTTTTAATTTTTAACCCCCCCCCCCTCCATCCCCCTTAATTTTGCGTCGATATGCACCAAACTCTTAATCTCAATGCACCAAAACTTGACTTTGAATTAATAATCGACACCTTTTTACTGACAAAAATTGCCACATCATTAAAATTTACGGGCACCGTATACCAAGTCCTAAAAACATTTCAATTTTTCCTTCAATTATTTATTCAAAGTAAATATATTTATATTATAAAATACCAGTTGCCTTCGGGTTTTCTTTTAGTGTTCGTGCCCTCTAGACTCCGTATGACAGGACCAAAAACTTGGCATATAGAATAGATAGATCTAGATTTATAAAAATTTGAATCAATTTAATTTGATTAAATTTGATTATTAATGCGCTATCTTTTGAATGTCAACTTATATTTTTCGTTCCTAGATATGTAGTATAATTTTACCGGACAAGCATGGAAATTAAACTTATTCAACAAGGTCTATTCAAAGAGAGAAAAACTAATATCAAAATCCCTGGGGACCGCAATTCGTCATGACCTCTACTTCATATGGACCTAGGAAGCATTTTCAATGTGGAACAGTGGAAGCACATCAGCCTACCGTTTGTAACATTCGACATTCGAATTATTCACTTTAATTTCTTAATTCATTAGTAACGAACAATTAATTATCATTTGAAGCGTTAAATTCTTTTTTAGATCAATGTGGGGGCCAAATTTGCTAAATTATTATAATATTTATGTATATTGCTTTAAATTCTTAAATATTTTTAATGAAAATTTTTAAACGATTTTATGTTCATCTAATTTTATTCAAAAGAAAGAAAATACATCGCGATAAAAAATATTACAAAAAGGGTTGCCAACTCTTTAGAAATTTCGGGAACTAGGCAAAAAAAAGAAAATTGATTGAAAATATATTTTTTAAACTGGTGCTTAAAGCTAAAAGAAGGGTTTTTACCATTAGCAAGGGGTGGTTTACAGAGAAAATTTCAGCTTTGGAGCCTGAAGACGTAAGGATTCTTGCTCCCTTGAAGTTTAAGGGGCGAAGGCCCGAAGGTGGTTTACAAGACCACTATTTTGGTCTAAATTACTTAAACATGTTTAATGTTCACTCAACTAACGGTATTGGGATTGGTAAGTTGAAGGGGGCTAACAAGAAAATATTCCCAAAGATTTGGAGAAATAATCTATTAACCATCTTATTTAAAACTCACCTAAGTACATAATATTTTATTCAATAAAAATACAAATCTGATGAGTTTGTTTGTTTTACTTCCCATATATAACGATTCTACAATTTTCAATCTGAAATCCTAGTTTACATTAGTCAAGTAAACGGTAAAGTAAAGAGGCGAGTTTAAAAAAGCATGTACAGCTCGACTAGTTTGAACAGTTGGTCAAGTAAAAAGTCGAGTAAATGGGCGAGTACTGGGCGAGTCAAGTGGTCGAGCGGAAAGTATAATAACTCGCCCACTCAAAAATTAAAGGTCACTTCCAACTTTAATCGTGGGGGAATTGCATCTCTCATTTGACTGTCTTGTTTTTTGAATTTTAGTAGCAATCACACCCAAAAGAGTTGCAAATTGGTGTTTTTTTTTTTTTTTTTTTTTAATGATATTGATGTGAGAAGGAGATACACCAGAAGGTGGATCCCCTAAAGGCCAGTATGGGCTGGCCCCTCCATCGTGAAAAGAACAGAGCAGAAGGAAAAGAAGCAGGGATCACGAGCCAATCTCAGAAACTTAGATACAATTCAATATCCAATTTACTAAGGTTTTAGGGGCTTCGAGCAGTGGTAAATTCTCCGCGCGATAAATTCGGTTAAATTTATCTCCCACTTAATTTTTATTACCAGACCCTATACTTACAGAAAAAATGTCTGGGTATAGCCGGGAGTTGAACCCGAGACCTCCGGGTTGCCAGTCAGTTACTCTGACCATTACACCACGGAGTCATTCTTAAACACATGTGTTCTGTACTCCTCAACGTCCTCAGTTGCAAGCTCCTTGAGAATAAGTGCATTGGCTTCTCCTTCCTATCCAGCCACGTACTCACAACCTTTTTCTCCTTTTTTTCTCTTCAATAGCATCATGTACTTGATCCAATAAAACATTATACATTTTTGATAAACAATTTTTAAGCCAACGACTTTGAACAGGACACGCAATATCTTCTAAAGTCATACTAGCACTAGGACTAGCACCGTGTAAATAACTCCACAAAAATCGAGTGCGTGTCGAGTATTGGGGCGAGTACTGGGCCCAGTTCACTAGGTCTAGCTACTTGACTAATGTGAACTAGGCTGATGTTCTGAAGCTGGAAAGCCGAAAATCTATTAGAACTTTGTTTTGAAAAACACATAAGGAATATAGAAGAATTTTTCTGCGACTGTCCGGTCCTGAGTTATAGTGTATATCAGAATACATATAGGAATGTTTGAAATAGGTTTCAAACTATTCTAAAGTCGTATAAGTTAAAAAGGAATAACTAGAGAAGTAAATAGTTAAACCGCCTGAAAGGCGGGTACTAGCGCGGAACCCGAATCACAGCTCTAATATTATTGTTCACATCGCACAGTACTTATGGAAGTGGGCCGGTAATCTTGAAATTCTTATCTCAACCCAGCCAGCCCTTCCACTATTATATTGTTATAATATAGGTAAATACAGTGGAACCTCGCTTGAAAGCTAACGACCACATCGGTTATCGAACTTTTATTTTGCAAAAATTTAGTCTTGGATAACAACTGAAATTTTGATATCAAACCCAAACACAAGTCCGTTTTTTTGTGATCGATTTTAGTTGTTAATCCGAGGCCTAAGTAAACATTTTTTTCCGAATAAAGGGATTATCTTTATTTGGATTTCTATCAAACTAGCTAGGTAAAAAGTTTGGAAATCACTTCTCTAGTCACTAGAGAATTTCCATATTTGATTTATTTTTTGTCCTTCAGAGTTATCAAGCATTTAATTTTAAAAATTAATCTTTCATTGAATTCTAGAAAGATAATTATATATATTATATAGTCTATAGGTCTATATTATTGTATAGGGGTTAGAAAAAGGCAAAAAATGAAATGAAAAATAATTAATGTTATTCTCGAACCCTCAGGTATTTTTTCTCTCTCTTCCGGTCATCCCTTAATGGTGAACAGATGTAGAAAGTGAAGAGGAAGAGAACAGAGAAAGAATTCAATGAGGCGTGAGATGATTGGTCCCCATCCATCTGTTATGTGTATGACATGAAATGGCTCTCCACTGTCCACGATAACCAAGATTGCAGATTATAATGCAGGAAGACCTCGAGGCCTACGCAAACAATCCTAATCGCCAGTGTTTATTCACCCTTCAGGACTTGTTATAAGACATTTGATTTATTTCTTCATAGTTTTCGACAAGAACATAAATCTGAATGATTTATGCACTTAAATACTGCATAATATATTCATATAAAAAAATACCTAAACATATGCTCACCTCAAGTCCTTCACTTACTTTTTTTAAAAAACAATATTTTAAAAATGCCTGAGATGTGGAGAAAAAATAATTTCAAGACCATGATTTTTTCTCATTTAAAAATTAAAAAATTAATTTGCTGACAATAGCAGAGTTAAATTTTATTAGAAAAATGAGTGTCCTCTACTGTCTACTGAATCTGAGATATTATGGATAATTTTTATTACATGTAGGAAGTTTATATTCAGCCTTCTCGAGAATTTTTCCCGAGCTCCAAAAATAATTAAATTGACTTATGGCCAGTTGTATGTCGGTTGGTAAACTCTTTTTAAACGTTGACAAAGGGTGTATGTAAAATATTAAGTCAAAAAAAAATAATAATAGTTGGAGTATTTAAAAATATAGCAATACAAGAACTTTCAGTGCCTGTCATCTGATTGGCCATCCCAGCCCCTCCATTTACCATCTACCTTGGTTAGTGGTAAAAAGCATTTACTTTGCGACATGCAACTCGGCCCTAAGAGTGCGAAAATTGCACTCGTGGTTCATTTTCCAAGGGTAATGACATGTAATCCAATAAAAGAAATATCCATAACATCTCAGAAGAAGACTCTAGTGATGACTATAATCCTTGGAGAATCTTCGTCCCAAACCCGAGCCATATTAAAATCCAGAGGAAATTTAAGCCTTAATATAGTGTGTTAAGATGAGTGGGTGTAAAATAACGTCCCAACATGAATAGAAAGCCAAGTTTCGTAAAGGCAAATTTTTCTACTTAGGTACCTAATTGGTCATTCCTAAAAAGGTTAGTCCCTATACTATAAAGTCTTTATATAATCTATAAAATCTTTGACATTATAAAACACAGAGCATTGTCTATTAAGCCATAAATAAACTTGAATAAAATGTTCTTCGTTTCCGTTTTCTATATATAGCTACAAATTTAATTTATTAACTCAATAAAGTTTTGTCAATCCTACCTAATCTAAAAATATTCACCCTTCTATTTATGTAATTTTTTCATTATTATTTTTATCCACCCCTCTTCTACGCTTCGTCTTTCTTTCTTCTAAGGTAAAAAATATGACATTTGAAAAATATATATATATATTTGTTTTAGTGATTTAGTCTTTTCCGGCAAAGCAAAATATGTTTTGAAAGACGTCATATGGGATATACGTATAACGGTATATCATGTCGCATGGAGGATTTTTCTCAAAATAAATAAATAGACTCTAAAATAAACAATGTATCGACGTCTCTATATCTCGGAGGGGCTCAGAAATCAATTAATCAAGCTAATAATTGAATGTATTTCTCATTTGAAAAACTGTATTGTGGATTTTAAAAAATATTCTCAATCTCTTTAGTCTAGAATCGTATTATAGGGTGCACTAGTAATAATAATTAAAGGAATCGTAGGAAGTTGGACATGACTTTAAATTAAATAGAAAGTTTTTTTTATTTAAATACGACAAACGTTTCGTTGTGGATTTGCAACTTCTTCAGTGGCTCATTTAATAATTTTAAATTCCAGACTATTTTAAAACTGTTAAACTTCGAGCATTCATATTTGACAATTATCATCTAGATTCTAGACAAATTGAAAATTAATTATTATGTACTGCTACTCGAAAGTTAAAACCCGTACAAATCATACAATTTTATTATGAACCGGAATATTACAATTGCACTTGATATGTTATGTGAAACAAATTAAATTTAAACAAGTACCCGCCCCTTGAACTTTCCCACTAATTGTTTTATTAATGTCCCAACCTAATCATTAATACCGTTCACTAATTAGAAAATAAAACCGACTTCAAAAAATTAAATTCAACAAACAAAATAATAAGAACTCAAAAATAAAATAAAATAAAATGCACTAAAATGTATAAAATAATTATCTAATTTAGTTACCACTGAACGATGAAATTTTTACATGAAATCATTTTTTGAAGTCGGTGCTAAACATATACATTTTATCTCGCTTACCATATATAGTTTGTTTAGCACCGACTTCAAAAAGTGATTTCATGTAACAATTTCATCGTTTAGTAGTAACTAAATTAGATAATTATTTTATACCTTTTAGTGAATTTTATTTGATTTTTGAGTTCTTATTATTTTATTTGTTGAATTTCTATTTTTTGAAGTCGGTTTTATTTTTTTCTAAAAATTATTTTTATTTTCCTCTTCTTAGTGAGACTTAAGATAATTCCTTGCATACATTTCGTAAGAAAGCTTCGTGCGAATGAATCAGAAAATGATAATAAAATTCAATTCATAAATAGAGAAATTCTCTCGAAACGTTAGCGGGTTTTAAATCAACGTTTTATTTTATAAAATATTTTTTTATTATAATTTCGATTATTTGCTCATATGAATTGGAGATTTCCGCTATTTTGTAATTGATCATATCATCAGAACTTGACCAAATTAATATGGGACCAATCGGAAACTAAACTGAACCCATATGCAAAAAAATCATCAAAATCGGTTCACAATTGGCGAAGAAATCGAGTAACATAGACACAAAAAAAAATTCAGTCGAATTGAGAACTTCCTCTTTTTTTGAAGTCGTTTAAAAAGGATAAAACTACTGTTGTCTGGTATTAAACTATTCAACTTTTCGGAGATATTTGAGGATACTAAAAATGCTAAGAGTCTGGAGTCTTAGAATTGCGCCAAAACGAGTCGATTTTTAGCTCGATAGGATTCTGGAGAAGTGCTATAGCCAAGCTAAACTCAAGCTTACTGAACTGAACAACCGAGCCGAACTGTATATACTATATAATCTAACGGAACCTGAGTAATATATTTCACAGTTGATATGAATATTATAGAAAAGCAAGTGTGACTTGACTCCTAAAAACAATTAAGTTCTACAAGCCATCTTGATGCCAATTTACGATACTATTATTTAATTATGACTTCTATGTAGGGATCAGATTTTTAGCCTGTTGCCTCGTGTTGGCTTGATCGTAATTAGAATGGCTAAAATATGCTTCTATTGGCCAAAATCAGAGGCTCTAGTAACGGGGAAGTAAATGTATTATTCCTATGAAGAATAGATTTTGTTTCCTCAATTCCTTTTTGTCATTAGATGTCAGAAGTGGTGAATTTTTCAAAAAAATAAAATAATAATAATTAGTCATCTACTGCATTCTAGGGCCTAATACTACCTAATTCTAATTCTGTATCATCTTGTTCGTTTTGGAAATAGAAACATTTTGGCAGCAAAACAAACTACAATTACTACATTTCGAATATTTGACCGTCTATCTGACCCCAACACCAATTTACACACACACTTTCACACCCAAACAAACACATTCATAACTGTGACAACTTGCAAAAATGGGCATTAAGTTTTCGCCAAAAAAATAGAACAAAAATTAACTTTTACGATCTTATTTATTTGCATAATATTATCGAAATCCAAAAAAATCATAATGAAGAATAATTTCTATACACGAATTAATTCAAATCAAGTCAATTCAATACTATAGAGCTGATACTTATACTGAAGTAGAATATAAACATTGATTCATTTCTGTCAATGAATATGTTTTTATTTTTTGTGAAGAAATGTTGAATCCGTGCCACTTGGATTCTCTTTTAATTAATTTACAAACATGCTATTACGTAGACCCGTAGACGTTTATTTTACATCCGCGGACATTAGTTTAAATAAAAACTAATTATGTCACTTTACTAATACTGGCGCCTTAATGCTGAATGGAAATTCACATTCACATCATAATATATTATTAAACTAAGAACAATCTTTAATTAACAATATGAGAGTCATAATTCATCATAAAATGGAGGAAAAAGTGAAAACTTTTTACTCCCCTTATATGCGTCCCAAATAATTGGGGATATGGGATGCCAGACATTTAGAAAGGTCAAACAGCTGGCGGGGGACAGAGTCGAGTGGAGACGGATTGTTGCATCAAACCAGTCTTAGGACTGTACACTCAATGATGATGATATCCGCCCCTGATTGTGCCCCATGTGTTTTTATTGTCCTCAAACCATATGTAATAATTCAAACAACGGCCAAATACATGGGGATAAATAATCACATAAATAGATTTTTTATTAGAGAGAATTTTCCGTGGACGGACACTAAGTAAAGAAATATTTATTTGAAGCTGATAAACACAACTTAAGTTTTAAATATATTTTCTCTGAGGTTTACTTCTTTAGAGTTATCGAGATATATAGAATTAATGATTGCATGTAAAATCACCCTCTAAAATCTAGTGGCAACAGCTAGAGACGTTAGTTAACGAGGGTTAAAAATGTAAACAAACATATTCTTATGGGTAAAAATGCTATTATTCCCGGTTAACTATGGCCTCTGATTTTCGCCAATATAACGTGGATTTTGATGAAAACTCACACTTTTTTTATGCAATCGAATGCAAGAAAAGGCCCACCAGTAAAAGATGCAGCCCCTATGGATCTTGAAAAACCCTTGCATTACCGAAGAAAAGGGATTCTTGGTCAAGCGAGAAGGTGGAGCCGTAGGTGTTTGTACACCTGGGGTTTTGAAGGTTTGAAGATTATAAGTGCTGGGAAAGATGGAGGCTGGGAGAGGTTCCAGTTTCTTGAAGTCATGGGCGAATGAAGTGGTCCGGCACTTTTCTAATTTTACTTTAAAGGCTATTTTCTACTTCTAGTTAGTATTAAATCCAGACAGGCGATCGCACACTTCCCCATTATATTCCATAGAATATAAATGTGAAAGTAAAAGAACAGTCGAATTGATTATAATTTGAGGGCTTCAAAAAGTATATTTCCGGAGGTGCAAGTCGAATACCCAACTTTGTCTAAATAAGTGAAACCATTAACTTCTTCCTACTTCTTTCTACCTCTAACAACTTGTGTGTATACGTTGATAAAAACGAAAAGTGCACTGCGTTAAGGAGAGCAGGGGCTCTGTGATTTGTTATTTCATGTCAGTGTGTTTTGACTAGAATTCTGTTCCCGTTGGATCCATATTCTGGTTGCCAAGTACCGGTAGTGAATTGGTGCCAGGGTGGTTGCTGTTTTCTTCGGCTGGTTCGTTGCCGATGAGTGTGTTATTGGATAGCACGTGCGGTGGTGTCCCTGCCACCAGCAACCATCCACCATCCACCAGCCACCAGGTGCGTGCATATTTCCCAACCCCCTGCCTCCGTCAGCCAGTCCTTACTGAACTTCCAATCTATTTTCATCCCGGAGAGGGAGGAATTTCTCTCTTCTTCTTCGGCAACACACCAACCAGATTCCACCACCATTCGGTTCTCGACATTCACGCCGTCATGTCGCCGACTCGAGTTAGCTGCCGCTTTTTAGTTTTTCTTATTCACTGAAAATTTCACATTTAATTTTTGGTATTAAAATTAAAAAAAAAAAAAAAAAAAAATGGGTCTTCGAGATCAAACAGTTGAGACGCGTCCGAAAAAGAAGAGATACTCTCTACTTCGTTGGAGTGCAATCTTCCTCAAAAGGTAACCGCAACCAATTCAAGCAGATGTTTAAATTCAGCTTTCATTTCGCATTCATTCTCTTAGTCCAAATTTGGAAAAGATCGACTCACTTCCTCTACTTTTTTAAAAACACTGTGCTCACTTTCATTTTTTGTCTCCCTTTTCAAAGACTTTATCTACAATACGACATTCCAACATTTAATTTCTCCCCTTTAATAGAGTTATTATTAGACTGAGATCTCGAAGAAATCACTTTTATCTTCCATCACAATTAAATAACAAAAATATCATTCATCACATTATAAAATCAAGAGTAACATCTTTTTTAATAGTAGAATTTAATTATTATACTAATATAATAAATATCTATAAATATAAACAATTCTCTAAAAAGAAAAAAGAAACACGTGTGCGATTGAGACTCTTGAGATAAATTTTTTCCAAGTTTTTTTTTAATCTGTCATCCAAACATTAATTTCATCATGATATAGCACCGGTTCTCAAACTTTTTATTAATGCTTTACCTACCACCAAAATCACATTCAAAAATTTAAGTATCTCCAACAAAAATATCGATATTTACGTTGGTCCAAGCTATTTTTCCATTTTGCAATTAATATTTCTAAATAAAAAATACAAATTTTCGTTAAATGGAAAAATCTTTTTACGGGTGAAAAAAAAATCGAAATAAGCCGAACATGTTCGAGTCAGAGTTGCATTCCGAAGGTTCCGTACCTAAATATCTATTGGTATTACGAGACGAATGATCCATAGGTTCTGATCTGTCCAGAAGCCGGCAGGCAGCAGAAAAATGATTATACCTAAGATATCAAATTCATTCTTTTTGATGGTTCACGAGAAAAAAATGAACTGATTTTAAAAGGTTTTTCAGAATTTTAATTTAAACCATTTCCATACACACGCAGACACAAAAATCACCTAATAATTGCCATTTCGGGCTCTCTCACCCCGACATTTTAAAGCATTTTTTTTTCTTAAATCCAGATTCGTAAAAGAGAGTACACACCCGCTCTAAACTACTTATTTTATAGAAGGCAAATAATATTTGTAGAAAGTACTCACTTTAAGCAACTTTCATTAATTTTTACAGATAAATAGGAAGCTAGAGTGGACTTTAAAGACAATTTCAAGATATCATGTTTAATAGTATTTAAAAAGACTTATTCAATGTACCCTATCTAATTGCTATGTGAATTTTTTCACTCTTATTTTTTATGATTAGACGAAAGAGTGGATTTCTGCAAAAATATTCTTTTGACTTTAACGATCTGCAGAACATCAAACTAACCACATGCCAAATTTCAAGTTCTTAGCTTTAATATTTTAGTCTGTAACGGGCGACACAAGACATCCAAGTTTCATTTTAAGGTTTCTGTTTTTTGCCTTTGTTGGCTCAGAACCAAAAGAGTGAAAGAATTAGAGGATAATTTAGTATCGATTTTGGAATCGTAGGAATTTGTCGAGGGGTTCTTTAAAATTCGAGAAAGTGGTAAATAATGATACAATAAAATTGAAAGTTTTTGTGCTGAGGGTAGCAGAATTTTTATATATTGAAAGAGACAATAAAGAGTGTGTCTTTTGCTGGAATTATAAATTTTATTTATAACAAGACTATAGTTTCATGGGCTTTGCCTCTTCATCAGTCTATTACAATTGATTCACAGGAATTAATGTATGAATGAATTGTTATAAATAAAATTTATAAATTTCCAGCAAAAGACACACTCTTTTATTGTCTCCTTCAATGATACAATAATTAAACAAATTTACCAACTTTTTTATTTAAGTACATTTTATAAAAAATTTGTTTGAACTGAGCAAATTCTTCGCAATTTAAATCCTCTAAATTATTATGACGAATGAAGGAATTTTAAGAAAATCGAAACTTGTAGTACTGAAATCGATTTCATTTTTATAATAGAAGATTTACCTATATGATATTTATTTTATCTTATACGTTTAAAGATTAATTCTTCTATATCTGTAGTGTTTGATAGACACATTTGTTTTGATCCCTGATAGGAGTTCTTTTCAAGTGATTATTTTTTCGTTTCGATATCGACCAATCAGATGGCTGGATTTATTCAAGTTATCTTGTAACAGATAATACAAAATCAATTAAAATCTCACTACACAACGGTATAAATAAAGAAACAAACTTTTAATGCCTTTTTTTTACAAATTTTTACCTAAAAATAATAATATTAAATATTATAAACACAATTATCATTTGATATTTATTATCGTCAGGATATATGCGACTTAAACTTCCTGTACAATAACAAGCTACTTTGTGATCTAATTATTTGATCAGTCGACAGACTCTCATTTGTTATTGTTTATATTAAACTAAAGTTCGATAATATAATAATAATAATAATAATAATATAACAATACAACAATTTGCACACACCCAATCATATTCACAACTGTGACAACTGGCTAAAATGGGGTAATCTATTTTAATAATAAGCTGACGTGTTCTGATGTGACTTGACTTTACCATACAACCTGGCCCCTGACTTATATTTAATAAAATTATTTATAATCATGTAGGGGAGGGGGTTAGTTTTTGCATTTTTAGACTCTTGGGGGCCCAGTGATTATGTATACAAAATTTGGTTGAGTTTGGTACAAGAGCCTATATTTTCATTTTTTGATCCTACACCCCCCCCCCATTCTCGGCGGTTAGTTTTTACATTTTTAGACTTCTGAGGTCCCACTGATTATGTATACAAAATTTGGTTGAGTTTGGTAAATGGCCAAGATTTTCATTTTTTTGAGTTTGCTCAAATGGCCTAGATTTTTAATTTTTAACCCCCCTCCCCCTCCACCCCCATTAATTTTAAATTTCTTATTTCTGATTGATTTTTTAACTTCTCTAATAACTGAGGATATAATAGTGTTAAGACCACACTTTATATATGTTAGAAAAATAGTAAAAATTGTGTGAATGAGTCTGTTGTTAAAATATATTTAATAACGATTTTTATCGATATATGGGTATTAATGTAGATAAAAATAAAAAGAATAGAAAACCTATAATGTAAAAGAAAAAATATTTAATTTGATTTGAATGTAAAAGAACTTGGTATGATAAATTATAGGGAGGGAATTTTCCTTTACAAATTGAAGAAATAATCTAAGGTTTCTGATCTAATTTAAAACACGCGATAATATTTGTTATCTAATGGCAAATCAAAACCACCATTTACTTTTTCAAATTATAATCTTCATAAAAATAATTTTCAGCTTTAAATAAGTAAATGACGACTAACTTCCCTTTACAGCTTTCGTAATTTTCAAAGCTTTATACTTTTAATCATTTTGATTTTTTTTTTTTTTTTTTGAAACTTTCAATTTATCCTCTTCGAATATTCATCTACTCTTTTTATATAAAGAGTTCTCTAATAAATTTCACCTTTTTTAGTTTTATGAGCTCTAAGATGTAATCATTTCAATTTTAGCCCTACATAGAATATTTTCATACTTTTTTAAATATTCACTTTCTTGGCGTTAAGATTTTTTAATTTTTAATTCTTTGTGAATCTCCACTCTGTATTTATTTTCTGCTTTCTTCAAAAAGTTTTTTTGAAGGTAGAAGGCCCATATAAGTATATTCTAATCCTAGAAAGAACTTTCTTAGGATATTTACCTTTTATGTTTTTATGGGTAGGTACACAAAAAATAACTTTATTGAAAAAAATGATTTTACCCATATTTCAGACATTTCTAAACACGAAAAAGAAAAAAAATCGAGTGAACCGGACTTTTTCTGCCGATCGCACCAACTAAAAATAATAATGTCGTTAGTCATGTTAAATATTGAACTATGTAACTCAGAATCCTTTAAAAAATTTCAAGAATTGATTCACGATAATTTTATTTTATTTTATTTATTTTGTTATATAAGTTTCTCTGAATCTGCAGGCTGCTATTTTTTTATTTCTGAACCTAATTTTCTTAAGGTATGAATTAGTTCTTCATATTAGAAAAAATCCTCCACCAGAAAGAACTTTTCAACGAAATTATATGTTTGATTCATCTTCTGTACCGATATCCAGACAGATAAAAAAATTATGTGAGCTAATGGAACAAGAAAAAATATTTCTTCCAAATAGACACACCCTACCCTAATGCGTATGTTTAGTTGACTATCTTTAGGGGTCTTATCTGAGCGGAAACTTTTGCGAACGAAGAAATTAATGAACAAGGAATGTCGGAGTGCCTAATAGAATGCGGAGGGTCAGAAGAGGGTTCAGGAAGGAAAAGCAGTTGATTTCCTGTTTCAATGAATCAAAGCTCATTTCTATTGATTAGAAATGAAATTCTTTATTTGCTATGCATATCCGATTTATCAATTATCTCATAATAGTGAGTGATTGTATGTTTGGATTTTTAAATAGCATCAGCCTTCGTAGATTAATCTAGTCTAGATTTTTTAAACTTACGTGCATTTTTTTAAACATACCTAACCTAACTTTAAAGCAGGAGCTTTGGAGAGAGATGCACAATTCATAATTGGAGAATCAGTTATAATAATATTTAAGAAATTTTTATCTCTATATTTCATCGATTATAAGACATATTAAGGGAGAATGGTGTGGGTTCTTGGTGAAACATTTTAAATAAATTCAAATTTAGGGAACGAAGAAAAGATTATTTTTATTACAGACAAAAGGATCAGCCGGGGCTCGAACCCGGGATCTTTGCATATGTACTGCAATGCTTTGTCATAAGAGGTTTACCTCCTATACCCACTAAGCTTTTAAATAAAGTAAAGAAAATTTTGAAAATTTTTAGAAACTTTATAAAATTAAAAATATAAATTTTTTTTAAATGTTCTATATTTTGTTATAAGACGGATACTTGATCTCTTTAGTGAGGTAAAAACTAAATCGATGATATAAAGGAAATCACGAGAGATGTCATTAACTATGAGCTGTCATGGATAATTTTATATTACACAAGCTGCGCCAGGCGTGCCTCCGGCACGCCCTCTGACACTGGCCCATCGGGCGGTGGCCCTGGCGGGCAGCGTCTCGAGACGGCCAAAAGTTTGTTTGCAATATAATTTTATTCAACTCTATTTATGGCAAATTTCATTCTAAATCTTTGATTTTTATTTTAACTTGGCCGATCCCCCACCCTCCCAAAAAATTTATTTTGAGAATATTTAACATAAAAATTCATATTTTTCCATCATTAAATTTTTTAGATTAATTAAAAATCGGCCCCAAGAAATAATTTAACCCATTGCGAAAGCAAAATAAAAAATATTTTTTATAGATTGTAGATATTATTTATTTTGAGCATATTTAACAAAAAATTGACTCCGCCCGGAGGGCCAAGGTGCAGAGGGCGTGCAGAGGGAGCCTGGCGCAGCTTGTTAATTATAAATTTAGACAATGATCTTAATACATTTTCATTAGGGCTATTAATTTATTTTTTGAATTTAGGAGGGAAACACTTAATATACATTCCTCCGTTCGAATATACGGTATAAGGCTCTTCAATAGTAATTAATGTTTAGAACAATGAAATTCATGGATTAAAAATTTGTGTGGTTTAAATTTGTTTAAAATGTAATTTTTTTAATAAAAATAAATGTTTGATATGGGTTTTAATGTAAAACTTTATTCTAATACCAAATCATGTACAATATTTTTTGTCTCTCCATTTTCGGCAAAAACAAATAAATCATCGGGTTTACCAACACGCGAACAGGCTACATAGAGCTGTCCATGGGAGAAGCATGCATTTTCCAAATCCAAGCCGCATATTTGCATAGACTGGCCTTGTGCCTTATTGATGGTAATTGCAAATGCTAAACGAATCGGGAACTGTAATCGTTTAAATTGAACTGGTGCTTCGTTTGGTATCATTGGAATTCGTGGTAACAAAACATGTTCTCCTTTGAACTTCCCATTGATGATTGTTGCCTCAATAATGTTGTTTAAAATTTTTGTAATAACCAATCTTGTTCCATTGCATAGCTTTGGCGGATTTATGTTTCGTAACAAAATTATTGGTGAACCAATTTTCAATTGTAAATTATGTGGAGGTAGACCTGAGATGTCCAGTGAATTCAAAAATTCTGTAGGAAAATTAACAGTTTCATTTCCTTCTACTACTGTATCAATTGATTTAAATGAAAATGATTCAGTTTCCATCATGTTTTGAATTTGAATATTGATGGAATCAACATCAACATTTCTAGCAGATAATATTGTACGTTCGCTCAACCATTGATGATTTTTTAAATTAACCCGAATATCTGGAAAAACATTCGCAATTAATGCATCTCTTGATGGCATAATATTACAAAAACCATCTGGAAATTTCACTTTTT
Source organism: Forficula auricularia (assembly GCA_024734495.1). NCBI lineage: Eukaryota > Metazoa > Arthropoda > Insecta > Dermaptera > Forficulidae > Forficula > Forficula auricularia. The sequence continues at coordinate 3,688,920 of JALMQS010000150.1, forward strand.
GATTTGTTGGATTGATAGGCATTTTCCCATCGCCAATATCGAGCAAATGTTTAGAAAATCGTGCAGCAGACGAATCATTTTGAATTTGGACACGCATGTTAGTTGATAATTTCAATTTATGAACGGTGCGCCATAATGATGATGCCTTCAAAGATGCATTGATTTCATCTGCATATGTTGAGCGTGATATAACGGGTAATGTTTGTCTGAAATCTCCAGACAATAAAATGAGAGCACCACCAAAAAGTCTTTCCACTGCCTTTCAAATCTTTTAATGTTCTATTTAATGCTTCCAAAGAATGTTTATGTGCCATTGTGCACATTCATCCCAGATAATAATGCTGCATCTCCTAAGCACATCAGCAATACCGGAATTCTTTTTAATGTTACATACAGCATTTTCATTTGTTTGTATGTTCAATGGCAATTTTAGTGTGGAATGTGCTGTCCTTCCTCCGTCTAATAAAGTCGCAGCAATTCCAGATGATGCCATTGCCAAAGCAATATCACCTTGAGACCGTATTTGTGCCAATATGAGCGTCTTGCATTCGATTGCATTAAAAAAAAAAAATTAAAATGTTTTCCCTGTTCCACCTGGTGCATCCAAAAAAAAGAAACCGCCCTCTTGAGCAGCGACTGCATGCATAATTTCATCATAAACTAATTTTTGCTCTGGTAACAATTTTGGTTCATTTTCTTGAACATATGCATTCAAACCATCAAGATTGTACGATTGTTCACGTTGCATATCGCGATTAAATAAATCACTTGCTGGCCGATTAGCTGATGGCATCCCCAATTTAATTAGTGGTTGATTCGAAATGATCATGGATAAATCTTCCAACTTAATCAAAGATTCATTATATATTTCTGGCGAGAAATTTATATCTTGATCTCCTCGAATTGTACGTAGAGCATGTAATACATCTTCACTCATTGAAGCCTTATATTTTTCCCATAATTTAGACGGGTTAGTTGGAAAACACGTTGTCAATAAAATGGCAAACAAACATCGTATTTGATGTGGCGATGAACCGAGAGCAGCATCGGCAAGAGTTGTATCCCAATGCGAATCTTCTTCTAACAATCGTAATGCTAGGCATGCATCATGATTCCTTGCATGTAATTCACCATTGACCGTTTTTAAATAATCGAATGATGTTGGTCCTGGAACATTAATCAGCAACAATCGTAAGTAAAAGCATTCACGTTGCGAGGGATGAACAGTGTACAGTCTGCCTAAAACATTCGTAGAAAAAATTCCTGGATATTCTGAAACTGCCATACCCCTTTTGCGAGGTTCCCATGATTTTCTTGATTTATTCCATGTGAAGTAGGTTGGAACTTCTGAATAGAGCAATGTTTTTGCAAATTGACCATAAACATTTTGTTGTTGGCATAATCGAAAGAAATCAGTTAATGTTGTTTTTGGTGGAGTTACTGCTCGTCCTGCTGCATTTTGTTCAGTGAAGTATACACGTTGCCCGTTTTCAAGATGTATTGCTAAATGAGTGACAGCTGGTTCTCTTTCATGAATTTGAAATGAAAGGATTCGCCATACAGCTTCATTACTACTTATGTATCTGCCCATTTGGTAACGTGCAATTTCATCATTTACGTCGACACCTTGAACTGCAAACACGGCCATGTCACTGCCTTTATTCACATATTTACAGATGTATTTAATTGAATTGACTGAGCTGCAAAATTCAACATTAATATGCGCTTTATATGTTTTTGATAGTAGTGGTGAATATGGTACAACCCATCGGTTATCGATTTCAATGTCATTTTGTCCGTTTCTCGACTTTAACATAAAGGAATGTCCACCATTTTCAGTTGATCGTCTACGGTACAACGGATATCCGTCATTTCCAGTGATAGTATCCGATAACAAATCTTTTGGAAACCGTTTTGTGCATTTACCATCCTTCATACATGGCGAATTCATATTTATAGAACCGCAAGGACGATGGATCATATTTGCAGTCACAATTTGAAATAACTCTGGATCAAAGTTTTGTTGAGGGATTTCGGCTGAGATTATTTTATCAATTTCCTCAGGTCTAATTTTGTTTACTAACCAAACTAAAATATGAGCATGAGGCAAACCACGTTTTTGCCACTCGATTGAATACATCCAGCAACGTGTTTCACCAAATACGTGATGTTTGACAATGAGGCTAATTAATGATTTTAATTTTTGTTTAAAAACTCGTGCTGTAATATCGTGACGATCACTTGCTTCTTGTCCAGGTAACAAATATTTTTTAATTTCATCCCATTGCGGATTGCAAGTAAATGTGATGAATAAGTCTGGTCGACCATAAACACGAACATAAGTCATTGCATCCTGTGTGTATTCTTGCATATGACGTGGACTGCCTGTATATGATGATGGTAGTATGCACACATTTCCAATGTCATTAATATTTAAATTTCCATCAACATTATTATTTATAGCATCACGTAAATGAATGTATTCTTCAGCGCGCAATTTCGTTTGATTGAAACGAATATACCGTAATCGCTCGCTTTCGATTTTCGCATACATGTCTGTAATGTATTGATGAAATAAATGACGGCATTTTAAAATATGATTATCTTGGTTGGTTCGAATCATAATTCTGTGCCCATAGAAATCCATGGCGCTTACTTTTTTATTCGTTTCTCCTCCTATAAAATAACGAAAATATTTTGTGAATATTAATTCCTGTGTAAATATAAATATTAATTTCTTTGTAAATAGTATTAGTGTACCTGTTGCTGGATTTGTTTGTTTGATATTTATGTGATATCCATCCTCGCCTTCCCAAAATATTAATGGATATTGCAATGCGTCGTATGAACGATGCGTATCATGAATGTTCTGGAGAGTGTTGTTTCTGCGCATTATGCGAATATCTCTCTGTTCAAATGCATCACCAACCATCACTATTCCTACTTCATTAACAGTTGGAGCATTGAATCGACGTGCATGTTCGCCAGATGGAACTTTGTCTGCTTTAATGACAATCATGTAATTGTCATTTTGCAATCTTCTTGACATACTTTTGAACAATTGAATGAGATGATTATTTTCTGCCAAAAAAGTTTCTAATGTTGATACAATTAATCGTTCCTGAATTTTTCGGATGTGTTGAAATTGACAACGAACATTAACTTGCTCATCTTCGTCTCCCATGAAATATATTTGTAAGAATTTCGGAGTTTCATTCGCTAGTGGAAGCAAAGAGCCAATCTGATGATACACTTGTCCCTGTATTTTAAACGTTGTATTGTAATTGACACCTTGTGCATTAATGTTAGGAATAATTTTTGCAGCGAAAGAAGACATTTGAAAACAGGAATTTATTTTTCTGATTATTTTTAAAAATAATTTTGATTCTGCATTTTCTCCTGACATTAATGATTTCAAAGGTTCCGGTGGTGCATTTAATGCTGGCAAAACAACTTTTCCTGATGAACAACACATTCCTACCGTTTCATTTTTAAATTTTAAAGCATGGCAAAAATTGCATTCTTTATCCATGTTACCAATCACAATTTCAGCTTGAGCACAATATTCAATTGCAGGATCATAATTGAATGCAACTCGATGATATGATGATAATTGTAATTGCAATCTATTAGTCAACTGACTTAAACGTCTATTTACATCTGTTGTATAATTACGTGATGTTCTCCTTAATACCCTCATAGTGGCTAGACGTTGGTTTCGTTGTTCCTCCATTTCTTCTGCACGGTTACGTGCCACCCGTATTCGTGTTCTTTCTTGTGTTTGCGCTCGTTGTGCTGGTGTGAGATTTGCTAGATATCTTTGTGAATTTTGATTTCGTCGAGTAGTCCGACCGATGACAATACGTCGTGCAGGCATTTTTATATTATTTCACTGTATACAAAGATTTTAACAGATTAATATTTATAGATTGTAAAATCTGCCAATTTAGCGTTCATTTTTAAAAATTAATAATAATTAAACTATTGTTTGTATAATTTATTTGATCATTGGGAACTTTTAATTAGACATTTAAAAATCTTACTTAATCATAAAAATTCAAATTTTATTTTCCGGATGACCATAATAATCGAAAATCAAAAAGTTGTAAATACTCAACTTTTTCAAATGGAACATGGCATAAATTTTAATATTTTTTAATTCCACATAAAAATCCAATAGGAGTTTATTCAATATTACCTATAACTAAAATGAATAGTTTTTTAAATAAAAAAATGTTTTAAATTTCCCTCGTACATATGCTTAATTATTTAAAGATTATTGTAAGACTGAATAAAAAAAAATTATATTCCAATAGATTGATTGATATGACTAATTGATAAGAATAAAGATGAAAGTTGATGGCGACTGCGGCAAAGCGAAAAGTGTTCAAAAGTTTTCAATAATTTATTTTAAAAAAGCATATTCCAAAACATAAATATGTCAAAGTTCAAAATTTTCTCTCAACTCTTTCCATGAAAATTTCAATGAGTGAGTTCTGTGAAACACCCTGTATAATAATTATATTAATATTATGTCATTGGATAAAACTTTTGAATTAAAAGAAAGTGTAAGACTGAATAAAAAAAAAAAAAAAAAAATTATATTCTAATAGATTGATATGATTAATTGATAAGAACAAAGATATTGCAACTTAACAGGGATCATTTTTTTCGTTTTTAATGAACTTTTTGAAAAAATTTCATAGAAATATAAAACTTTTTAAAAGAAAAATCCTCAATTTAAAATTCAATTAACTAAATAATGTAACATAGAACATTACCTCATAAAAATGGTTTGTTGTAAATTATTTTTAAAAATTTCATAGAAATAAAACTTTTTAAAAGAAAAATCCTTAATTTAAAATTCAATTAACTAAATAATGCAACATAGAACATTACCTTATAAAAATGGTTTGTTGTAACTTATTTTTAAAAATTTCATAGAAATAAAACTTTTTAAAAGAAAAATCCTTAATTTAAAATTCAATTAACTAAATAATGCAACATAGAACATTACCTTATAAAAATGGTTTGTTGTAACTTATTTTTAAAAATTTCATAGAAATAAAACTTTTTAAAAGAAAAATCCTTAATTTAAAATTCAATTAACTAAATAATGCAATATAGAACATTTCATTAAAAAAATGGTTTGAATGCACTGGGATACTGAGAAATGTATTTATAATAAGAAACATTGATTAAGATTTAGAATGTTTCTTCCCGACAGGCTCAGGTTAGCCAACTAATAACAATAAAATAATCACATTCTTTTCTTAAGAGAGAATGGTGTATGAAACATACCTAGAATTTTATATTTTTAAAATTTTTTAATTTTCTTTACTTATAAATTCAAACTTTATATATTAATTAGTAAATTAAATGTATTTACAGATATATTTATATCGACCGCAGCGCCACCTATTGGGGCCACAATTTCTTGAGTAGCTGACATTCATTCAATAATTTATTTTTAAAGAACATATCCCCCCTCCCCCCCACCCAAATCATAAATGTGTCAAAGTTCAAAATTTTCTATATAGATTTTATTATCTTAAAAAAAAAGTTTCTGAGTACCTGAATTCCCCTTTCTTTTGTTAAGAGGGGTTTCATTGTTTAAGACCTGACCTTTCAGGGCAGGGATAATGTATTGTTTGCTTGGCCCTTTTAGAGGCTCTATTTCTATAGATCTTATCTGTCAATCAATTAAATATAAAAATAAAAAATAAAATCAAACCGATTTGGCTCAAAATTTAGATAAACCATCCCCAGCACTAAGCAAACATATGGTGTGAATATGGTTTCGATACGTTCAGTGGTTTAGGCGTGGGTCGATCGCGTACATACACACTAAGGATTTTATATATATAGATATATATATATAAATTAAATTAATAAATTATGTCTGTATTCAAAATAGATTTTATTATCTTAAAAAAAAAAAAAAAGTTTCTGAAATTTTGACCTGACTACCTGTATACCCCTTTCTTTTGTTAAGAGGGGTTTCATTGTTTAAGACCTGACCTTTCAGGGCAGGGATAATGTATTGTTTGCTTGGCCCTTTTAGAGGCTCTATTTCTATAGATCTTATCTGTGAATCAATTAAATATAAAAATAAAAAATAAAATCAAACCGATTTGGCTCAAAATTTAGGTAAACCATCCCCTGCACTAAGCAAACATATGGTGTGAATATGGTTTCGATACGTTCAGTGGTTTAGGCGTGGGTCGATCGCGTTCATACACCCAAAGGATTTTATATATATAGATAGATAAATAAAAAAAAAAAAAGTTTCTGAAATTTTGACCTGACTACCTGTATTCCCCTTTCTTTTGTTAAGAGGGTTTCATTGTTTAAGACCTGAACTTTCAGGGCAGGGATAATGTATTGTTTTGCTTGGCCATTTTAGAAGCTCTATTTCTATAGATATTATCTGTCAATCAATTAAATAAAAAAATAAAAAATAAAATCAAACCGATTTGAGCTCAAAATTTAGATAAACCATCGCGAGCACTAAGCAAATATATGGTGTGAATATGGTTTCGATACGTTCAGTGGTTTAGGCGTGGGTCGATCGCGTACATACACACAAAAGGATTTTATATATATAGATATAAGACGGGTTGTATTCACCCACTTGTGAATTGAATTCAACAATCTTTATTAAAACTAGTGCCTGGAACACCGAGCGATGCCCGGTAACTTTTTGCCTCTAGATAGCTTAAGTTTCAAATTTCAAGGCTCTGCAACTTACCGAAGACGATATATGAATGATTAAAACATTTATTTTACGACACTCCTAATTTACAGCTCCTTCCTTTATTTCAATCGGATTAAAATCTATACGCGACTAATAACTCATCACACTTGATAAGTACCTACACCAATTAAAAAAAAATCGTTAGTGCCGTTTTTGAGAAAAGAAAAAAAAACGAAAAATCTTTCATGTAAATGTCCACTTCCGGTGTTCCGATTTCTAGCAAAAGCTTGCTGTACCCCTTCTAGCCTATATCGAGCTTAAGTTTCGAATTTCGTAGCTCTGAGATTTATGGTTGCTAAACGCAGGGGGTACATTCTTAAGTACGTAAACATCAACTTCCGGTACTTCTATTTTAGCCAGCTTTTAAGAAATCCTAAATCACGAGATGCAGATGAAATTTTTGGAACAATACTGACAATGAAGATCTTAAAAAATGTAGATTTTTACTCCAATGGTGTCACTAAAGAAGAAAGTTCATAGGAAGTTTGAAAAGAACTGCCCATATTTATTCAAATGATTCTTCAAGGACAAAAAACAAATAAAAAATTTATAAAAAAAAGCTGAAGATAAAGCCCAAGCCTTCGAAACTATAATCTTCACTAAAGAAACTTATTATTATAGACATATTTATTCATTCGCATCAAATAAAAGTTGCCCTTTATTATTTAAATTTTAAAAGTAAATTCTTTATTCTAGTAGTAAATACAGAATTCCACTGCTCGAACGCTTTTTCAAGTTGCCTTTTTCTTTAAATTAAAATTTAAATATTAATGATATTTTTATGAATATCTATTTTTATGTTGCTTAAGAATGTTTATCTTTACTCTCTACCTGTAGTGTCTTTTAATTTTCGCCGACTAACTAGTTTTAACGACCTCCTTTTATGTTTATCAAATTCACAAGCAGTTCCTTGTTCTGTTTCTTGGGCTGACCATTTCGCTAAGAATCTCAAAGATCGTCTATTAATTTTTGACACTTATTGGGTATATTTCAAATTTATATAGGTAATTTTTACAGAATTTTTACGATGGTCATAAGTCATAGCTAACGTTTTTAATTGCGATTCTCTTTAGGTGTCTTTTCACTGGACACTTTGACGCCAGAATCCTGGAAGTTACGTGACTTTTTCCACGTACTATACCTTCATCATCTAACTTATTTTTTTTCCAATTTCAACTCAGGACTTAATTATTACTTGTTCTCGTTTTATTAATTACAATTTAGTTTAAAATTTAAAATTGAATCAAAAATAAGCTGACGTGTTAAAATTATTTATAATCATGTAGGGGAGGGGGTTAGTTTTTCCATTTTTAGACTCCTGGGGTCCCACTGATTATGTATACAAAATTTGATTGAGTTTGGTAAATGGCCAAGATTTTCAGTTTTTGTCCCCCAAAGTTTGGTAACGCACAGACTAACAGACATTTTGACAAAACAATTGTTATCTCGAAAAATATAATTTTTTCGATGTTCACTTATTAGAGCCTTTTTGTAGACCGAAATTCGCTCAATTTTTTTTAATCAAAATACTTCCTACCGTTTTTGAGATATTTCGAAAAAAAGAAGGAAAAAAAAAACACTTTTTTCATGCACGATTACAATACTTGACCATACCCTGTATGGTAAAGTAATATAATCTTTTTCACTCTAAAGGGTTAATGAAGGAAGCATATGGCACTCTTCTTTCCTGCCTCATCTTTCAGTGCTTGTTGGTGTAGAGACAATATTTTTAAACTTTCCATCATCAATAGAACATAGTGTAATGGTGGTTTGGATTTCAATATACATATAAATGGCCAACTGAAGAAGGAGGGAAGATCGTCTGAATCGTCGGTTTTAAAATATTATAAAAGGAAAACATTTCCAATAAATTCTCTTTTATTGGAAATAGTCTCTTATTTATTTCTGGACTGCCTTCCATCCAATCCTGAGTTATATATTTGACTGTATTAAGAGAGACAAATTCTATATATTTCTTGGATTGTATACAAATAGCTAATAAAGAATTCCTTATTATTATTGTTAATTTTATTAGATTCCTTTTCTCATTACTTGGCGTCTGTGATTAGTAGAGACCGGATTCATATGCAATTGCATATTTTGTTTGCCGCCACATACGACCAAGGAGATCAATTATCTATAATCTATATGAATCATGCATCTAGGATACTGTGGGTTAAATTTTATACTGCATATTTTTGCATATTTGAGTAATATTGCTTATTTTTGCATATTTAAGTAATATTGCATACAATTGCATATTTGACGAATATTGCATAAAATTGCATATTTGAAGGATTGTTGTCAAATATTGCCTATTTCGCACCAAATACCGATTTTTTAAAAGTAAATTTTCGGAGAAAGAATGAAAGAAAATGAAGAAATATATACATAAAGTTCCTTTAAATTTGCCCCCATTACATCTGAGGATGTGGAGCCCTACTTTTCTTTGTATAAATCAATTTTAAGTGACCGTAGACATAATAACTTTTGAAGATAATTTAGAAAAATACTTGTAAACACAAATTATTCACAATTACAATTATTTTTGAGATCCTTTGTTAATTATTTCTTTATTATTATTATTATTTTTATAAGGGCCTTCGGTAACTATAGTCTATTTTGGCCATTGATTGTTCGTGTGTATGTGTGAAAGTGCGTCTAAATTAGTGTAGTGATCATATTATAGCCGAACAAATATTTGCATTATTTTATTAGTTTATTAGCTGCAAAGCCCGCCTTCGGCGGCTCTCTTGCTGGCCAGGGCGCTCGCTCCCTGGAGCCCCACCCCAAAACCGACTCAGCACCTCCACCCACCCACCACTCTAATTTACAGACAAAACCTTAATTTTATATATTTATAGATAATTTCATTTAAATTTGTAACTATGACGACCCCTGGACCCCCACCTCTCGAACCTCACCCCCCCCCCGGGATCCCACCCAGCATCCCCACCCAAACCACCACCCCAATGTACAGAGAAAACCTAATATATATATATATATATATATATATAGATAATTTCATTTAAATTGGTAACGATGAGGACGTTTTTGTTGGGGGACGGACATAGGTACATACAGAGGCAGGCACAAATGCCCTTTAGTAGTATGTGATTATTTGTACCTCAATAAGAAAACCTTGTTAATATAAAAAAATAAAACCAATACAATATAATCGTGTCTGTTAAATAAAACTACCCCCCCCCCCCCTATATTTTCGATCAAATGAGAATTTTGTGAAATTTTTTACTCACTAAAATAAAAGTACATATTTTACATAGCTTACTCTATCATTTTATTTCTTTCATAGGAATCCTTCAAATATATAGTCTTTTTGTTTTCAATTTTAATTGTTTAGTGCATAAAAAAATTTATTTTGCCAATTTTTACTGCATATTTTTGCATATTTCAGCCTTTTTAACTGCATATTTTGACAGTTTTTACTCACTACTGTCTCCTAGTGATTAGGTAGTTGTTGTTAATTTGAATATGTTGTTGTATTTATTGTTTTAGTGTTCCAAGTGTGGCAGCCAGCGAGGGTGGCTCGCCTGGCGCCGTTGTGGGGGTGTTATCCCCCGCGCAACGTCCCCATTCGTTGCACGTGTCATCGGGTCACCTCCCGCTCCCTTTGCAGACATTGACGCATGCGCAGGCGCCCGGCGCCATGGCCTCCTCCTTCGAGTCCATCGGCACCTGCTCACTTGATGCCGAGAGGACCGCCAGCGACATCTCTGGTCAGTGGCCACATCTCATTTAACTCACCAGCTTATCGTTTCTAAAGAATCCAATGATTGCCTGCAACGTCGGCAACCATTCGTACACCATACATGAATATTGAATACAGCTACAAATTAAAAGCGGTGGTCATAGTCACTTCTTATTACATCATTAAGGGCTAGTTGTATGTCGGTTGGTTAACTCTTTGTAAACGTTGACAAAGGGTAAAACCTTAAAATTCATCTTGTGCCGGGTGGGATGGCCAATCAGATGACAGGCACTTTCATCTGATTGGCCATCACACAGGGCACAAGGTGAATTCTAAGGATTTACCCTTTGCCAACGTTTACAAAGAGTTTACCAATAGACATACAACTGGCCCTAAGTGTTCTGTATTTCTTTAATCTGAAGAACCCATGATCCTACTTTTTTTTTTTTTTTTTTTTAATCTAATTTTAAGAAAGAAAATGGATAAACTAATTAGGTAAAAGTGAACTTTTCCAAAACTCGATACAAATTTTAGCGGTTTGACAATTTTTTTTTGTCAGCCAACAGTTTGAGTTAAAAAGATTTAACATGTCATGTTCATTGACTAGAATCATTTGAGAGTTTCTTATATAACGTTTTGATTTTTTCTTGACTTTCTGTATTTTTCAAATGGAATTCCTGGAACTAATCAGCTCAAAAATTAATTAAACGTTTTGAAAAATTTACAAATATTTTAACACCAGAACGAACTTTCTACGATCATCAATTCTTGGCTTATTTTAAATTTAATTTTAAGAAAGAAAATTCATAAATTAATTTTCAATATCTAAGCTGGACATAAATAAATATGGGTTCACTTGTCGGGATTTGGACGTTCCGAATTTTAGGTGCCACCCAATAAATATACACAGACAAATTTCTCCAGATATTTCTAAAATCGTAAAATAAAATAAAAAATAGAAATACTTGAGCGACTTGAATATTTTGGCCGCTAGCTTTTATGCACTTCTATTTACTTACTATTTGATTACATTTAATTTCCAAGTGCGATAATAAGGTTGAGCCTGAAACGCGATGAAATCTTTCGAATAGGGATGAGCAAAGCAAGACCAAGACCAAGTCCAATTCTGCTCATCACTAATTAATATAGGCAGAGGGTGTGTTTGTAAAGTCTTCTATAGGGTGTTTAGAAAGTCCTGATCACTTTTAAGAAAAATATTATTATTAGGTTGATGCATAATTATGGAACGTTTTTTAAAAATATTTTTATTCAGCAAAAACAATAATAAAATTTAATAAATAAATATAATAAATAATTTAATTAATAAAATTCGTCGAACGATCGTTGATTGGTCGACATTGAAGTCTGCAGCCAGCATTCGTGTTGTAAGGCTTTCATCCTCTTCCACGGCTGTCAGAAGTGCCTGATCATCAAAATCCGATGGCCGACCTCTTCCTTCTTTATCCTCCAAACTAGTGTCACCTGATTTGAAACGGGCAAACCACTTCCGTGCTGCACTATCAGTAATTGTTCCTTCGCCAAAAAGTTCGTTGAGATTGCGAAATGACTGTGCTGCCTTCCATTCTTTCTCGTAGTGGTAGAGCATAATATGACGAATATGAATATGGTTTTCGGCATGCAATTTTATTAACTATAAATAGAGAAGATTGTTTTTATAAAAAAATAAACAAAACGCCATTTTTGGCTAAAGAAAAACGCGCCAATACAAACGTTCCATAATTATGCATCAACCTAATATTATTTTGATTTTGAGTATTAATATTAGTGATGAGCAAAGCAAGACCAAGACCAAGACTGCAAAGACCAAGACTAATTCTGCTCATCACTAATTAATATAGGCAGAGGGTGTGTTTGTAAAGTCTTCTATAGGGTGTTTAGAAAGTCCTGATCACTTTTAAGAAAAATATTATTATTATTTTGTTATTGAGTATTAATATTAGTGATGAGCAAAGCAAAGTCTTGGTCTTGCAGTCTTGGTCTTGGTCTTACTTTGCTCATCACTACTTTAGAAGTCGTTAAATTTACATCCATGTAAGGAAATAGGATTTCTGAAATCTTTTACATGCGATTTTTGTGGCCCTGTAATTTTCGTTACATCGGAATATTACCTGCATTCCAGGCATTGTTTCAGAATATATTTCATTAATTTGAAATCTTGATAATCTCTGTCTGATAAGAACGAATATCGAATATAAGGGTTCTGTTTGTTTTTGTAAAATATCTCTTTGATCTATCGATAAAATTAGACAGATATAATCCTCTATTGTGTTGTCATGTACATCTCTTTCTCTTCTGACTCTGTCTCCAGAGGTTATTCTTAAGTGCTCCGACGGGCGGGCGTCCTGCTGCTGATGTTCCTCTCAAAATAAATATCATCGTAAATTGTTCTTTCTCATTCTTTTTGGATTTATTTTTAAATTCATGGATGACTAGATGTTGTGCACTATAGTGTAGAAGTTGTCAGCCACGGAATATGAGTGTGAAGGAAAGTAAAACATATAGAAAAAACTCCCCCAAGGATAGATTACATTTAGAATTTATTACCGTATACAGTGCCGTATTTTTCCTTCTGTAAGTTCATTGTACTAAGCCAAAAACTAAGAATCTCTTAGACAACTTTGGAGTTTCTAGCTATATTAGGATCATTATGCTCAATGATCTTAATTACACTGTCAAAGTGTTTAAACAATGCAGCCAATTGTTTTGTTGAAAGCTCCTTGACTGTATTTTAATAGTTTGTTAGGTGACTGTGAACTTAATGAAGAAAATTCATTTAGTAAATAGCCAATGTATATATTTATTTTTTATTATACCTATATCATCATGAAGAAATAATCGTTGTTAGAGCAGGTTATCAAATATTAACTAAACAAATTTTTTCTACATCCAACTGTATATCTAGACACACGGCAGTGTGTCAGCCAAGTTCGGAAAAACGGGAGAAGCACCGGCCATGTGTATATTTACACGAACCATTTCAAGCTACTTTCGACCCCCCCCCCATAAGTCAAAAACTACTAGACTTAGATACTTGAAATTTTGCACACCCACTTTCACCTAGAATCCCAAATTTCATGAATAAATCTAATATAGTTCTTGAGTTATTCCAGAATAGACCAGGAAATAATCTCTCGAATACATGCGGGTGATAGAGCTTTAGCAAGTCTGAGTGGACTACTTCGAATGAGAGTTCTATCACGAGAAATAAAATTAAAAATATACAATACCTTAATAAGACCGGTGGTGATATATGGCTGTGAGTCGTGGACAATGACGCTACTTAACCAGAGGAGACTGATAAGTTTCGAGAACAAAGTTCTCAGGAATATATGTGGGCCTGTTCAAGATCTAACTTCTGGTGAATGGAGACGAAGATCCGAGGAAGAAGTCAGAGACTTGACAAAACAGCCTTATATCTCAAGTGTAGTGAGGAAAAGAAGATTAGAATGGGCCGGTCATGTGGCTCGTGCTCCAAAAACCAGGGACATAAAGAACCTCCACGAGAGCTACCCGCCTGGAAGAAGACCACCAGGCAGACCAAGACAAAGATGGCTGGAAAATGTCGTCAGAGATCTGCAAGAGCTTCACGTGGGGGTAGGATGGGAGGGATTGGCCCAGGATAGAGGGATATGGAGAGGCATCACGCGACAGGCTCAAGCTCTACAAGGGCGATTTGGCCATCGGAAGTAAGTAAGTAATAGTTCTTGAGTTATTAAGCTCTGAAAAGTGCCATTTTTAACACTGACTCACTCACTCACTCACTGACTCACTGACTGACATATCAAAAACCTAACGTACTTCCGCTGATCCTGAATTCTGAAATTTGGCATAATGGTAGAGTTTGGGCTACAATAAAAGGGAAAAATCGAAAAAGGCAAAGTTTCCCTTTTTCTGGACCTAAAATGAAGGGGTTAAATTGATTATAAGCTTAATTAACATATAGTGAAAAAACAATCAAGCTAGAATTTTTATGAAAAACCGACCGGGTTTTTAACAGATATTTTATGGGAAATATTTAATTATTATTAATATAAATGTTTAAATGTAATTATTTAGATAAATTAAAGGATAAAACTTTTAAAAAATTAATGATATCTGACCAAAAACATAAATGTGAAAAAGGGGCCAAGTTCGGTAAAAACGGCTTCACCCACAAAAGAATTGAGATCTAAACCGGTACCATGTTCCATAGCAGTTGCTTAAATCATAGCTATAGGGATGAACAACGATCTTCAATTGATTTAAAAGAAAATTTGTTACGTTCTTTGATATTAAATTTATAACTTGCCAAGTTTTACATCCAACTAAATTGTTTGTAGTATAAAATAAGAACAACTAGATACATTTTATGCTTGTATTAAATATCATCACGTTAAACGTAATTTATTGACTATTATAACTTTCAAAGTTATAAATTTAATATCAAAGAACGTAACAAATTTTCTTTTAAATCAATTGAAGATCGTTGTTCATCCCTATAGCTATGATTTAAGCACCTGCTATCGGAACTTGGTACCCGTTTAGATCTCAACTCTTTTGTCGGCGAAGCCGTTTGTACCGAACTTGGACCCTTTTTTCACATTTATGTTTTTGGTTAGATATTTATTTACTTCACCATCGGCAAAGGAAATTTTTTTACTTAATAAATTCCCATTGGAAATGATAATTATTCTTATTTCACATATTTTTATTAAAAAATAAATAAATAAACTTTTTTCTATAAATTTGAGAAAGTAATAGAGTGAGTTAGTGAGATTGAGACAACCCACGTGCGCAGCCCGAAGAGGCCAGTGGCCGTCTGCCTGGATACACCAGACACCAGACACCAGCCGGCACCACAAAAATCGAAAACTTTGGACATTATCGCTGTTACTTTAATCCTTTATATCTAGATGAAAACGAGAGAAATATTTTTATTTAAAACACAACTTTGCATTTTTAAATTTTAGCTGTAACAAGTGTGATTGATTTTCTTGCTCACATATTTTTCAATCATTTAGAACTATCAATCATTCGAAACACAAATAGATCCCAATGATATTATCATAATATACAATTTATAGTTTTGCATCTAACATTTTTTGATGCCGCAGTTCTCTTATAATCAGATAACTCGATTTAAATGGATCTGTATTAGCAAGCCCGCCTGTGAGATATGCAACCAGCATAAACAACATTTTCAATTTATTTATTTATTTGTATTTATTGTTTAGAAGTTCGTGTATCATCAGGTTAATTGAAAGAATGTTGTTGTCGCAATGTTTTGACCCATTGTGATAAAAATTATAATTATAAAATAAATTGAAAACAATGAATCAAGCTACCCTGGTTCAAGCTGGGCTTACTGCAAATATTTGACCTGTTATAATCTGATCCCTACACCAATTTACACACGCTTCCACAAACACACAAACTCATTAACATTACCCTAAGTGTGACGTCTGGCTAAATTGGCACTTAGTTCTCGAGGCCAATAAAAACAAACAAAGTTAGATTTCAATTCTAACCTGAACTAGACATCTTTTAAAATGAATATGACCGACTTTCATATAATACTGTTTTCATCTGCCACGATAATAATAATAATAATCCCAAATAAGATCTGAAGGGATAGGTGAAATTTTTCCAGCGCAAGCTGAGAAAGTGCATTAACGCGGATAATAATAATAATATTATTACATAGTACCTACAGTAGTCTGTAATTCGACGTATATCAGAATGGCGGGTGTCGATTAATACATATTATCAAATTACTTGATTTTAAATAAAAACTAGAAATACAAGAACAATTGTTTGTTAATTCTTAATTCACCAAAGCTAAAAGATTCTATTTTCCAGATCGAGACATTTTGAACAATAACAGACACTAATTTAAACAAACACAAAATTAACCGTCGTATTTATTATTATTATTATTTTTTAATTAAAAAATAATTTGAACATTGTACAAAGCACTTGATTCCTAGGTTAGTTCGTTAGATGATTAATTATATTAATGACACTAATGACTCCTCTGCCGACGACATGTGCATCAAACAGCTAACAAATGACACTACTGTACTCTGTCGCATACTTAGACTATTCCCCTGTTAGCACACTTGGTTTAGATGAACATGTTTTCTAGACACTGGGAGATCTTCTAGACATCTTAAAGACAATAAGATCTGAATAAGACAACTTCTAGAGGTGGTGTGCTAATTTCATATACCCATCTGAAATGTGAACTAAAGAAATTGTACGGTAAATTATAGATGCTCTTTTTTAAAAACTCAAAATCTTTCCGCATGGCATTCAATATTTTAACTTTACAATAGGTATGAATGGGGAATTGTTTTAAATGATAAAGTTGCTATACATACAAGTTAAGTGCGAATTTCAGAAATTGTTTACTCTTTTAAAAACAATCCAATCCAATCAGGCAAAAGAAATATCTTGTTCCTCCGGCGATGAGCCTATTTATTTATACTTGAAATTAAAAAAAGAAATCATCTAACTTCTAAATACGAGTTGCCATGGATAATTTTCATTACATGTCATAAGGATTGTATTCACCCCTCGGGAGACTCTCGTGATTTTTTTAGAAATGTAAATGTCTTCTTTTATTTGTAATTTTAACTTATATTAACGTATATTTAAATTCACTTTCATGGAGGCAAGCCTCAAAGAGATATGATTTCAGAATTATTAATTAATTATTCTAGGATATCCTAATTATTATTACATATGCTTTTTCAGAGTCTAAATGAATTATTTCATAAAAAAAAATTATTCCAATAAAAATCTTAAAAAACAAATGTCCACCTTTTGTGTCTTGTAATTTTTTAATTTGACGAAATAGGTGAAATTTTTTCTAATTACACACTTCGGCGTGTATCTGTCGCCACATTATCAAATTTCAAAAATCTATTCAAAGTATATAGATGGCCAATTTTTGTGGATCTTAGTACTATTATTTGTTTTTTTATACATATGATAGAAGGTTTCGTCCCCTCAGGAATCGAACCTGAGCACCAAACATGCTCTCTGAGCACATTGACTTGACTCCCTGAGGGTATTTCGTATTTCCAAAACTATAACTGATTAGATTTTGACTTTCTAGCTTTCGAACTTCTGATTTAAAAATGCTGCAGAAAATATATTTTTTGAATTATTTTTTCTTGTTGCTATAGGGACAAGCATAAAAAACAAACAAACAAACAGGTGTTTCAAGAAATCATTTATGGGTATATTTAAATTTATTACTATAGATGAGAGGCGCTTGCAGGATATCAAAACTTCTCCCCACCGCCCATATTTCAGCTTTGAAAAACTCGATTTGTGTTTATTTCCGACTACGCGTCCATCTTAAAATTTATATTTATGTAAATGATGATTTGCTATTAATTAAACATGAAATCGATACGTGATGATACGTGAATGAACAACTTGCGTTGCATTGGAATTCACTCCTTAAATGTCTTAAGTTAGATAAAGTTAATATTTATATATTATGACGCAATCGCCAGGGCAATAAAATGCAATTGGATTCAATAAATTCGATAAAAAAAATATGATAAGCTATTTCGAAGTCCTTCTTGACCATCACTCGCACCTGTCACCAATAAGGAAATCAAACCTGATTTGCCTTTTTTAAATCGACTCCTCAAGTGGAAATAGCTTTTTAATAAATGCACATTTACCTAAATGAGGAACGTGTCCAAGCCCCCTTCTCCTCCCTAAAGCTTGTACTATACAGGGTGTCCCGTATCACAACGATAAACCGTGAACAGGGATAGCCAGTAGAAAGCCAGAATAGGGACAATTTCATCTTTTAGTTGTAACTAAATTAGATAATTATTTTATACCTTTTAGTGCATTTTATTTTATTTTTTGAGTTTTTATTATTTTATTTGTTGCATTTAATTTTTTGAAGATCTGTTTTTATTTCTAAAAATTATTTTTATTTTTCTCTTTTTAGTGATGTTAAGAATATTGACTTATGATAATACCTTGCATGCATCTCGTACCATAAGAGAAAGATTCGGGCGAAGGAATCAGAAATTGATAATATTTATTAAACCAATTATTTTACATTAATTAATGTATACATTGTATTTTGTGCTTCGATTCCGGAGAATACTTCTCCACCATCGAGTGTCCTTATTCATCTTTAGTCCTTGTTTTTAATAAGAGGAAAAATCTAATTAGATAAAAAAACCTCTTTTCCGATAATTATTTCAATTCCATTATTCCCCAATCAAGTCGATTGGTTGTCTCTCCTTCCCTTCCCGTAATCCGTCACAGAAATTGATAACAAAATTCAATTCATAAATAGAAAAATTATCTCTAATCGTTAGCGGGTTTTAAATGAACGTTTTAAGATAGTTTTTTTTTATACAAGATTTAATTTATTATAATTTCGATTATTTGAACATAAGAATTGGAGATTTCCGTTATTTGTTTTGTCATTGACCATATCACAACTTGGCCAAATTAATATGGGACTACCCCTAAGGTAGCCCCTTTCTAATAAAAAAGAATCATCGAAATTGGTCCAAAAACAAAGAAGTTATGCGTGAATATACATAACAAAAAAGGTGAAATTTATACGGGACTATACTGAACCCAATGCAAAAAAAATAATTGAAATCGGTCCACACGGTAAAGAGAAATCAATGCACAAACACAAAAAAAAGATATTCCGTTGAATTCATAACCTCCTACTTTTTTTGAAGTCGGTTAAAAAATACATTATTCAAAAATTAACTGTCGATATTATGAGAAAATATTTAATTGAAAGTAATGGAAGGCAGCCCAGGGGTAATGAGGAAAGAAAAAATTAACATATATCCAAATAAGGTGTAATTTATTGGATTCCTTCCTCCTTTCCCTTTAAACCGACGTTTCGGAGCATTCTTCCTCCTTCTTCAGGGTTTCAAGGGGTCAATGAAGGAAACAATTGACCCCTTGAAACCCTGAAGAAGGAGGGATTAATCCTCTGAAACGTCGGTTTAAAGGGAAAGGAGGAAGGAATCCAATAAATTACATCTTATTTGATATGTGTTAATTATTTCTTTCCTCACTACCCCTGGGCTGCCTTCCATTAATTTCAATTTAAAATTTCTACCAGTCCGTCTCTCTCCAAAGAACATTTCGTGCAAATAAATTCAATACTCCTGAAATAAGAAAATATATTTTTTAATGATTTCATTTTTTTTTTTATTTCCTTTACTTATATATTTGTATATTTTTTATATTTCATTTTTAGTGTTGTATATTTCTTTACAATGTGCGTTTAGTATCATTATTATTATACGAGCTTTTCGTGCGTGCCTTCGGCACGCCCTCGAAGCTCGGCCCTCCGGGCTGGTGCCCTGGCGGGCAGCGTCTCGGTCCAAAAATTGTATTCCTCTTAAAAAACCACACTCCAAATGTATACCCGTAAACTACCGAAAATACATCGTCTCTTAAAAGTTTCGCATCTTTAATTTTTGAATGCCGAGGGGGGGGGAGGAACAATTATCAATATATTTAATGTTTCTTAATTTAAAATGAATTGGAGTCTTTCATTTCAAAATTCGAATATATATATTTCAAATTTGCCTGGTTAATGAAAATCGATTGGAGCCATCAGTTTAAAATCCGAGCTGAGAATTATATTTCAAATTTGCCTCGTTAATTAATATATATTTAATGTTTCTTAATTTAAAATCTATTGGTGTTTTTTCATTTTCATTCGAGTTCAAATGAATACAATATTATCTAGACACAAAGTCTAAATCAAAAATATATAGTTTTAGTAAAAGAAATCAAGATATAAATATTAATGTGACATTGGTCTAGTGGTTAGAGCTGATGACCATAGTTCAAGACTTCGTCGGTTCGATTCTAGGCAAGAGGGTAATTTTTTTAGAGAAATTTCTCTAAGCGTTGTTACAAATTAATCTAGATAAATATATATAGTATTATCTATGTTTACATGTAAGAATAATAGTAAACACAATAATAATAACTCATTATATTTCAATTTTTCACTTCAAAAAATGTCTATAGTGGGTCTAAATCTAATATGGATGCATTTCCAAAGTTGCCCGCAAGATCATTTGGGCTTGCCACCCCTGCTCTAGATCGTAGATCTTTTGATGAATCAGTGCCTAGTCTTGCATGAAGCCTGCCTCACAGGTAAGCCTAGTATTGAATGTTCATTTTTTTTGTTCATTGTGTTGGCAAATGTCTGAAACGTTGAGAAAAATAATTTTCAATCATTATTCAATCGTTTTTCCACCCCCCCCCCCCCTCCTCCCGCGTTTTTGTTTCCAAATCTGATGAAATAGTTTTCCCGTCTTCCCCATCCAGCGACAAGGGGTGGTTGGATGATGGTGGTTGCTGGGCTGGGCCCTTGGGGGATGTTGTGTTAGTCATAGCTATCCATCCCATTCACTAGCGATGTGTAGGCGTATGTGCTGTTTCTGCTGAGTGTAGAGAGCAGATTGGTGGTCGGGTGAGGGCCTGGTCTCAAGTCGCTAGTCGTTAGTCGTTAGTCTGCAGCCTCCCAGTGCCAGTTCTTTCCTTACACCCGTCCTGCTTGCTTGCTAACACTTGCATCCACACCACTAGTGACAGACAATGACCAGATTCAAAAGCCAGTGCAGTGAGTGAGTGAGTGCTCACACAACAAGTGTTCGCTAATCGTTGCTCTTTTGATCGTGCAAATTTGCATGTAAGTTATACATTTATATTTTTAAATTCTTCCCGTGAGTAGCAGAGTTAGTTTATAAAAATAAAGAGTGTAAATTCTCGGCCTGATGTAAATAAATAATATATATATACAGATATATCATCTTGATATATATGTGTATATGTTTATTTGCATCAAGCAGAGGACACATCTCTTTGTTTCTCTTTGTGACTATATACTATATTGAAAAGGTTTTGTTTTAGCGAGAGTAGCAGAGTTGTTGATTCATAAAGAGAAATCACTGATGTTATCCTCTGCTTGATGCAAATAAACATATATATAATATAACATATAAATAAATAAATAAATAAATATATATATATATATATATATATAATTTATTTGTTAGAAACTATAGTTTCAAAAGTTTGACCTTCATCTTCAGCCTTTTTAATAATAAGTATTCTTTCTTAAAGATAAAAGTAAATAAATATTATATGAAATATTCATTTACTATGAGTTAAGATTTCTAGGTCACTTGTTTCACATTAAAATTAAAAAAATAAAAGAGGTAAATTTTTTCAATATATATATTTCGAGCTGTAAGCTCATCTTCAGAAAATTACAGAATTTTAACTTAAATTAAATTAAAATTCTGTACTTTCCTGAAGATGAGCTTACAGCGTGAAATATATAATATATATTGAAAAAATTTACCTCTTTATTTTTTTAATTTTAATGTGAAACAAGTGACCTAGAAATCTTAACTCATAGTAAATGAATATTTCATATAATATTTATTTACTTTTATCTTTATTAAAGATGTTTCACATTGCACCAACCCCACAATCTCTATTAATTAGTATTCTTTCTGTTATTTATAATTAAAAAGACTGACGATAAAGGTTAAACCTTCAAATCTATAGTCTCTAACAAATAAATTATGTAGATAGATTATATAGAATACCGAATTGCATCAATACGAAAACACATAAATCTATTATATATAAATATCATATATTATAAAATTATATATACATAAATATCTATATATAAATTAATAATATAATCCCAGGCGGCCTTTGTGGGGGCACTTGTAAATGTTTGTACATATTTATGTATGCGTTTATATATTTCTTTACAACAAGCAGAGAACCACACTTTGGTTTTATTCTTATAATTCATTATTATTATTCAAAATTATAGATTTTGAAGGTTTAACGCACCCAAGTGTAAATAAATAATAAAATTGAAACCGGAAAAACCTTCAAAATATGCAATCTTCTATTTAAAACTTTTACTTCATTGATTTGTTAATTCTTTAAGAAAAAAAAACAAGAAGAAAATTGTATAATTTCATTTCCCTTGATATACATCGAGGTTACATTAGATAGTAATTGAAATTTTCTTTTAGGAAAGAAAAAAAATATTATCACACATCTTTATGATTCCAGGTCCCCTGAGTTCAAAAAAGTTTTCGAAAATTTCTCTTACACTGTTCTATCAAATAAACTGAAATTTAAAGTTTGAATTATAAGCTTCACATTCCAGCTAAAATTCTCTTCCAGCTAATTATTAATAAGCTGATGTGTTCTGATGTCGCCATCCACTTGACTTTACCATACAACCTGGCCCCTAAAATTATTTATAATCATGTAGGAGGGGGCTAATTTTTGCATTTTTATATTTCTGGGGACCCACTGATTATGTATACAAAATTTGGTTGAGTTTGCTCAAACGGCCTCGATTTTTAATTTTTAACCCCCCCCCCTCCACCACCCTTAATTTTTGGTCGATATGCACCAAAATCTAATCAGCTCTTAATCTCAATGGACCAAAACTTTGTGTGAAATTTGGTTTCGATATTCACACTAGTTTTTGAGCTAGCTCGTCCACAAAATTTGGTAACGCACAGACTAACAACCAGACAACCAGACAGACTAACTAACAGACATTTTGACAAAACAATTATTATCTCGAAAAATATAATTATTTCGATGTTCACTTATTAGAGCTTTTTTGTAGAGCGAAATGCCATAGTTTCTCTCAATTTTTTTAATCAAAATGGTTTCAGCCGTTTTTGAGATATTTCGAAAAAAATAGAGGAAAAAACCACTTTTTTCATGCACGATTACAATACTTGACCATACCCTGGTAAAGTAAAAACGGCTTTTTGAAGTATGGTTGCTTAAAAAAAATAAATATTTGTCAGCTATTATATTATAAATTTTCCCATCCTACAAAATATTAATTTCCAAGGAAATTTACTTTACGTGTCACTTGTTTTGCGAGAAGCGTACACGTGTGGGCGGAATATTTGTGCGTTATAGCCAATCGCGGATAAGATTGCCAATCCAGAGAACTCTAATATGTCTTTCTCTCTTTCAGAATGAATTTATTTTTTTATTTTTCTTCGGATGTTCCGGATTTTATTGATTTTTCGATAGGATGTCACCTGTCAATGTCAAGATACTCCTTACCTAATTTAATATATAGATATACATATATTTATAAAATTTCTATGTATCGTTTTAAAAGGACGGAAAAACAAAAACAGGAAAACCATGCTACCGGAAAACCATTAAACATAATAGATAAAAACAATCCGTTCGTTTTCTTAATTCTAATGAAAATCAAAATCAATTCATGGAACGTTTACATTAATGTATAATATAATTATTCTAAAAATATTCAAAATATCAAAATTGCATTCATCATAGTATCATAGAGTATAATCTTAAGACTGGTTTAACGATTTTCCTGGAACTTCAAACTCTTTCAGTTCTCTAAAAATCCCAAATTTCATTTTTCATTACACTGTTCGACAAAAAATTTCTCCCCCTAAATCTAACAATGGATTACGGTAGAGTTTTATAAACTGATTATCATGCAATTTCCCAATTTTTTACAACACGTCAGAGTTCTGTGATATTATCGATCAAAATGACGAAAAAGGCCATTTTGACCTATTTTTGAGTCTCATTAGTTATCAAACAGCAATATTTGAAATCAAAATATTTTGTTGACGTAATAGAAAACAGCTTCCTCTTTGATTTTCAAATTACCATTTGTTTTTAGCTCGATATAACTCGAGTTCTATCTAAAAAGCTAAAACTACGTGATTTTAATGAATAATAAACATAGATAAAAACACAAGTTTTTAGTCTTTTAGCTATAACTCGAGTTCTAATTGAGCTAAAAACAAATGGTAATTTGAAAATCAAAGAGGAAGCTGTTTTCTATTACGACAACAAAATATTTTGATTTCAAATATTGCTGTTTGATATCTAATGAGACTCAAAAATAGGTCAAAATGGCCTTTTTCGTCATTTTGATCGATAATATCACAAAACTCTGACGTGTTGTAAAAAATTGGGAAATTGCATGATAATCAGTTTATAAAACTCTACCGTAATCCATTGTTAGATTTAGGGGGAGAAATTTTTGTTTAATTTTTATCGAGCAGTGTCTGGAAGAAATTCTTCAATCTAGATCTTCCCATTCCACTTTTCTTACTCACCTTACCCTCTAAAATATCCCTTAGCAAGTTCCTGTGTCTTAATTTGAGTACTATCATCTGAGTTCTTAGCTTCCTCAAATTATTATTCAACAGTGTTCATTTTTCTCTAGATAAAAGAAATTGCATATTCATATACATAATTCGAGTGAAATTCTACACTAAACTGTGTTATTATTATTTATTTAATAATTGTACTATTGATAGGAACCGCTGTCAGCTTACTTGGCTCAAAGTACAAGTTTCTAAAGGGAGTTAAGCAGTATGATCTGAAGTGGGTGACTCTTTTCAGACTGCTGTTGCCATTTTTTAATAGCCTTCTAAATCCAAGTCGTGCTATTGCTTGTATCACCATTAATTGGGAAAGCCCAAATGATAGAAAGTTGAAGTTAAGACCACCTCTTCGTTAGACACTAATTTCAGAACTTCCAGAAAAAAACTGCAGAAAAATCAGAAATAATCAAATTTTGCTATAAGGAGAGAGATATTAAGATGAAATTTGGCATATATGTATTAATATCTTCAACTTTGTAGTTTCAGCTTAAACTTTTTTCAAACTTCTAATACAAAATGTCACCTCATGCTAAAGGCTTTGTTTGTGATTATTTGAGACAGGTCTTGCACTTAGTGTTTCAATAAATTTAACCATTTTATTTTGACTCCGAAAAAGGTGTTAGACCAACTTTTAAGTCATAGACTATATATACCTTTTAGTGAAATATTAATACAATTCGATCTTTTAGGCAAAAAACATGAAAATTGACTAAAGGGCTAAAAAACTTGCATAAATACTCAAAATCTTACATACAGCATGACTTCAGAAACAAAGCCCATTTATCCAGCTCCTATGTAATTTTTATTTTTTATATAATGCGTTTGTGTGTGTGTGTAAATTAATGTACGGGCCATATCATAACCGGACAAGATTTTTTCTAGCGAGTGGGTCTTGCAATCGGGCCTCCTGGTCCGTGAGCAGTGACACTGACCCCTCGTACAACCTGGCCCCTTACAACCATCTCTTTAAAAAGCTAACTTTTCTACAAAGATTTTCGCTCAAATAAATATAAAAACCTGTGAGATACCGAAACGAAGCTCACATAATTTAATCTTTGAGTCAAATTTTGCATTCTCGTTTATAAACTTTCACGTCGTATTGAAAGAATCGGCGACATACTTTTTCTTCAACAATAAATCACAAAAAGTCACCCATAAATTGGCGGCTAGTAATAAAGAAAAATTTATGTTTCTTGTGAAATGTATATAAATATAGGTATATATTGAAAATTTAAAGAGTTGATTTATCGATCGAAAGACGAAAAATAATGTGTTAGGGAGTTTCATTTAATAGAAATTATTGTCTCCATTACTAATTTAGAGAGATCTCATTCTTATATATCAATTAATTTAAGTGGATTTTTAAACCGCTGACTCATTATTTTTTTCCCCCAAATCCAAATCCTTTACGATAGATAGTCAGTGAAATTGTAGGCTTTCATTCCTATTATTTTATTAACTTTAATCCTATTATACCAGCTGTTCTCAACTGGTCCGCGTAAGAGCCTGTTGGCATATATAAGCTACATGAATGAATGATCGTCATGTTATTTATTTGAGATTATAAAATAAATACAATTCTTTTATAAAACTATCTCAAAACTTTTATTATAAATCCAAACGTTTCAGGAAAAATTCCCCCTTTATCAATGGAAATTTCTAAAAATATGTACTTGGTTTAAGAAGAAAATATAAAGCACATTTTACCTATCGGATTTCTATTTAAATATAACTAAAATTGCAGATCAAACAATACGATTAAATAATTAAAATTATCGTTAAGGTAGTTGTTTCCCGACAATACTAGCAAAAAGTTAATGTTAGAGTATATAGAACAGAAAATAAGGATTCATAATTGATAAGCGCAAAACTTTTTGCTGTTTATGTATCACTACTAGCCAATCTCGTGCTCGTTAGACAAATCTGGCAACACTGTCCGAGCTTGTATATATTTAATCATAGAAATATCAGATAAAGTACATTATAAAGGAAGATTTATAAAACAACAGGTTCTTAATAAGCGATTCAAAACTGTTGCGACAATGACTTAAGCGAAAAAACGTCAAAAAAGTAATAAATTTAACCCACTTTTTAGCTTAAATAAATGCATTGTTGCCAGCTTCATTATACATTTCTTCATAATTTATTCATTATTATCTCAGAAACTGTGTTGTAACTATGAATTAAAATTTTCTTAAAAATGTATTAGTTATTGTTTAATGTTGATTTAGTTTTTTATAACAATGGTAAGAAGAGTTTCTTAATTATAATTAAATATGTATGTAAACTTTCCGATATCCCGTATAGTGCAATGTATAAGAGTCTGAAAAACTTTATCTTTGGAATTTAATATCTCCAGAACTACTATATTGTTCATAAAATTCGTTTTGCCACCAATCGATGCAGTGGTATTTAAATAATAATCTGTCTAAATTTCAAAAAAATCCTAAAAAAACCTATATAGTGAAACAACTAAGTACCTTATATATTGAATAATAATATGTTAAAATAAATGAAAAAATTAATTTTGTACTGTCTAAATCTAAATGGTCTGTGTTCTCGAGGACAATCAACAACAACAAAAATAATCTTTTCAATAGTTATGTTCCAATTTTTTTACTATTGGTGTTTTTCGTTTGTCTCCCTTAATCGAAACACAAATGCACCCCTTGCAAGGTCCCTGACTTCTTTCTTGCTCCCCCACTTGGGGTGGTTATAGTCTTAATATTTGTTCAATTCAAACGACAATGCGGGACATATATCTACATATATATATATATTTATAATGGTTAATATGTATTATTCCTATAAATCATCAATAAAAGATAATCAACTTAGCTTTATCTCTCGATAAATTTATTATAGAGGTCAATGAAGAAAAGAATAGGGGAAGGTTAAGATCTAGATTATAATATTTTCTCAGATAATGAAGGATTTGGTTAGAATACGGAACTTTTAGTAAGTGAAATGTTCATAAATAATGGTTTAGAATAGGGTTCAGCATAGACAATTTTTTGGGCAATATTCAACATAATTTTCTAAAATTTCCCAATTTGAATTTTTAAGCTGAAGCTTTATTTGTAGTTTCGTATGGAATTTTCAAAAATTTTGTATTTTTCATTTTAATATAATTTAATTTACTTATTTGAATAATTTTTTTTAAATTAACTATTTTTTTTTATGGATTTATGCGAAATTGAAACTCTTATACTATTTTATAATCATACCTACCATACATCACAGCATTGTATGTAATAGTTCCTAAAATTTATAATCTATTCATCTATTGAAATGAAATAGGAATATGCTTTCTATATTGTTGTCACATTTGTGGAATTTTTTCTCGAATTTTCTCTATTTTTACACCTGCAACTTCCGAAGTTAAAAAAAAATCATTTTTTTTTTTTTAATTAAATATTTCAAAATATTCCAAAAACCCAAAATTTTCAATAAAAAGAAATTTTCTAAATATGAAAAAAAAAGAATTTTTCAAAAACGATCACATAATAATTATCCCACTAAAACCTTAAAAAATATCGTATTTCAAAATTGATTTAAATAAAAAGCAAGAGAAATTTGGAAATTTTAGAAGAATTCAATACCCCGATAGGCGAAAAATGAACGAAATTATCGCTTCTTAAAAGCTCAAAGTCTGAATGTATACATATAAAAATAAAAAAAAATTCAATACCCCGATAGGCGAAAAATAATTTTTAGAAAAAATAAACCGACTTCAAAAAAATTAAATTCAACAAATAAAATAATACAACTCAAAAATAAAATAAAATCCACTAAAAGGTATAAAATAATTATCTAATTTAGTTACAACTAAACGACGAAATTTTTACATGAAACCACTAGTGCATTTTATTTTATTTTTGAGTTGTATTATTTTATTTGTTGTATTTAATTTTTTTGAAGTCGGTTTTTTTTCTAAAAATTATTTTTATTTTTCTCTTTTTAGTGATGTTGACAATAGTGAGAGTTAAGATAATACCTTGCAAGCATCTCGTAAGAGAAAGATTAGTGCGAATGAATCAAAAATGTATTTATTGAACCAATTATTTTACATGAATTAATGTATACATTGTATTTGAGATTCGACTTCGGAGATTACTTTTCCACCATCGACTGTCCTTGATCATCTTTTTAATCCTTGTTTTTAATAAGAGGAAAAAACTAATTAAATAAAAAAACCTCTTTTCCGATAATTATTCCAATTCCATTATTCCTCTTCAATCAAAAATGTAATAGAATTCAATTCATAAATAGAGGAATTCTCTCGAAAAGTTAGCAGGTTTTAAATGAACGTTTTAAGATGTTTTTTTTTATAATTTTTTTTTTATAATTTCGGTTATTTGTTCATATGAATTGGAGATTTCCGCTATTTGTTATTGGTCATATCATCAGAACTTGTCCAAATTAATATGGTACCAATCGTAAACTGTACTGAACCCATTGCAAAAAAATCATCAAAATCGGTTCACAATTGGCGAAGAAATCGAGTAACATAGAAACAAAAAAAAATCAATCGAATTGAGAACCTCCTCCTTTTTTGAAGTCGGTTAAAAAATGGACGAAATGATCGCTTATTACGAGCACAAAGTCTGTATGTATAGATGAAAATAATCCTATACTACTAAATCGCATTTGTGCCTGTCTCTGTATCTACCTATGTACCTATGTACCTATGGCCGTCCCCCAACAAAAACAGTCGTCATGGTTACCAATTTAAATGAAATTATCTATATATATAAAATTAACATTTTGTCTGTACATTGGGATTGTGGTGTGGGTGGGGGTGCTGGGTGAGTTTCGGGGAGGGGAGTGAGGTTCGAGAGGTGGGGGTCCAGGGGTCGTCATGGTTACTAATTTAAATGAAATTATCTATATATATATATATATAAAATTAAGGTTTTGATGTCTGTACATTTGGGTGGTGGGGTGTGTGAGGGTGCTGAGTGGGTTTCGGGGTGCAGGTGTTGAGTGGGTTTCGGGGTGGGGGTACAGGGGGCGAGTCCCCAGGCTAGCAAAAGGGCCGCCGAAGGCTGGCCTTGCAGCTAGTTATAATAATAAATCGATACTCCGTTAATAATGAAGAATGCAAATTATTCGAAAAACAGACAATCAAATAGATCACCTTGATATGAAAAACAAAACAAATAAATAAATAAAACAAGTAGTAGAGCGATAGAATGTGATATTCCCTTTCTAGAAATGCAAGAGAGAATGTGTGTGAGTTTGGCCGATTTCCAGCCAACCATGCGTGGGGCGATGTGGGCGCATTTCTTATATACTTCTGAAAGAATAATAAAAAATAAAAAAAAAAATGTGGGGAGACACTCTAGACCGAAAGAGTGAGAGCAAGCTGAAGGGAGGTCTCTGAAGGACGGCGTGGGTCTCATTCGGCCTCGGTTTTAAACTTTAAATGCCCTTCATTATTACTGCTCATTTGGGTTAAGACTCATTTTCCATTTACAATTCTATTCGAGGAAAGAAAGGACTTTCGTTTAAATACATTCAAAATGACAAACCAAAACACTTGCGATAATCTCGGGATCTTGATCGTGAATTGGAATTCATAATCGTATATTCCGTTAGGCATCCCTTCCAAGAGTGGACATTTCTGACACAAGACGAGTCAAGTCCCATTTGTTTGAATATTATGTATAGTTGTTCGCAATCCTTGTTTTTGTTTTTTGACCTGAAAATCTATAAAATTATTCAAAGCATAATATTTTCTTTATTTTTGAACAAAAAAGTTTGAAGTCAGAGTCTAAATTTCAGCCTTAGAGATACAAACATTTCGGCACGAGAATGTACTATAGCTTTTCATCCTTAAGAGAGTTCGGGACAGCTTATCTATCTGGTTGATCTTCGAAAAAATCTTTTGTATTTTTGCAGAGTGACAACGTCTGCCTAATATTTTTTTTAATAATGAGGTTAATTTCCTATAAAAATCTTTGTTTTGATAATATTAATAAAAAGAATATTGAGATATTTTTTTTTCTTATTATGAAAACATTTATTTAACACAAAAACAATTTCTAGAAATAGAATTGAAATACTACACTAGTACTTTTGTTATATTCTGTTGGCTGCAAATAACTTTTTATTTTTTACATTTATGAATAACTATTTAACTAGACTGTCAAATCTATTGAAAAATGTATCATTCTATTCATAAAAGTTCAATTATTGATCTGTATAAATTTGTTGAAAGTGGTATAATTTGTATAGAAGTTATAGCCCTTTTAAAAGCTCGGTTCATTTACTTCCATGTTAAAAAGACAATTTTCAATAATTTATTTCTCAGTAATGGAACAGACGATCAACTTCAAATTTCGGGAATAAATATTTAATGCATCAATTATTCGATGATAAAAATTTAAGAATTTTCTTATAAAAATGATAAACAATCCCGAACCCCATTAAGTTATGGTAATGTGGGTTTCTGAATCCACACACAATGGCTGAAAATGATTTTTTCCACGTTCACGCTTTTAAACTTAATGAAGAAAATATCATAACCTTTTCAAGACTCGGTTTCTGCAAATTTTACTAATTTGTACAATTTTCTCAATGGTTCGAGCTAGAAAATTGAAACTTATTGCAGTGGTGCAGTTTATTAATATTAAATATTAAATTCATCCTTTCTAAGGAGAAAGGGAAACATATGGTTACATTTGAGTGTGAGCCCGGAAAGAGTGTCTTTATTAGTTCCTAGCCCTCCAGTGACGAAAGAACACCAAAATTTTTCAATATCCATATGATATTGACTCCATGAAAAAAACATTTATAATTGAAGAAAGACTGATGATGAAGACCAAGTCTTCGAAACTATAGTCTCAAACAAATAAATAATATATATATACAGATGTATCATCTTGATATATATGTGTATATGTTTATTTGCATCAAGCAGAGGACAATCTCTTTGTTTCTCTTTGTTATTAATATTAACTTATCTGACTAATTCCTTCTCACAACGCTTCAAATGTCTCAAATTTAGCAACAAATTTTTTTTTCTAATTTTGTTTATTTTTAGGTTCTGAGGCTAAGAAGTTGTTTGGGCCTTTCGGCCATACCGAGTAATAAATAAATAGTAAAAACGTCTTTTAGATATGGCTAACAGAAGTTAGACTCACTTGTTGCATGTTGAACTTTGAAATCCATAAAATACTCTCCTTAAATATGTTCAAATTCCAAAAAATCAATATGTAGGTATTCCTATCCTTGAATTCTACATATTTTTTTCTACCTTATACCATTTAAAAAACACATTTTCTTTCTAAATATATACAGAGCTATTTACTCTTCGATGAGATCAGAATTAGAAATTATTTAAATTGACTTGTTGAGTATTTTTTGACCTTTGTCTATTCAATTCCAAGTTGTTGTCTTTTTCAATCTATACTCTTTTTAAATATATTTAGTTGTCATTTGCTAAAAAGAAAATTTATTTTCAACTTTAAATTCATCATTCATTCATGGTATTGATGTATGAAAATCTTTTTGACTCAGCATTAAAATAATGAATCATTCATTCATTAGAATCCATTCAATATCAAATAACAATTATTTTGTGAAATGGGGTAAGGAATTCTTAAATTTCAATTAGAATTATATTGAATTTAATTTGTGGAAAGTTTTCAAACATACTAAAGCATTTTGTAACAAATAAAAAAAAGAGCACCGTTAAAGTCAGTGATTTTCACTTTTTTTCTTTTTTTTTTTGGCTTTTCGGCCTTTCTAGCCATAAGCCAATTTACCATACTAATTTTTTTTTTAAATTTGTCTCTAGCCCGGGGTCAGATTTTAGCCGGATGCCTCGAGTCGGATTCGAACCCAGGTCCACTTAGATACCAGGCTGACAGGCTAACCCCTAGCCCAACCCGACCCCTAACGGTGCTCTAAAATGGATTAAAATACAATTCAGCCTGGCTCCAAAATTAATATAAATTAAATTTTATTCAATAAAATTCACTATTATCAATTTTCTCGCAACTTATTTTATCCTTTTTAGCACACTTCCGAATTCTGTTTTTTCTTTTTTTTTTTAATTTTATTTATTTATTTAAAATTTTTATAGAAAAAAACTTTGCCGATTTAATAAAATAAGATGTTTAATTTTTCATACAATTTTGATAATTCATAATTATTGTTTGTTTATTCAACCACCTGATTTAATTCAAAATTAGTTAAATTTCGGGACAATTTTTTTTTTTTTTTTTAATGCAATCGAATGCAAGAAGGGGTGTACCAGTAAAGATGCAGCCCCTATGGATCTCGAAAGACCCTTGCATTACCGAAGAGAAGGGAAAGTTGATTAAGTGAGAGGGTGTAGACGTAGGTGTCTATGCACTCCGGTTTTGAAGATTTGAAGATTATAAGTGCTGGGAAAGATGGAGGCTGGGAGGGAGTTCCAGTTCCTTGAAGTCATGGACAATTTTTTTATTTTCTTTACATTGTTGTGTGACCAGGCTCGATAGGATGAAGAGTGAAGATATTAGAGAAAAATGTGGAATACAAAAGGTGGGCGAATGGGTTAAAAGAAGAAGGGCCGAATGGTATGCGCATGTGAGAAGAATGCCAGAAGACCGACTGGTAAAGAAAGTGATGACAAACAAGCCGGTTGGAATAAGAAAGAGGTCGTCCCAAGAAGAGATGGTATGACGTTCTGGAAGAAACAAACCTATAGGTTCAAAAATAAGAAGAAGAAGACATTGTTGTTCTCGATATGTAATCGATCGAACTTATAAAAGGGTCAATGGGATAACAGCCCTAATCTTATGACAAAAGCCGCAATCGATTACGATATATCTTTCCCTCAAAAGTTATTCGCACATGAACATTATACCTATAGGTATATATTTATCAAACTGATAACCTAGTTATTTTTGAAGTCGGTTCCAATTTAATAAAATAAGATGTTTAATTTTTCATACAATTTCGGTAATTCATAATATTTGTTTATTCAACCACCTGATTTAATTCAAAATTAGTTAAATTTTGGGACAATTTTTTATTTTCTTTACATTGTTGTTCTCGATATGTAATCGATCGAACTTATAAAAGGGTCAATGGGATAACAGCCCTAATCTTATGACAAAAGCCGCAATCGATTACGATATATCTTTCCCTCAAAAGTTATTCGCATATGAACATTATACCTATAGGTATATATTTATCAAACTGATAACCTACTTATTTTGAAGTCGGTTAATAATTGAATACGGTGGCATAACTAGCATATATGTATAAACTTATGAAAATCGGACGTAAGTTCAAAGTGTCAAAAAAGTTATTTCAGTTATTTTAATGCTAATTTTAAGATTGATATAAGGTAATACTGGCAACGACAAAGAAAAACTCAAAGCAGTTTACCGTGCAATAAATCTATTCTTTCTCCCAATAAATCAAAATTTAGGAGAATTTTTTCCTTGGATGCATACGATTTGCAGTATTTTTGGCTATGTTCTGGCAGGCTGAAGTGTTTAATTTAATTGAAAATTAATTTTTTTTTTACATTTACCTCTTTAGAAATGTCTGGTACGTGAAGAAAAATCATTTTCAGGGATGTATTTATTTTGTCTGTGAGTTTACCTTTCTAAATTCTGATAACTCAAGAACAGAATGCTGTAGAGATTTCTTATTTCGTTCTAGGGCTAAAACGTCTGCATTTTTTTCAAAACAAAGAACTGATTGACTCACAGACTATTCGATGGGAAACAAATTTGAATATAATGGGCAAATGCCGATAGTAGTAATTAGTGTAGAAGTCAAGAGAGATGAACAACTACTAATCCAAGGTGTTATCGATTACATTTATGTTATTATGTCAGAAGGGTTGTTTCACTTGCACTTATTTGCCCAGATTGCATTTTTGGCATTCGGGTTCAATTTCCAAGTGGTGAAACAACCTTTCTGACAATATAAAAATAATCCATAACACCTCTGATTTAGTAGTTCTCTCTTGATTATCTACAAATTTTTTTCCAAATAAGTTAAATTTGCCAAGTCTTCCGATAACCCAGGAACAGAAAAGTAGAATGTTCCTTCTAGTGCCAGAATGTATATATTTTTCAAAACAAAAGAACAGATTAAATCCCAAAAATTTTTTCTAAATGACTAACTTCAGTCTTGATTAATTTACTCATAATTTTAATTGTTTTATTCTATATTTCTGTTTAGTTAAGCATAATTTGTTCTTATCTATCTGTCTGTTTTGCTAAAGAATTCCAACCTAACAGTTTGTCGTCCAATTTTATTTTGTTACTTAAAAGTCTAGTTTTCGGAGTAAATAAAATGGCGTCTGTTTTGTCTTTATTCAGTCCCAGTTTCCAACTTTCCATGTACTCCGATACAGTTAGTAAGACTACGCGTTCCAAACCCTATCTCACTGCTAGAGAATTCCAGGAACCCGAACGCTCATACAGAACAGAACTTACGACAACGCGAGAACTAACATTCGTAGAAAGTTCTTCCATGTCGCTAAGTTTTATTGTTTTAGTTCCACTGCGAGGAATAATGAAAATTGAAAAATAATCTAATCGTTTCATGAAATCATATAATAATAATTATCTAACACCTTCAGGAGTTCCATTCAAAGAAAATGTTTAGAAAATTTATCTTCGCGCATAGAAATCAGACCAAATGTGATTTGTCTGCAAATATTTTGAGAGGTCTATTTTTCAAGAGATCAAAGAGCGATCTTTTGGAAATGATTGGGATTAAAAGCCAAAATGATATGCTAGTTGATATAAATTAGGAATAGCGTAAGGGAAATTACTCAGCCTTGGGATAAGCGTGTTGTTTACTACTACTGACTATTATTTAATGGTGTTTAAATTTTTTTCATTGGTTACCTTTTGTTGGCGAGGCTTTTTGAGAGCTCGGGGGCAAATCTAGCATCCTGACTTTAGATCTAAATTAACACATTTCTTGTGTAATTAAATAGATTCTAGAACAATATTTGTTTACGATTGTCTTTATGAAAAGACTTAATAGAAGGCTAAATCTAATGTTATATATCACAATAACTTCAGTTAAAATACTATAATTATATAGTAGGTATATATATAGGTGTGAGTGTTTTTCCGCATTCCCGATTGTTGATCCTTTGCGCATATTCATCCACAAGCCGTTTTTGATCGTTTCCTTCTCTAACCTGCTATTGATTGCACCTTGTGGAGCAGACCACGTGGGCGTTGAAAAAGCGCACTCAAGGGAATGTTAATCGGGAACAAAGAAAAAGGAGAGAGAATAAAAGCGTGAGTGATATTCAATTGAGGGACAAACTGACAACATGTTTATGCTGAGAACAAAACGGCTGTCAATCAGTTTTTATTTAATATCGTGGAGAAGAAAAGAAAAATAGTCCTCAACTTAAATAATTCGATTTCTATTATTGAAACATCTAATTTATGTATATAGATCAGAAATTATCAATTTATTTGAATGGCACAAGGTTATTAGATCCAATCAAATATGGAATATGCAAATTCCTATTAATTAAGTTATGTATTTATTATGGATTTGCTTAATATCGCGACAATCATTTTTTTCTCGTATCTTCCTCATTTGGAAATGAACCCGCCCTCGAAAAGTGAGAGTTGTCTTTATCTAATGGCCAATAATATGCGAGTGCTCCTGTCCTTGCATTATATTTAGTATCTGGGGTGTGCTTGTATTTTTTTTAGACAAACTCCTGAAGACTAGCTCTTTTGATGTTGTGCTTTATTATTTTTCGAATTCCGGGGGTTTCGCGGAACACAGTTAGGCTTAGGTAATTTGAATAACAAAAGTTTTAGCATTCTGAATATTTATGTATAAAATCGTTGGACTTTATAAATTCTCTAGTAGATAGAAAGACGTCAATATTCTAGACAGAATTTCCAAGTCATTCTGTTAATAGACGTTTTTCCCATAATTAGTGATTCAATTCTCTCTAGGGTGAGCAGGAGCATAGAAATGAGGACAATCAATACTATGATATTATTATTTCTTTATTATGTTAGATATACCCAAATCATAATAATGAATCTCTTCCATATAATTATAATATGTATGAAGAAGGAATGTTTTGTTTGTGTGTAAGAAATATGAAAATGGTAAACCAAATTGAAGAATGTCTCTCACCATTCGAAAGCTTGCAGCTTCTTCCCTATTTTAACATGAGCTTTTTGTGCGTGCCTTCGGCACGCCCTCGAAGCTCGGCCCTCCGAGCTGGTGCCCTGGCGGGCTGCGTCTCGGTCCAAAAGTTTTATTCCTCTTAAAAAACCACACTCCAAATGTATACCTGTAAACTCCCGAAAATACATAGTCTCTTAAAAGTTTCGTCTCATTTTCGTCCTGACACAGCTACAGAAATGAGGCTCTAGATATGAATCTGGAAGTATTTTTTCTCTATAATCTACAGCATTGTGATATTTTTTGTGTGGAAATAGATTTATTTAAATAAGTGGTATCGTGTGAGGAGGAGAATTATATTATATCATTTTTTTAAAATTTGGGATCGATAATCGATATAAGGCTCCAAATATTTAAAAGAGATCAGGTGTTGTTTGTATGACAGGCTGCTCCAGTATTGCAATGAGAAACTCATATGGGCATGCGTGTCTTAAGTCGTTTAATTTTGTAAAAATCATCAAAGAATAACAAAATTTAGATTTTTTAAAAAATTATAAAAAAGTGGCAAATTATTAAAAAATAAACAAATAATATATATATATCAAATAAGATGTGATTGATTTCTTTTTCTGTGCGCAAAGAAAAGCGAATTGAATATTTAATTTTTGATTGGTGAAGGGGGGGGGGTAATAATTATCAATATATTTAATGTTTCTTAATTTAAAATCAATTGGAGTCTTTCATTTCGAAATTTGAGTCCAATTTACGATTATATTTCAAATTTGCCGCAAATATACCGATGGCACTCTCTCTTCTCGGCAGCATTACGTCAGCGTTGCGGCAAATTAATCTAGACAAATATATATAGTATAGATTACTTTCCAGAGAACCGATCAGCATTAATGATTTTCTAAATCAAATATTTATTTTAATTCAATTTCCAAGAAGTCGATATCTACTAAAGCTGAAATGGATAATTTATATTACATGTCAGACGGGTTGTATTCCCTTAAATTGAACTCAACAATCTTTATTAAAACTATATAAATAAGATAACTAGATGTATTGAATTTGGAGCCACTAGACTGAGAAATTTTACAAATGAAAATTAAATCTTTAAATGAAATATTTAGCGATAGAGTTCTCTTCGAAGAGCAGCCATTAGCCCGGATTGTTTTTTGTTTTTTTTGATTTTCGGGTTTAATTTTAGAGCAGGTAAAACAACCAACTTTTCTGAATACAATAAAAATTATCCATATCAGCTTTAGTAGATGACAGACAACCTCTCGTGATTTCCTTAAAATTTAAACTCCCGGATATTTCGACTTTTGTACAATTGGTGAAATTCAGAGGTACATTAGTTGTTTACGAGGAAAAAACTTTTTATTCTAATGGGAGAACAAATTTTGTTTCTCCGATAACTTTCTGCCAATAGATGTCAGAAAGGGTGTATTCGCTTGATTTTATATATTATAATTATTAATTCTATATATTTTAAATAGAGGTAACATCTATCGTGGTTTTCGACATTAGATAAATAAATCAACAATCTTTTTTTACTTTATTTAATTGGCTTCGGGAACTAGATGCCCATTTATTTCTAATTACTTCCCCAAAATGACAGACTTTCGAATTTTCCAGGATGTGATACAAAATGCACACACAATCGATTTTATTGTGAAACAACTTTACAAAAAGTTTGGTCCTGTTTGATATATACATATATATTTCAATTTTTCTTATTTTAAGTTTTAAATAAAGCTCTTTATTCATAATTTCGTTTTTTTACTTTCCAGATTGTGCGGGTTCAGTGAGCGACCGCACCCTCCACAGTTTAGCCCTAACCACAGGGGCAGCTCAGCTCGGAACCCGTGGTCCCTCGACGCCCGAATACGTGAAACGTACAGCAAGGCTCTTTGAATCTCCAACAACCCCTACAGAAGAAACTTCAACTACCCCCACAAACGAAACTCCCTTCGCAAACTCGACCACCAATCTAGCACCTGCCAACGAACAATTCCTACAGGTATGCATATTTAAATTTAAAATCCCCTTAAAATTACATAGACGAGTTTATACACAGTGTTTCAAAATCTAGTATTAGATTATTTTTACTAATTATCTTGAGAAAATCACAACATATTTTTCCATGCTTTCCATGATGTTTTGCAGAACTTTGGGGTTCCCCGGAATAAAATATATTACATCTTCGGGTTTGGAATTCATTTTAATTTTTTTATTTTGCTTATTCGTGCTGAAATGTCTGAAACTTAGGGAAAATTTAAAAGTTAATTTTGATGATAGTAGTAAAATCAGATTTTTTTTGAAAAATGACGAGGGTTTCACTAGTTTTTAGGGATAATTTTTATAACATGTCAGAAGAATTGTAAAAATGAATACAACTATTCTGACTTGTATTAAAAATTATCCAAAACAACTCGGATTTAATAGAAGAGTAGAAGTAGCCCCTTCTTGCATTCGATTGCATAAAATAAAGACCCGCGTGATTTATTATTTTTTTTTGTCTTTCTCTGTGTCGACATCTTGAGAACCTAAGGTATCGTAATAAAAAGTTAATTCTAATGTCAAAATGTTTGTATTTCCAAAACGAATAACTGATTAGATTTTTGGCCCACTAGCTTCTCCACTTTCATAAGAAAAGTAATAAAAATCAGAAAAGAATCCTTATTTGGGAAACGTATTGTGTAGCTAATGAGCTGAAATTTGGCAAACCAGAGTAGTGAAAAACTTCATCTTTGTTTCATGTTTGTGCATTCTAGCTCTAACCGTTTGTTAATAAAAAGTAGCCAAACTTTTAATTATAATAATACATTTAATAATGTTTATTACAAATATATTTTATAAGGAAATGGTATTCACCATTTTCGAAATAAAAATAGGTTTCGTTAATTGTCTTTTTCAGTTGCGCCCGCCCCTCTATGAGCGCAATGTTCAATAATCTAAATATTTTCGAAGCGAAAGAAAATAGTACCTTCTTGAAGGAGACAATAAAAGAGTGTGTCTTCTGCTGGAATTATAAATTTTATTTATTTATAACGAGACTATAGTTTCGTTATAAATAAATAAAATTTATAATTCCAGCAGAAGACACACTCTTTTATTGTCTCCTTCAATATATAAAAATTCTGTATACTCTCGGCAAAAACTTTCAATTTAATAGTACCTTCGTTTATGCGTATATTTCATAAAAATTTTTAAGAAAAAAATAAAAACCGACTTCAACAAATTAAGTGCAACAAATATAAAAATACACTAAAAGGTATAAAATAATTATTATCTTATTTAGTTACAACTAAACGACGAAATATTAACACGAAATTACTTTCTAAAGTCGGTGCCAAACAAACTATACCTATAAGCGAGCGTACCCGCCAAACGTACTAAGTAAGATCCGTCGAGTGCGATTCATAAAAGGTATATGTTTGGCACCAACTTCAAAAAGTAATTTCGTGTTAATATTTCGTCGTTTAGTTGTAACTAAATAAGATAATAATTATTTTATACCTTTTAGTGTATTTTTATATTTGTTGTACTTAATTTTTTGAAGTCGGTTTTTATTTTTTTCTTAAAAATTTTTATTTTTCTCTTTTTAGTGATGTTATTAATAGTGATTATATCATCAGAACTTGACCAAATTAAAATGACACCATCCCTAAAACACCCCCTTTCGGATAAAAAAAGAACCATCGAAATCGGTTCATAAACAAAGAGGTTAGGTCTAAACAAACCTAAACAAACCTAATAAAAAAGGTCTAATACCTATGAAAAAAATCGAAAAAAAAATGGGACCAATCGGAAGCTAGACTGGACCCAATGCAAAAAAAATTTCAAATTCGGTTGACAATTGGCGGAGATATGAGGTAACATAGGCACAAAAAAAAAAAAAAAAAAAAAAAAAAAAAAATTAATCGAATAGAGAACCTCCTCCTTTTTGGAAGTCGGTTAAAAAGTGGATTTTAGATCTGAAATAAAAAACCTTTGAGTATTTTTGGATTTCTTGTGATATTTTTCAAGAATCTGAACGGGATTTAGACTCCAAAATCCATATAATGAGCTAAATATCTTCTTGCAGGTTTATTATAATCTCTAAATGAGTATATTCTAAATTGAAAGAAAAAGATATTATTTATTGGCTATCATTAGCACTAAAGGAAAAGTCAACAGGATTTCTTGTATTGAATTATGAAAATTCATTTGAAATTAGTTCAGGTCTTCGATAATGGGGTTTGAAAGAGTTTCAGTACCGATTTTCTGGTGAAATATGTTTGAAGAGAGTCTGATTTACCTTTTACAACCATATATCGTAAAACTGGCTTTTCTTCTTTTTGTATCTTTTCAACTTCAAATTTGGATTAAGTATTCAATTTAAAAATAAGAATAATCAACCTCAAAATGGGATTAATCAATTTCGAATTGGGAATATTCAGTTAGTATTTATCATTTTGAAATTGATTGATCCCACTGTGAACTCCAGAAGCTTTAGAACAAAACAACCTGGATTGAGGCTGTACAAGATATACAAGTTTTGTATCTACATTCTTATTATATGGGCTAATTGCATGGAATTTATTTTTTATCCAAAAGCTACAAAAGTATATCCTTTACTTCATATAAGGATCTCCTTTAAAAATTAAGAAATTAAAGTATTAAAAAAAATTATAGTGTATTTTAGCATTTAAAATTCGCCTAAAAATGATGTCAAAAGAAAACGTTTCATAAGTTGTCCAGGGTCCGTTTACTTGATTCTCATTGGTTATTTTTGCCGAGCTTGGAGATAATCTCGCCACGCAGAATTTCATAGACCCATTTTGCCACTACCCACCATCAATTAAAATTTGATTGCTTACATCTTTATTATAAGTAAATGCATTAAAAAATATTTTGCAAAGGCGTTCTTTAAGTATAAAATATCATTATTAGTTAACGAGCTTTTCGTGCGTGCCTTCGGCACGCCCTCGAAGCTCGGCCCTCCGGGCTGGTGCCCTGGCGGGCAGCGTCTCGGTCCAAAAATTGTATTCCTCTTAAAAAACCACACTACAAATGTATACCCGTAAACTACCGAAAATACATCGTCTCTTAAAAGTTTCGCATCTTTAATTTTTGAGTGGCGAGGGGGGGGGGGGGGGGGAGGAACAATTATCAATATATTTAATGTTTGAATGAAATGAAATTTCGAGGGTAACCTTCAAAAAGACCCGGAGACGCTGTCGGAGAGATGTAGGCAGAGTTTTCTGTTCTGTATGAGCGTTCGAGTTCCTGGAATTCTCTAGCAGTGAAGATAGGGTTTGGAACGTATAGTAGCAGAATCAATGGCGAAATGTAAGAATTGGAGTCTTTCATTTCAAAATTCGAATATATATATTTCAAATTTGCCTGGTTAATGAAAATCGATTGGAGCCATCAGTTTAAAATCAGAGCTGAGAATTATATTTCAAATTTGCCTCGTTAATTAATATATATTTAATGTTTCTTAATTTAAAATCTATTGGTGTTTTTTCATTTTCATTCGAGTTCAAATGAATACAATATTATCTAGACACAAAGTCTAAATCAAAAATATATAGTTTTAGTAAAAGAAATCAAGATATAATTATTAATGTGACATTGGTCTAGTGGTTAGAGCTCATGACCATAGTTCAAGAGTTCGTCGGTTCGATTCTAGGCAAGAGGGTAATTTTTTTAGAGAAATTTCTCTAAGCGTTGTTACAAATTAATCTAGATGAATATATATAGTATATAAAAATTATGTGCTTGATATACTGGAATATTCTTTCTAGTTGGACCACTCTAGATGAAATTAGAAATTTATTTCTAATCTAATCTAATCTGAAATGTGGCATCCTCTTTTAGCATTTTTTAAATAATGTGTGTTTGTTCCAGGTGCCGGGTAAAAAACCCTCCTATTTGGGTTTGGCTTGCAGTATTTCTGGCTATAGTGGAATTACAACCTACGATAGTAAACTACGGGAAGGATTTCGGTAAGTTTAATTCATTATTATTATTGGAATTATATTATCATTTTCTAATTTCTTCGTTTCGATATTAGAAATTTTGGCCTTCACGCGCCATATATATCTTATGAAAAATGATTTCAAATAATTTGTATCAATTGCAGGTCACGTGAGCACAGTCCTTGTCGTATTCCAGTGGGCAAAGAGACAAGCCCGATGAGGCCGGGCGGCGAGAGCCCGGCTATGGCCTCCACGGCGGATATCAACGGTAATGCCTTATTAGCACCATCCCCGTCCTCTTCGCTTCGGGTTCTTAACGGACACGCATTAGAAAATGGACATTCAGGTATTTTAAGACATTTTTATCAATCGTACGGAAATGAACATCAAAAAGCTTTTATTTATTACATTTGCAATGAAAATAAATTTGAATAATATTCTCATTCTCTTTTTAAAATATTAACTTTTAAGCGAACAAATTCAATCAGAAATTAAATGTCCATCTGATTCTGCAGCCGCCTGGCAAGCAAAGCTTACGGAGCGAATTCAGAAAGATTTTCTGGTGGAACATTCCCATTAAGGTAGTTGTTTCACCATATGGGGTTTCTTAGGATTTTTTTTCAAATTTAGACAGATTATTATTTAAATACTTCTGCATCGATTGGTGGCAAAACGAAATTTATGAACGATATAGTTCCGGAGATAGTAAATTCCAAAGAGAGAGTTTTTTCACACTCTTATACATTGCACTATATGGGATATCGGAAAGTTTCCATACATATTTAATTATAATTAAGAAACCCTT
Organism: Forficula auricularia; assembly: GCA_024734495.1. Taxonomy (NCBI): domain Eukaryota; kingdom Metazoa; phylum Arthropoda; class Insecta; order Dermaptera; family Forficulidae; genus Forficula; species Forficula auricularia. The sequence goes on from JALMQS010000150.1 coordinate 3,732,544, forward strand.
CTTACCATTGTTATAAAAAACTAAACCAACATTAAACAATAACTAATATATTTTTTAATAAAAGTTTAATTCATAGTTACAACACATTTTCTGAGATAATAATTAATAAATAATGAAAAATGAATATATTGAAGGAGACAAAAGAGTGTGCCCTCTTCATCAGTCTATAATAGATACAATTGATTCACGGGAATTAATGTATGAATGGAAAGCGAAATTTCCACGTGGATGAGTTAAGAATTGTCACCTAGACTTGCTATAAAAATTCTGCTACCCTCGGCACAAAAACTTTCAATTTAATCGAAAAAAATGTATAATGAAAAATTTACACTAAAAACAAGCTGGCAACAACGCATGTATTTAACCTAAAAAGTGTGTACTTTAGTACTTTTTTGACGTTGTTTCGCTTCAGCCATTGACGCAGCTGTCAATCGCTCATTAAGAACTTTTTGTTTTATAAATCTCCCTTTATAATGTATTTTTTTATGAAATTTCTATGATAAAATATATACAAGCTCGGACACGGTCAGTGTTGCCAGATTTGTCAAACGAGCACGGGATTGGCTAGTAGTGGTACATAAACAGCAAATGGTTTTGGGCTTATGAATTATGAATCCTTATTGACTTTTCTATATACTCTAGCATTAACTTTTTGCAAGTATTGTCGTGAAACAACTACCTTAAAGAAGATAATTTGTATTCAGATCTTGTGACTGGTTACCAAATTGAAGGCTCTCAAAAGATAAACGTACGTTCATTCGCCCTTAAGTATAAAGGAAAAATAATATTAAAAAAAAACAATAGTTCATCTCATAGAGCTTCGCTTGCTGCGGTTTGATTATTGTAAAAGTAAAAATAAAAAATTAAATAAATAATTTTCATTGCAGATTTTATGCTTCGGTGGTTGCCTAGTTTATGAGTTAAAAAGTTTTGGGTGAAACATAATCAATTTTCATGAGATATTCGTGACTTTGAATGAAATTTAAGAGTTGATTCGGAAAGAATGTGAGATATTAGTTGAAGATACCTATATTTACGTAAAGTGATTTTTTTCCAACAGAAATTCAAGTAGATACAGCTAGAAAAATTCATGCATCCGATTTCCCATAAAATATTATTTTTCACTCGATTAATACCAAGAAAAAATCGCTTCTATCAAACTATTTAATTTTGAATAACCAAAACTCTATATCTCTTAATAATTTATCAACCGAAAAGGTCATTTATTTATATATTTATCTAATGAGTTCACTACGCTCGGCGGACTAAGCTCTGCGGGTTCCGTTCAAAAGTAAATAGAGAATCTTTTTTACTGTCCCTACATTGGCTGTCAGGGCAATGTAACTCGTAAACTAAATAAGATTCAAAATAGAAATTTACAATCTATATACTAGTATATTCGTTTTTCAAAAATCGTATTAAAAATTGAATTGGCGTGATTATTTTGAAGAAGTCAAATTTTATGTGAGGTCAAAAATGATCATTAAATTATATAATTTTAAATACCAAAAATCTTTTGGCCGATTTCACCAATCAAACTTAAACTAAGATAGCACTTAAATTAACCTTATGCCAATTTTTAAGATAAATTATATTTCACCATCTATACAAAACGATAGCTTATCCTTAATTTTTTTTTATGAAAATGATGAGAGAAGGAGTTACACCAAAAGGTGTATCCCCTAAAGGCCTGGGTTGGCCCCCCATCGTGAAAAGAAGAAGAAGAAAGAATTTTATGGACTGGGCGGGGGTACTAATGCTAACTTAACTTCATAAAGAGAAATCAATGAGGTTATCTTCTGCTTGATGCAAATAAATACCTACATATATGTACCAAATATAAATATGTATATATAGCAGGGGCGGGCGGTGACTTTTCAGCCAGAGGATGCTGTCCAAAATAGAACCCATCATTTTTGAAAATTTTATTTAATTCTTCGCAAAATTCATGGATAACCGCTTAATATAATTTTTCAAATTTAACATTTATTTATTTATTCATTTATTTATTTAGCTGTTTAGCTAGTTCTACGGACAAGATGTCCAATACAGAAAAAGAAACATATACAGGATACAATATTAAAACAATATGGATATTATAAAATAACAGATAGGTATCAGGGAGAAAAAAACTTATTACACTGAAGTGGTTTTTACAATGTGGCTGATGGTTTTAAGATGATTTTTTTGAGTTCGTGACGAGTTGTGCTGGAAAGGTCAAGATTGGTCGAGTGTTTATTTGCTAGTGTTTGAATTCTGTCAATGGCGTTGGTTTTACCGAAGTTAGTCGAGTGATGTGGAACTACAAACATATCTTGGGATCTCGTGCTATGTGATGGGATTCTAAAATTTAGCGTAGATAGAATTTTTGGACACACGATTTTCCCAGAAATAAGTTTAAGCAGGAAGGAAATGTCATTGTAATCACGTCGTTGTTCCAGTGTGTTGAGTTTCAGGTGTGAAATTAGATAGTCATAATTCAGATTATCTATACTTATGCCTAGTTTATAATTAACCGTCCTCAAAAATTTATGCTGGACTCTTTCCAAGGATGCCTTATGTATAGTATCTCATAGTAGGGGTTCCATATTACACTGCAGTATTCAAGTTTACTTCTCACGAGAGCAGCGAACAAGAATTTGAGGGTATCTATGTTTCGAAAGGATGAGGTTATCCGCGTGATGAAACCCAAGGTTTTACGAGCTTTACTAACAATGCTATTTATGTGTGGGACGAATGTCAATTTAGTATCAAAGATCACACCCAAGTCCCTAATATTATCAACGCTTAGTAATTTGTAGTTATATATTGAATATGTAAATTTTAACAAATTTGTTGCCATGGAGAAGTTTATGAATTTACACTTGGTTTCGTTAAGTTTGAGACCATTTGATTTTTTTCATTTGAAATTAAAGACAGAGCGGACTTCACTTTAACTACTTCCAGGGGCAAGTAAAAATAATCCACCTTTTTATCTTAGTTGCTGCTCTCTTTGAGTACTTTCAATAAATATTTTTTGGTTGCTATAAAATAAGTTTGGATTTAATATGGAAAAAAATACTATACCTATCTATGGTTTGTGAGTACGGTTTGCACTTAGGCTCTTTGTTTTTATTAATATTTTGTCTACCTAGTTATAAAATTCTTTTTCGTTCTCATAATAATGTATAAAAAAAAATGATTTTTTTTGTTGATGATGATTGTACAAATAGGGATGTAGCTGTTGATGCTTTAGGAGGGACGCGGTCGTGCGGTGTTCATACCCTTAACTGATATGCCAATTTAGTTGCCTAAATACCAGGGGCTCCCAGGATCGAGCTGTGGTTATTTAATGGTTGGAGTGATGCTGCTACTGGCAAACAGCGAACATGCCGCGACAGGTTTGAACATGATTGTGCCTGTTGATGCTTCCTCCACCCTCTGTTTGCTGAGACAAGCCTTCGCGTCAGGTTTTTTTTTTTTTTTTTTTTTTTAATGCAATCGAATGCAAGAAGGGGTGCACCAGTAAAGATGCAGCCCCTATGGATCTCGAAAGACCCTTGCATTACCGAAGAGAAGAGAAAGTTGATTAAGTGAGAGGGTGTAGACGTAGGTGTCTATGCACTCCGGTTTTGAAGGTTTGAAGATTATAGGTGCTGGGAAAGATAGAGGCTGGAAGAGAGTTCCAGTTCCTTGAAGTCATGGGGATATATGTATTGGCGAATGAAGTGGTCCGGCACTTTTCTAATTTAACCGCGAAAGAGTGTTGGGAGTCGGCAAAACGCGTGCTACGTGCAAAGCATGCTTTGGGGGGAATTATTGATTTTATCTCATCAGAGCACCTGCCGTGATAGTATCTATAGAAAAGGGAAAGGGCAGAGACATCTCTTCGATGAGCCAGCGAGTCGAGGGAGTCGGTGAGGGTAGAATCGTCAATTAGCCTGACGGCTCGTTTCTGAATTGCATCCAGGGTAGCAAGAGAGTATTTTGAGGCCCCTCTCCACAGATGAGAGCCGTATTCGAGACAGGGGCGGATTTGGGCCTTGTAGATGGTGAGAAGTTGTGGGGGTTTGTAAAATCGCTTGGACCTGAATAAGAAGCCAATCTTCCTTGCTGCAGATTTCGCCACAGAGGAGATGTGTTCATTCCAAGACAGGTCAGATGCGACAGAGACGCCCAGCATGGATAGGCTGTCACACATTTTTAGGGTATTCGAATCGAATAGAATATCAGGGAAATCTTTATTTTCGCGCCTAGAAATTAGACAACATTGAGTCTTGTTTGAATTGAAGTTAACTAAATTTTGTGAGCCCCATTTATTCAGTTTGTCTAGGTCGAGAGTAATTGAGGAGGTAACATTGATTCGATTGTTCGGGAGTGAGGGTTTACCGTGTAGAGTGCTATCGTCGGCGTAACAATGAGTGGGGTTTGCCGTTTGATCGAAAAGGTCGTTTATATACATTAGGAAAAGTGTGGAGGAGATTACTGAGCCTTGGGGAACACCAGAGTTTGTGGAGAACGATTCAGATGATGTTCCATCCACCACAACTTTTATACTTCGGTTTGTCAGAAAGCTTTCTATCCATAAGATGGATGGAGGTTGTCCGTAAAACAATTTTATAATAAGATAGACAAAATATTAATTAAAAAACCGGCTAAGTGCAATCAAATACTTCTGCCAGAACATCTTTTACTTCATCATTCACAATTAATTTTTTTATTCAATTTATAGATTTTAAATAAAAGTCAGACGTCAAGTAGGTGTAAACTAATTTACTTTCAACCTCATAAAATCAAAGCATTTTCCATAAGATAGCGAAAATGATTTAAATATGAAATCTGGAAAATTCTATTCATAATCTAACGTTAAAAAGTTCAATAAATTTTAAATTAAAGCTATGCGAAATAAAGGCAAACGAGATTCATTTATGACACGGTATGAAGATACTCTTGACGTTCTGAGATTTTAGAGATGTGCTTCATCTACAGCATCCATGGACCGCACACGACTGATATATAGGTATATAATATATTTGTTTGAAACTATAGTTTTGAATATTTGACCTTCATCATCAATCTTTTTTAATTATAATAGAACTATTTTATCTGTTATTTCTCATGGGGTCACCTTTGTGTATAATTGCATCAGAGGACAGCCTCAGTGTTTTCTCTTTATGAATCAACAACTTTGCTACTAATAATTTTTAAGGATTTAGGTGTCGGTTCTAGGTGAAACATTATAAGTAACTTATGAGGGAGAATTTTCTAGGTTAGGTTTCACAAAAGGAAATATTAAAACAAATGTATGTTTTTTATCGAGTGAATCAAACTCAAAAAAACATACATTTGTTTTAATATTTCCTTTTGTGGACAACCTAACAGAAAATTCTCCTCATGAAACAACTTTGCTACTCTCGGCAAAACAAAATCTTTTCAATTAAATTCAGCTACCTTAATTTAAGTTCGGTTGGTGAAATCTGCCGTTTATTTTTAAAAAATTCATCATCCAAAAAGGTAATTTATTTATGTATTTCATTATTTCGAAACTTGATCTCTTCTACCCCACTCAAAATAAAAGATATCATTACCGACGAGGATGGGATTCGAACCCACGCGTGCAGAGCACATTGGATTAGCAGTCCAACGCCTTAACCACTCGGCCACCTCGTCTTCGATTTCATCACAATTCGATTGCATTTGGATTCTAATATTCGATTGGCTTTTCAATTTATTTATTTTTTTCCTCTTTATCAGTCGGCATTCATTATCCTGACTTGATTATAGTAAGTCAATGTGTTACAACTTTCTTATCATCTCATTGACCTCACATTTTTAACTTACAATTCAAATTATCAAGTAATTTTATTAGACATTTTTACATTTGTAATTTCAAATTCGAACAAAAAAAGTGAACTTTAAGACATTTTTCTTATGAAATTTTTTTCTCAGCTTAAACCATAGACTAATTATTTCATTAAAAAATAGTAGTTTATATCTTAAAATCTGGTGAAAACTTATTTTGAGATCGAAATAAATAATTTAATTAATTAAAACAGGAAGTGTGGGAACTTGCCATATACGATCGGCAACACCTATTTTGCCTAAATTAATGGGTGTTTGTCAAGTCTGTGAAGCTAGAAAGCTGAAAATGGCAAACAAGTGTAGCTTACTGACGTGCTAGATTTCAGGTCGACTCATAATAATAATTCTTTCAACATTTTTGTTCCAAAAGTTCTTAAGTTAAAAAACCCAAGAATTTAATAATAATATAAATGTTTTGGCGTCAAAATGAACTTTTTACGAATCCAGGACAGGAAGAAAAACATGTCTGCCGAGGCTTCCGTAACTTAAAGATATTAAATTAGTTCTTATTTGTCGTTGATTAGAAGAGAATGAGAGAAATCGTGGAATTTTTAGCCACTTGTGAACGCTGTAGAGTAGAACCGAGGGGTGAACCGCGATTGGAATTATGTGTACACGTCTTTGGAATTACGTGGAATTATTTTGGAATTCATTAGATAATGCCCCTTCATTTATTGTCTTCTACTTGTAAATGAAAGTGCAAGTGGAAGTAGGTGTACACGATATTAGGTCGCAGTTCACCCCTCGGGTAGAACATTCATTCACTTTGGGACTCTTCCACACCTTCATTTTAAAATGAATTAAATTAAAAAAAAAAATAGAATGATAAAAAAACGTTTTTATTTTCGACTCCATAAAAAATTCGATCCACATTCGATTTCTTTAATACAATTTTTGATTTTAGAGAAAATGAATGCATTTAATGTATAAATTACAAGTTTGTATCAATTTAGTTTACGAGCTACAATACTTTGACAGACAGACACAAGGACCCTAATAGTTTTACTTTCTAAAATTTTTGATAATTTATCCATCCCCTCAAACTTTTTGGAACCAGAACGAACTTTCTTCAAACTTCTGTTCTCATGATCCCTTGGATTTCAGAATCTAAACTACCTAGTTAGAAAATAAAAATAAAAAAATAGATTGAAAAATTATTTTTTTTCACACTCGAGACATTTCAAAACCTGAAAAAAAAGCTGTAAAGTTTTTGAGTGAACAACTTAAAAACTCTTTCTAGTGAGTACATACAATTTTTAGGTTAATAAATATAATTAACATTTTTTAAATTGATTTGAATTAATTTTTATTACAAGGAACGTATTAATATGCAAAAGCGAAATATACTACTACATAATTACGTATATTTTACTATCCATTTTGTGGAATAAGTAAAAATTCACTTATTTCATAGAAATATATAGATATAGTCTATTGATTAGAATTTTCTTATCAGTGAACTAACTCACATTCTAAATTTAGAATATCGAGCGAGCTATGATATAAATATATTAAAAAGGTGGAAGACTACTGAATTATAGAGGAAAACTTTTAATTACTATAATTCTTATCTAAGTGATATAAATAAAATAATTCGATTTCTCTTCAAAGGGTTTTTGAATTCCATACAAAAAAAACCGGAATCTTTATGAAGAGGCTCTGTTCTCTGTTTATTCCCCTGGCTACTGTTGCTTCTTAGGAACTTGAAATTTGTCATGCATTATAGACTTTGTGACCCTTATAAAGTCCAATCGTCAAAGTCAAAAAGAAAAAAAACTTTTCAGACACATCCGCGAAAATAAAAAGTGCTGATTAAAAATAAAATACGGCTCCCCCAATGATAGGGGAACTTTAATTAGATCTTTTAAAATTTTATTAAACATCATAATTGTTCTTTTGTTTGCCCCACTCGCACACTATTAGCCTACCATTTTGCTTCTCTGTATGTCTGTATTTGCCCCCTCTAACTGAGGAATCCTTAGATATTCCCAGCACCTATAATCTTCAAACCTTCAAAACCGGAGTGCATAGACACCTACGTCTACACCCTCTCACTTAATCAACTTTCCCTTCTCTTCGGTAATGCAAGGGTCTTTCGAGATCCATAGGGGCTGCATCTTTACTGGTGCACCCCTTCTTGCATTCGATTGCATTAAAAAAAATATATATATATATATATAAAATTGTGTAAAAAGCTATATGTGCCGCTTGTGTTGTTAAAAATACATTTTTGAAAACATCTAGATATACATATATGCTTTTGTGAAAATGCTTTTAGATACTGAAACAAATTTGCCAAAAAACCTAGATTAGATCCCAGGTAGGAGGAAATGCTACGCTTATATCATCGGACCAAGTTTGAACCAATCCTGGGTTGCCAGGCCTTGTTGCCCAGTCATGGGTTGTGCCTTAACCAAGCTTAAACCAAGCTTTGAATGTCTTAGACCGAGGCTTAACTATTTGTATTTGTATTATACAAATATAGTTTATTTGTAAAATATCTAGACACAAGATACATATTCAGATACAAAAAAGGCACTTTTGACAAATATCACGATATGGGTGACATCTTATCAAGATATAGAGTATGTATAATATTAATAAGATAGTGCGAATTCGATGCGAATTGACCTCACTGTCATCTATTACACTGATCGACAAAAATTAAACAAAAATTTCTCCCCGTAAACCTACCAATAAATTCCAGTAGTTTTCTACGTTGATTATCATGCAATTTCCCAATTTTTTACAACACGTCAGAGTTTTGAGATATTATCGGTCAAAATGGTGAAAAAGGCCATTTTGACCTATTTTCGGAGTCCCATTAAATATTAAACAGAAATATTTGAAATCAAAATAGTTTGTTGACCTAATAGAAAACAGCTTCCTCTTTGATTTTCAAATTACCACTTGTTTGTATCTCAATTAGAACTCGAGTTATAACTGAAAGACTAGGACCATATGTTTTTATCTATGTTTTTTATTCTTTATAATCACGTAGTTTTAGTTATTTAGTTATGACTCGAGTTCTAATTGAGTTAAAAACAAGTGGTAATTTGAAAATCAAAGAGAAGCTGTTTTCTATTAAGTCAACAAAATATTTCTGTTTAATATTTAATGCGACTCGAAAATAGGTCAAAATGACCTTTTTCATCATTTTGACCGATAATATCTCAAAACTCTGACGTGTTGTAAAAAATTGGGAAATTGCATGGTAATCAACGTAGAAAACTCTACTGGAATCCATTGGTAGGTTGACGGATAGAAATTTTTGTTGATCAGTGTTATCAGACAGCTATCGGTGAACAACAACTCCCCCGGAAATATATGTTTATTATTATCGATGGCGAGCACTTTTAGCGAATACTTATGTACCATATTTATCACTTAGAGAGTTTATTTCCACTGATGTCGGGTTTTACAAATTTTAATCTGAAAACGTGTCTTGTATCTTTTTTTATGATACAATTTTTCCAAATAACTAAATATTCAAAAATTTATCTAGATCCTTCCTAAAATAATCATTCGATTAAACTACCGTAACGCGGTGTTCATTCGATTAATATGTTTAATACATTATTTGATTTCACTGAAAATGAATATATGTATATGTATGTAAGTTATAACTTGTAAATTTCAAGCTTTAATTTTATTTACTGTCTGTAAGATCTCGTTTTAGTCTTTTTACGGGATCCTAAAAATTCAACAAAATTTACATATCCTGAAAAAGTTTTCTTTTTCGATTAATACAATATTATGGCCATCTTTATTAGAATCTCTTTCTTTCTCCTTAAAATTAATGACTATCTTAACCTTTTCACCTTTTAGTTTACCCTATAAACACGACTCACTTTCAGATTGCCTCCCCTTTCTTTTTCTATTGATTTTTTTTATTCTTATTTGAAACATTAGATTGCGAAAACGACCCACCCACCCTCATCCAAGATCTAGGTTAGTTCTAATCGTATAGGAAATAATTAATTCAATTGAAAAGCTTTTTCGTTCCATTCGGTCGATGACATGAAAGCAGACAAATTGAGGTTTATTCACTGGGATTTTAATGGAGTGATAAGGCGAAAACACAGTTTTAGAATTTGAACAGATTAATTCATTTCAACTTAGTAAAACGATTTCTATATACGGGAGATTTTTACAAAAAAAAGGTATTTTTCTTTTAATTAAAAATATTCTTATTTGAAAAGATTTTTCTATTTAAAAAAGATAAATGAAAACTTTTTATGGGTTAGTTGGTAGTCGATTGGGTTTATATTTTTCAACAGAGATTCTCAAAATTTGATATGGTAAGTTTTTGAAATGCAGTGTTTAATTAAAATCATTAAAATAATATTAAACTGGAGTGTGTACCACTTGACTTTCGCCTACCTTGGATGATTTCATATCTAGATATTTGAAAAAAATTGTCTCTGAATCTGTACCTATATACAATTTTCGGTGATATCTATTTAAATATTTAAATATTTAAATATTGTATACACCTACTTCCACTTCCACTTTCATTTTCAAGTAGAAGACAATAGATGACAATAGATTATCTAATGAATTCCAAAGTAATTCCAAATAATTCCAAAGAGGGCGTACACCTAATTCCAATCGCGGTTCACCCCTCGCATCTCCCCATTCAAATTTTTTAAAATTGTAATTTTTATTTGAACCCGCCCATTTGTTCCGTCAAATGGCGCGGTGTTTGTCACCTACCCGGATTTCTCTCCACTAAATTAAGGTTCAAACTGGATATTGGAATATTTTATTTAAATTGATCATATTGGGCTAAGCCAAGAAAAAATCGAATCTGTTAGTAATGAAAAATACTGAAGTTTCTTTTACTCGTCCTGAAATGTTATATTATGTTTTATATCTAAATATTTTGCAAATACTGTATCCGTATAGCTTGATGTTTCGGAAAAATTTATATCTGTAGGGATCCACAAATACATATACTTTAACAAGAGCATGCATCTAGATGCTTTTAAAAATGTATCTTTACAACTCTTTAAGGTAGTTGTTTCTCGTCAATACTAGCAAAAAGTTATTGCTAGAGTATATAGAACAGACAATAAAGATTCATAATTCATAAGTCCAAAACTTTTTGCTGTTTATGTACCTACCACTACTAGCCAATCCCGTGCTCGTTTGACAAATCTGGCAATATTGTCCGAGCTTGAATATTTTTATCATAGAAATGTCAGATAAATGTACATTATAAAGGTCGATTTATTAAACAAAAAGTTCTTAATAATCGATTAAAAGCTGCTGCGACAATGGCTGAAGCGAAAAAACGTCAAAAAAGTACTAAAGTTAATCCACTTTTTAGGTTAAATATATGCGTTGTTGCCAGCTTGTTTTTACTGCAAATTTTTCATTATTTATTTCATTATTATCTCAGAAACTGTGTTGTAACTATGAATTAAAATTTTCTTAAAAAATGTAATAGTTATTGTTTAATGTTGGTTTAGTTTTTTATACCAATGGTAAGAAGGGTTTCTTAATTATAATTAAATATGTATGTAAACTTTCCGATATCCCTTATAGTGCAATGTATAAGAGTCTGAAAAACTCTATCTTTGGAATTTAATATCTCCAGAACTATATTGTTCATCAATTTCGTTTTGCCACCAATCGATGCAGAAGTATTTAAATAATAATCTGTCTAAATTTCAAAAAAAAAACCATATGGTGAAACAACTACCTTAAATGAATTCGCGTATATTAAAATATTTTAGACATTCAAACTCAATGCCCGATTTGCATGCAATTTATTTCATGGTAATTTCAAAATTCTTCGATTTCTATAAATAACCTCTGCTATGTCTATCTGTGCCGTCATTTTCTTCTCTGTTAAGCAATTCAAAATGCAAATATTGTTTTCTTTTGTCTAGTTTCGATCGTTATCTTCCCCGCCACTCCACCCACTTGAGGTTAATTCCAAATTCTATCAAACCTATCAAATCTGACATTCACGGGGTTTTAATTCCATTAAAATCATCCCTCCTAACTTGTCAGCCAATGACTGTTTTATTATTTGGTAAGAGTACGCAAGCTGAACCAATTCACTTAAAAATTTCCACCATTTTTTTTTGTAATTGTGTTTAAAATGTCTGAAACATGGAAAAAATTATTTTCAACCATAATTTTTTTTTCTGTCTCTGTGTCTTTCTCTAATTGGATTCAGATACCCACAGTAACTTAAGAACGTAACGTCGTAGAAAGTTCGTACTTGTATTAAAATATTTGTTGAAGGAGACAATAAAAGAGTGTGTCTTCTGCTGGAATTATAAATTTCATTTATTTATAACGAGAAAATATTTGTGTTTCCACTTCGTAGAACTGATTAGATTTTAGGCTTTCTAGCTTTCTTTAGAGCTTCTTGTCCAAAAATGCAGAAAGCATTTTTTGAATGATTTTATTGATATTTTAATCCGTTTCTTTTGTAAAAAATAAAAAAGAATCGAACAGGTGTGTTTTGAATTGACATTAACAAATTGTATACAAAAATAAATATTTCATTTTTTGAATAAATTTTAATTTAGGTGAATATACGGTAGATGTTAGAAGATGAAAAAAAAGTTTGTGAAAAAGTTATCATTAACTAGTCCTTCTATAAAGGAAAAGGTGTCAAAAATTATTAATTCACCGAAACTGCAAATATCGTAGCGAGTCTTGAAAATTGTTTACTTATTCCTCCGTTTTAAGCCAGTTATTTCACCATATGGGTTTTCTTGGGATTTTTTTGAAATTTAGACAGATTATTATTTAAATACTTGTGCATCGATTGGTGGTAAAACGAAATTTATGAACAATATAGTTCCGGAGATAGTAAATTCCTAAGATTGAGTTTTTAGACTCTTTCTTATACATTACACTATACGTGATATCGGAAAGTTTACATACATATTTAATTATAATTAAAAGAAACCTTCTTAACATTGATATAAAAAACTAAACCAACATTATAAACAATAACTAATACATTTTTTAAGAAAATTTTAATTCATAGTTACAACACAGTTTCTGAGATAATAATGAATAAATAATGAAAAATTTACACTGGGGGGTCGGGTAGGCTAGGCGGTAGCATGTCAGCCAGCTAACCAAGAGGACCCGAGTTCGAATCCGACTCGAGGCATCCGGCTAAAATCTGATCCCTGAGGTAGAGACAAATTTAAATAAAATAATTAGTATCGTAAATGGCTTATGGCTAGAAAGGCCGAAAAGCAAAAAAAAAAAAAAAAAAAATTTACACTAAAAACAAGCTGACAATAACGTATTTATTTAACCTAAAAAGTGGATTAACTTGATTAATTTTTTGACGATTTTTCGCTTCAGCCATTGTCCCAACAGCTGTCAATCGTTTATTAAAAACTTTTTGTTTTATAAATCTCCCTTTATAATGTACATTTTCTGAAATTTCTATGATAAAATATGTACAAGCTGGGACAGTGTTGTCAGATTTGTCAAACCAGCACGGGATTGGCTAGTAGTTATACATAAACAGCAAAAACTTTTGGGCTTATGAATTATGAATCCTTATTGTCTGTTCTATTATATTCTAGCAACTTTTTGCTAGTATTGTCGCGAAACAACTACCTTAAATTGAATGATTATTGCTGGGAGGGGTAGGTAGATCGGTTTTTTCTCTTCTCCAAGGAGTCGGTAGAGTATATATAGTGGCGTACAGGTGTTGGACGCTGGCGTTTCTAGTTAGTTAGAGTGGCTTTCGGATCGATGTTCATTGATCGTTGAATGCTTTGTGGCTCCCGGTTGTTGAATTAGTTGATGTTTGGTTGTAGTTGCGAGTGCAGGGTCTTCGCCGTCGTCCACCACGGGGTCGGCGTGCAGCGGCAACGCCGTCCGTGTCTCCACCTCTGTAACCCACCTCAATGGCTCGGCGACAAGACGCGAGGTAACCTCTTCTTCTACGACGATCGTCACTTCTACCAAGTCGTTTATCCAGCAACGGGTCGAGAGGCTCTACGGACCCGGGGCTCTCGCCCAGGGCTTCTTCCGACGTACACGACAACTCGACAATGGACAACCGGTAATGTGTCCCTTTATATATCATTCATTATCTTTTTACTTTACCATACAGGGTATGAAAAAAGTAGTTTTTTCCTTCTTTTTTTTCGAAATATCTCAAAAACGGCTGAAACTATTTTGATTAAAAAAATTGAGCGAAACCATGGCATTTCTACAAAAATGGCGCTCTACAAAAAAGCTCTAATAAGTGGACATCGAAAAAACTATATTTTTCGAGATAATAATTGTTTTGTCAAAATGTCTGTCAGTTAGTCTGTCTGGTTGTCCGTTAGTCTGTGCGTTACCAGATGTTGTGGACGAGCTACCTCAAAAACTAGAGTGAATATTGAAACCAAATTTCACACGTAGTTTTGGTCCATTGAGATTAAGAGCTGATTAGATTTTGGTGCATATCGAGGGGTGGGGGGGGGGGGGGGGGTTAAAAACTAAAAATATAGGCCATTTGAGCAAACTCAACCAAATTTTGAATACATAATCAGTGGGACACCAGAAGTTTAAAAATGCAAAAACTAACCGCCCAAAATGGGGAAGGGGTGTAGGGTTATAAAATGAAAATCTAGGCTCTTGTACCAAACTCAACCAAATTTTGTAAAGTGGTATCAGTGGGCCCCCAGGAGTCTAAAAATGGAAAAACTAACCCCTTCCCCTATATGATTATAAATAATTTTATTAAATATTATATATAAGTGATGGGCCAGGTTGTATGATAATGTCAAGTGGATGGCCACATCAGAACACGTCACCTTATTAATTCACATATTTTTTACTTTACCATACAGGGTAACGTCAAGTTTTATAATCGTGAATGAAAAAAGTGTTTTTTTTTGCGTCGTTTTTTCGAAATATCTAAAAAACGGCTGAACCTAATTTGATAAAAAAAAATTGAACGAAACCATGGATGCTGTTTGATCTACAAAAAAGCCCTAATGAAAAAATTATATTTTACGAGATATTAATTATTTTGTCAAAATATCAGTTTGTACGTTATCAAATTTTGTGGAAGGTGGAAGCGAGTTCGAGTTCTCTAGAAGTCATAGAAATAACCGAATTGGCGAATGCGTTTGTTTGGTTAGTATCTACTTTACTTGCGAAGGGGTGTTGAATGTTTGAAAATCGTGCATTTCACGCAAATGACGCTTTAATAGGGATGATTGATTTTATCTCGTCATAACAAACGCCATCGTAGTAGTTTTTAAGGAATTTGGTGTTGGTACTTGGTGAAACATTTTTTAAATTATTAGATAAAAAACACTTTCTGTTGCTCCTGACGATGGGTTAGCCACCCGAAATATATCTATCGAGATTAAAGTCTCTCCAAAAATATATTCGTTTTATTTTAATATCTTAATGTGAAACCTACCAAGTATTTTTTATCCAATAGCCATCGTAGTATCTCAAGAAGTCGAGAGCATCAGTTAATGCTGGATCTCCTATTAGTATAGCTTGCCTCTGATTATTACATATTTAATGCTCTGGTGATTGAGTTGTTCATCGTAAGAGAAATTTTGGCTAAAACCTCCTGTACATTCCGTTGAGATTTCCTCATTAAAAATGTGCATTCTAGGTCGTTTTAGCCGAATATTTTCTTTCGATATACACAGATATTATTCGAAGAGGATGAACTATACCTATTCTCGTAGGATGACATTTTTTGACTTTGTTACTTTTCAGTTTTTAGATATTTGACGTTTGAACGAGAAATTTTGTTATTTTTTAATAAAAAAGATGCAAGTATATAGCGTTACTCTTATATGTTGGACCATATTTCTAGTTTATTCTTTCTCCCTCTTTATTATTTCTTTACCTTTACAATGAGACAATGCTAGAAGTTTTTTTGGAGACTGACTGATATATTAATACCACAAGATTGGATGAAGGCAGTGCAGAAATAAATAAGAGACTACTTACAACAAATAATATTTATTAGAATTGTTTTTCCCTTATAATACTTTCCACCATCAATAGAACCGTTCTATTGATGATGAAAAGTCTTACAATATATACCAGCAAGCACTGAGAGAGGAGGCAAGAAGGAAGAGTACTTACTATATGCTTCCTTCATTGACCTTTTGAACCCTGAAGGAGGAAGATCCTCCGAAATATGGGTTTCAAAATAATATAAAGGGGAAAACATTTTCAATAAATATTATTTGTTGGAAGTAGTCTCTTATTTATTTCTGGACTGCCTTCATCTAATCCTAATAATAATAATAATGACTCCAAACCTTTCAAAAGGATTTCGAACACAACAAAATTGGAAAGCTAGTTTTGACGTCACCGTTGGGCACTCTTTGCCGAAATCCTTCTAGCTAAACCAATTTATGAGTAACTTAATCAAAACAATCAGATTAAATCTTGCCTCAAAATTATTTTTTTCTCCACCTTTCAGACATTTCTAAGCAAGAAAAAATGAACAAAAATTCAACATTTTCTCGAGAATATTTAATACTCCGATCCACACGGATTCTTCGACTGCCGAGTAAAACTTTTAATTTTTTCTAATTAGAAATACTATGAATTCACTGCTTCCACCGATTTCCTATTTTATATTCTTGATATCAATTTAACCAATAAATAAATTATTATTCTTAATAATAATATTAATAATATTTTCTATTGTTCTATTATATATATATATATCAATATATATATGTGGGATCGGATACACTAATCCCAGGCGTGTTCTTCTTTATCTGATGGAACTGGTTGTCTAGGGTATATTTATCAAATAAAAGTTCCACTTATAATACTAAATATATTTATTAACAAGTATATATACAAATGAATGATAACTTTTATTCGAAGGGCGTTAAATTATAAAGCGTAATAGTGTTTCATAAAAGTTGAGAGAGTACGTTTTTAGAAAGATGGAGGTGTTGTTGATTTGAACGTTGGGTAACTAATATATCGTGTATCGTTATGCGTATTCGTGTGTCTTGACTTGTTCGTCTGCTGGTCAAATTGCAAGTGTCGTTTGTGTGGAATGCCAAATACTCAGGTAACGGGGAAACTCGCGATATTCTTTAGGCTCACTTTCTCTTCAGAGAAATGGTCCTTGTCACAGGCTCTTTTCAACAAAACGTTCATTCACTGAAAAGGGCCTTGGTGCAAAAACCGCTAGGTGTGATTAAGAATGAAACATTAAGCATCAACACGATTTATTTATCGCCCACATATATATATATTGAATTGAATTTATGGACCGTGATGTCATAAGTAAACATGACCGCCAGTTAACGCCTGTAGGGTATTCCTCTTCTCTGCTTGAGAATACATTAGGTTGTATAAGTACTAGGCGCAAAATGTATTATGGTTAAAATTACATATAAATTAATCAAAACAATCAGATTAAATCTTAATTGAAAAGTTTTTGTTTTGCCGAGAGTAGCAGAGTTGTTGATTCACAAAAGAGAAACAAAGAGGTTGTCCTCTGCTTGATGCAAATAAACATATACACATATATATCAAGATGATATATCTGTATATATATTATTTATTTGTTTGAGACTATAGTTTCGAAGACTTGGTCTTCATCATCAGTCTTTCTTCAATTATAAATGTTTTCCATGGAGTCAATATCATATAGTCTCAAACAAATAAATAATATATATACAGATATATCATCTTGATATATATGTGTATATGTTTATTTGCATCAAGCAGAGGACAACCTCTTTGTTTCTCTTTGTGAGATTAAATCTTGCCCAAAATTATTTTTTTCTCTGAAAGACATTTCTAATTAAGAAAAAGTGAAAAAATTCAACATTTTCTTGAGAATATTCAATACTTCGCAAGGAATCTTCGACTGCCGAGTAAAACTTTTTTATTTTTTTTAATTAGAAATGCTTCCACCGATTTTATATTCTTGATATCAATTTAACCAATCAAATAAATTATTATTATTAAGAAGAAAAATTAAAAAAATCACACAAAAACGTGCACATAATTCCCATTATTATCAATTTTAATAAATGTGAAATAATAATTAAAATTATAAAATAAGTTAATATTCATTTGATTTCCATTGCAATAGATTATTCAAAAATTATTATCAACTTTTATATATCCATTTATTGATTATTTTACCAAGAAAAATAAAAATAAAAACATACCGACGAGGATGGGATTCGAACCCACGCGTGCAGAGCACATTGGATTAGCAGTCCAACGCCTTAACCACTCGGCCACCTCGTCCTGATACCAGAAGGCTTTTTATTCTCCAGGGGGAATTTCTACGCAACTGCGGAGGATGCTCGAGGGCGCAAAAGGAGGGGATGAATGGTGAGGGGTGGAATTCAAGAAGGGAAGGCTACAAAGGGCAGATGAAACAAACAGGTAGCCGACACAACCACTTACCCACTTGATCACTTCATGATTTATTAAAAAATTTAGGTAAAATCAAAAAAAAATATATATATAATTTTACAAAAAACTTTATATGACCTTTTTAGTGGTCCTCAATGTAATTAATTAGAATATTAAATTTCATCAAAATTGGTTTAGTCATTTTCAAGATATTTAGAAAAAATTAAAAAAGTACTGAAATAAAGTACTAATGTTTGTGGATCGATATGTAGGTACCAAAAACTAATCATCGCTTCATTTTGTTAAAGTAATGGTAGGTTTTCAATTTCATTTCAATCGGTGCAACGGTATGGAAAAAATCGTGGACGAAAAAACGATAACATACATCCATCCACCCGCACGCACTTCCTGAAAAAATCGCACTTTTTGGCCTCTCGACGAGACCACATGTACTTTTTGGCCAAACCGTCACGGGCTACAATTCAACCTAAATGAATACTACAATTTGTGACTTTAATTGAGACCATGGGTTCCGTAGTTTTTACCTGAGAATCCTTTGAAATCGCGCTGGCCGCGAGACCGATTACAATACTTTACCCATTTTTCGCATTGAATAAAGTATAAAAAAAATAAAGAGTGGAAATTTCAGGCCATTTAACTTTTCACTGAATGATTTGAGTTTGGAAATCGAAACCTGCTCGAGGTACAGTTTATTAATACAAACTTGTCCGCCAAATTAGCAAATTAGTTAAAATCATTCGATAGCTCGACAATTCAATATTTTATTCTGATTTTCTGGATTTTAATCGGAATTTTTGAAGTTAGAAAGTCTAAAATCTAATCACTTTTAAGTAACGCAAGCATTTTGACACCATGACGAGCTTTCTACGAGTTATCATTATTAAATTATTCTGGGCAACACATTCCAGAGGGACAGACAGACAAACCAACAAAAATTCATGTTTCGAACATTTTTAAATCCAGATAAACATGCCGATTAAAAAATAATATTTGATAAAAGTATGGAATGTTGGAAAAATATTAGTTTGAAGGATAAAAATATATAAGTAAATAAGTTAGTCACGTAAAAACTTCATTCGTTCAATCTACCCTCTTATTTAATAAATCAATCCCTAAGCTATTGGATGCCAGTTTTTTTTTTTTTTTTTTTTTTTTTTTTTTTTTTGGCTTTTCGGCCCTTCTAGCCATAAGCCTAATTACGATACTAGATATATTTTTAAAATTTGTCTCTACCCCCGGGGGTCAGATTTTGGCTGGCTGCCTCGGAGTCGGATTCGAACCCGGGTCTCCTGGTTAGCTCGCTGTCACGCTACCGACTAGCCTATCGACCCCCCTTGGATGCCAGTTGTTGATTTTCTTTGTCTTCGATCCATTTCCAGCCTTGTTGATTAATTTCTAATACTTATTAATATATCAGCCGCTCTGTAATTCTCTCCGATTTTTTATACTAAAAGACTATAAGAAAAAGCCTTATAAAATCAACTGGTGTGTGGACCACAAGACCTTCACTTACAACCTCCCCTTCTTTGAAATCTCCTAGCAATTTTCTCCATTCATATTAGCCCCCTTCTAGTATTTCAATCAAGATAATAAATAAAACAATATAACTTGCGATTAAAACAAAATCGTAAGATTCGTATTTGAAAAAAATAAAAACCACCTTAATCCTTAAACAAAGAACTAGGAACAAGTGGTATGTCGATTTAGAAGAAAAACGTTATACCTGATTCCTAGCTTAAGTTTGCTCTGTGATTTACTGATGCTGAGATCTATAAGTGAAAGTAAAAAAAAGTGTTCTAATATGACATTTAGGGAAAGCGGTGTTGGTTTATAATGAAACATATTAAACACAGGAGTTTTTTGACGGGTTATAGCTGTGTTTCACACTCTTTGTGAAACACCACTATAACCCGTCAAAAAACTCCTTGGTTCTACTATGGACCCAATATACGGGAGCTAGCTAGTTTTAGTCAAAACCAATTCGATTTTGTAATAATAGAGTTCTATTTTACGTTGGAACGCAACTTTAATAACTAGGGCTGAGGAGTCGATAAAATAAATATTCGATTTTAACTCTGAGTGACTCCTAATAATTTTATTAGTTCAGCTCCGACAACGACATAATTAAAAACTTGAGTCTGAATTCACTATTTTTACAAAATTGAAACATGTACTTGTAGTTGAAATTGGCATATTTTCTCCTACCCCACTGAACAGAAACTCGTTCTTCAACTCTTGAATCCTAGTAAAATCTAAAATTTTTCCAAAATAACAATTTTAAAAATAATTTTATTATCTTCGGGAACTAAGCACATTTAGCCAGATCTATTATATACAGTGTGTCAATTTGAAAACTCCCCACCACTAGTATCGCTAAACTGGCAAATTATTGCAAAAATCGCTGAGACACGTCAAATTTCTATTCGAGGGGAAGAATTTTGACGTATTAATTAGACACCCCCTGTCCTTCCCCCCAGAGCCCCCCCCCCAAAAAAAAAATCTTAAATGAGTGAGACATCATTTTGAAGGGCTTTTTTATTCTTTACATTTTGGTGTGCCAATTTTTAAATTTTAGTGCTGCGTTGCCAAGTTAGGCGTCTTTTAATATTGCAAAATAAACTAAATTGAAAACAACAAAGTCAAAATTTATTTCTTTATTTAGTTTTGGAGTTTTCAAATATGACTTTGTTGTTTTTCAATTTAGTTTATTTTGTCAATATTCAAAGACGCCTAACCTGGCAATGCAGCACTCAAATTTAAAAAATGACACACTGAAATCTAGAGAATAAAAAGCCCTTCAAAATGATGTCTTACTCGACCCCTTTCCCATTTAAGATTTTTTTTTTTGGGGGGGGGGGGCTTTGGGGGGCAGGGGAGTGAAGGGGGCGATCTAATTTATACGTCAAAATTCTTCCCCCTCGAATACAAATTTGACGTGTCTCAGCGATTTTTGAAATAATTTGCCAGTTTAGCGATACTAGAGGTGGGAAGTTTTCAAATTGACACACTGTATGTATTTGTGTGTGTTGTGTTTTTGTACTCAGTAATTGGTGTGGGTGTCAAATTATAGCCGGACTTTGCAGTGAGTGGAACTTAACTTAAATTCTTAAGCAGTCTTGACAATTTAAATCGACAAAAAATCATGTTTCGCTGCAAGAAAAAGTACAACGCCGGTTCTCAATCATAGAAGCCTATGTACGTAGATATGGCAATGATTCCAGCTTTATTGAAGCTGAAGCTTGAAAGCCCAAAATCTAATCAGTTCTCCATTTTGGAAATCATAACATTTTGACATCAGAACAAACTTTGAGGTTGTTCTCTTCTTGAGTGATCACAATCCAGACAGTCAAATGACTTTTCTCTACGTTTTAAATACTGTTAGCGCAAAAAAATATATGGAAAATTGTCGAGTAAATTCACCTCTAAATCCAGCAGAGCGAACCGAGTAATAATAAAAGCAGAATGCCATTTAAACAATCCCCCAAGTAGTTTGTGACGTCATGGTGCGGATGCTGAACAGTATGAGCAAAATAAAAACTGGTAAAAAGAAAAAAAAGAAACATTTTTTCCTAATAATTATTATTTATACGGAGGCTCATAAAAATCCTGTTGAATAAATCAAAATTTGAATTGATGATTGCAAGGTAAGAGTAACAGCCAGCAAAAATCAGACTGATGACATCAGCGTCAGGTCAAGCAGCTCCTGCTCGAGAGAAGGCGGCGAGATAGGAACGATGCTGATAATAATTTGATTGATGTCCGCATTAATTGGATTAAATTAAATAGAGAGGGGATGGATTAATCGAGGACGAGGTGGCCGAGTGGTTAAGGCGTTGGACTGCTAATCCAATGTGCTCTGCACGCGTGGGTTCGAATCCCATCCTCGTCGACCTCTTTTGGTCTTTTTGAAACTAGGGGTTACTGTCCGTCGTTTATACTATATATATTTATCTAGATTAATTTGTAACAACGCTTAGAGAAATTTCTCTAAAAAAATTACCCTCTTGCCTAGAATCGAACCGACGAAGTCTTGAACTATGGTCATCAGCTCTAACCACTAGACCAATGTCACATTAATATTTATATCTTGATTTCTTTTACTAAAACTATATATTTTTGATTTAGACTTTGTGTCTAGATAATATTGTATTCATTTGAACTCGAATGAAAATGAAAAAACACCAATAGATTTTAAATTAAGAAACATTAAATATATATTAATTAACGAGGCAAATTTGAAATATAATTAAAACTGATGGCTCCAATCGATTTTTCATTAACCAGGCAAATTTGAAATATATAAATTCGAATTTTGAAATGAAAGACTCCAATTCATTTTAAATTAAGAAACATTAAATATATTGATAATTGTTCCTCCCCCCCCCCCCCCCTCGCCACTCAAAAATTAAAGATGCGAAACTTTTAAGAGACGATGTATTTTCGGTAGTTTACGGGTATACATTTGGAGTGTGGTTTTTTAAGAGGAATACAATTTTTGGACCGAGACGCTGCCCGCCAGGTCACCGAGCTTCATTGTCCTTTGTGAACTCCTGAAGATGGGTTTACACCCCGAAATCTATATTGAGTCGTGCTAAAAAATCATCTGATCTTTTATTTATGTGAAACCTACCTACTATCTTATATTTAAAAAAAAAATTGAAAAAGTTGCAAAAAAACATTTTTCAAAAATTTTTCTTTACTTTATTTAATATGTTTCACCAAGAACCTACACCATTCTCCCTTAACTTATGTGTTGTATTCACCACCTCGGGTTCGTTTTCCAAATTATATATAATTAAAATTATTTATCTCGGATCTAATAGATAACTAACTCTCGTGATTTCCTTATCACAAAGGTACTTTAATTCCTTTTCTGATTAAACACAGAGATGATACTTTTGTAAATAGGTATTACATAATATACAATATCTCATATATATACCCCAAAAAAATGCAAATTTTTATTTAAAACACTCCCACTATAAATGCTTTGTTTTTATAGTTCTGTTCTCTATAGACAACTAGCTGACGCCCGGCCCTTCGGTCCGGCGTCACCTAGCCCCTGGCGGGGACGTCTCGTTTTATGGTTAAAATTTATATAGATAATAGCTTACCCAACCACGCATTGCTGTGACTGACTATTGATTTGATCAAAAATTTAAATATATTTAAAAAATAATAATAGTTTTGAAAATAAATTGAAAATGCAAATAATTATAGAATAGGTATTAAAACAGTAAATGAATTATATACCTATTACTTGTCAAAATTGTTTCCTTTTAACCAAAAATAATATTGACACTTGAAAGATTTCCAAAAAACTATTATCGGCCATCTTGTTTGTTTGCTTTCATCCCCCCAGAGAGGCGCTGGCGTTGTTTCTTCAGAAAAAATTACATCCCACAGGTGTGATATCTATAAAAACACTATATATATATAAAAACACTCGTGTATTTGAATGTAATGTTGTGTGAAAATTTCAAAGAAATCGGTGAAGAACTTTCGGAGATTCTTAAACGTATCACTTAAGCGTAACAGTACATTTTTATTTATATAGATATGCAAGGGTAAAATTCAATTTCTAATCAATGAAATTTACAAGGTACTCATTAATTTAATTTGGAATAAATTTTCTTTAGTTTTTATTTCATGTGCATTTATGAATGAAATAATTAATGAACGATAGGGCCAATAGAAAATGGAAGTGAACGCTCTTCCACTCCAGATGGTCTGTTGCGATCTGTTTCTAATCCGCCCACGAGAGCCAGGCCAATAGGAATGCAGTTTGCTGCAGGTTGAACTCTAACTGCAAGTGGGCATCGCCCTCACTCTTTCTTTCATTCGATTTTTTTATTTTATTTTATTTTATCTTTTTGTACGAACCCAGCCAAAGATTCGTTCGATATAACTCTAGTGACAGTCGCATAGGGACTTCTCAATTTTAAAACACACCTCGCTCCTACCACTCTTTTTTTCCCCAGTACCGACAATGTCGTTAAATTTGAATGAGTATAGCTGTTAATAGCTTTATTCGTTTTGGATGCCTTGGGCGCCCTTATGTCAGCCTCAAGTCACTAACCCATATTCGTTTAGGAATACCAACCGACTTGGTGTGCCCCAGCCCTATTCGTTTCCCTATTCTCCCCCTTCGTTTTCCTAAACGAATATGGGTTAGTGACTTGAGGCTGACATAAGGGCGCCCAAGGCATCCAAAACGAATAAAGCTAATATTAGCTTGGTAATAAAGCGTTTCAACTATAATTAACTCAACAATTAATCTCAGTGGAATACATTCGAGATCTGGTGCTACTGCTCAGAATGATTTGAATATCCTAGATATACATGAAACAAATGAAAACTTCCTTCTTAAGCTACCTAAATAAATAATGATAGAGAGCGCACCATCGTCAAACGTCCAAAACTGGAGTACTTTGGACATATTGTCATTCTTATGTCCAAAACCTCGAATGTCTAATTTTCCCATTTTTTGGGGTCAATTAAATTTTCTAATAACATAATTCATTTAAAGATGTTGCACATTTGTGGTTTTATCATAAGGGTGACTATATGCTACTCGGACCCAAATATAGATTATTGCAAACCATCATGCAATTCATGTACCTATAGAGGGCAAGCGAATAATTTTTACAATGTTTTTTTTTATTTTAATGATATTGATGTGAGAAAAGAGATACACCAGAAGGTGCATCACCTAAAGGCCTGTATGGAATGGCTCCTCCATCGTAAAAGAACAGAGTAGAAGGAAAGAAGCCGGGATCACGAGCCAATCTCAGAAAGTTAGATATGATCCAATTTACTAAGTTTTTTAAGGGCTTCGGGCAGTGGTAAATTCTCCGTGCGATAAATTAGGTTAAATTGATTAATGTGATTAATTCTTTGCTGGTTTAAGTGTTATAAAATAAACCGCATTTTGCATTGTTTAAAATATTTATTAGAAACATCATTAAATATACATAAACATAAATACACGACGTTTCGATCGCATATGTAGCTTATAGCACTTAATAGGTATTTTAAAATTCTCTTAAAATGTTTGCTAATATTTTTAATTTTAATTTTTAATCGATCACTAATGATCCTAAAATGTCGAAGAAGTTTCTAACCCCTAAAATTTTGCAATCATTTTTTATATAAATTTATAGAAATTCCTGGAAGTAGTTTAGTGTAAATACATTCGATTATTTTGACTGGTCTAAAATAATTAATTAGTTTAGATGAAATATAAAAACAAAGTACGCAACCCAGTTTCCCACGTATTCGGTCTTTTCTTTGAGTTATTTTGAATTTATAGTAGAAAAGTCAACAATTCGACTTCGAATTTAAATCTTTACGCTACTTACCCTTAAATTTTACCATATTTTTTGCAAAAGCCTTGATATGATTCATTTTTATAAATTGCAAATTTATCAGAATACATATAAGAAAAGTAAAGTTTGTAAGTAAGCTTCAGAGAGAGGTAAACTCACATCATGATTTTTTCAAGATATTTTTAGGAATATTTTTTTAATTCTACATAAAATACTTAATTAAAACAAAGTAGGTAAAATACTTGGAGAAATAAAATTTTATTTTCCTACTAAAACTGAATATATATAATGGGGGACCCTTTGTAAAATTTTATAGGGAATTATAATTTTTAGGAATCTCAATTTTTTCATTTTCATATATTATCCTATACTACTAAAGCGCATTTGTGCCTGCCTCTGTATGTACCTACCTATGTACCTATGTCCGTCCACCCAGGGGGTGGGATGTGTAGGATCCGGGGGTGGGGGTTGGCAGGTACTAAAGGGTATTTCTTTTTGTGTCTGTACTATATCCAGGGGGCTACTAAAGTGCATTTGTGCCTCTATATATACCTATGTTTGTCCGTCCCCCAGGGCGTGGGGATGTGGGGGTCCAGGGGTAATAAAGGGCATTTCTCTCTGTAATCTGTACCTATATCACATACTAATAAAAAAGTCATGTGTGCCTGTGTCTGTATGTACCTATGTATCTATGTCCCCCAGGGTTTGAAAGGTGGGGGTCAGGGCGGGGATTGGGGTCCAGGGGATAGATGGGGGTTCGGGGTGTAGGTTTACTAGAGAGGAGGGTGATCAGAAGTGGGGCAGATGTTCCGGGGTTTGGGAGAGAGGCGGTGGGATGGTGAGTGTTCAAGTTGCGGGGGTCAGGGGACAAAACCCCGTGGCTAGCAAGAGGCCCACCGAAGGTGGGCATTGCAGCTAGTATATAATATACTATAATTGATTGCCCGGTCTGCTGTCTATGTACAAATAGAGATGGAATTGATGAATGTCAGCGTTAATTGAATTAATCGGAATAGAGAAAAAAGAGAAATGATAGATTAATCGAAGACGAGGTGGCCGAGTGGTTAAGGCGTTGGACTGCTAATCCAATGTGCTCTGCACGCGTGGGTTCGAATCCCATCCTCGTCGACTTGGAATCTTTTTGGAACTTTTATAGACCAATATAATATATAGAGCAGAGTTACTCCCTATAGTAGACCCCATAGTTTTCTATTTGCCTAAAACAGAGGTTTCCAATCTTTTTAAGATGATGTACCGAAATGTAATAGACCATGTGGTGGCGTACCAATATTTTTAGAAAAACGTGTGCTAGAAAAAATTTCCTAAATTCTCAATTGATGACCTTATTTTAGGTAAATGTTTTGGAAATATCGAATGCAAATAGCATTTGTAATAAAAATAATTTAATTTGTAAATACTTTTATTATACTAAATATAAATGTACTCTATATCCATCATAGTTAGATATAATAATAATTCTAATTATTGTAATTATTGTGAGAGATGTGCCTCTTTACTTTTCACCAGTGTAGAAATATCTTGTTCAAATTTGATAGAGATAAGTTATTTGTGAATTTGTTACAAACACATGTAATTTTATGACTATAAGGCCCGGTTGTATGTCGCAAAGTAAATGCTTTTTATCACTAACCAAGGTAGATTGTAAATGGAGCCACTGGGATGGCCAATCAGATGACAGCCACTGAATGTGCCTGTCATCTGATTGGCCATCCCAGTGCCTCAGTCACCATCTACCTTGGTTAGTGGTAAAAAGCATTTACCTTGCGACTACAACCGAGCCTAAGTCGCGTTGTTACATACAACCGTAGAAAGAAAAAGTATTCGGATTAAAATAATACAGAAAATACGTTCGGGTTTGATGATGTATAAAAATATTGTTTTCATTTTCATTTCATTCACTTATTGGGTACCTGTAGCAGGACATTTACGTACCACAGTTTAGGAACCACTGGCCTAAAAAATCTTATGAAATTAAATATAGATTACGCTAAATTTTTGTAAATATCTAAATAAAATACCTGCGAGTGCCCATTTCCCAATCCTGTACAGAATTGCCATCCCACGTATCGAAGGACCAACAACTTATAATCACTGTATTTTAAGTTTTGATTTGCTCAATAAATACACTTTTCATATAAAAAGTTTCATAATTGTAATTTAGAAGTAGAAACTACAAGTAATCATTTTGCATCACTTTCGCTTCTAAGTCCCGGAATTTGTACAATTTGGCCATTTTCCTCATATCGACTATTTTTTGAATTTTTCTCCCCCAAAACGAAAGCCTTTATCGAAATAATTATTTACTAGAAGATAGAATATATAAGGTGGCGAACAATTTAATTTGGAATCAAAATACTTCAGACGTTAAGCGTGTGGGATCTCCACATAAAATATAGAAAATGAAGCCTTAAGCTTGAAACAAAATCAATCGTTTTCTGGCAAGATTGTTGGGAACTTGCACAGCTTATTAAAAAAAAACTTTTGTGCCAAATTTCAGCTTATCACTGTTCAATAACTTCACATATAACGATTCGATTCAGCATTTTTCATTTTGCTAGAAAGCTCAAAATCTATTCACTTTTTTACAATGGAATTATAAACATTTTAATTGAAAAGTTTTTGTTTTGCCGAGAGTAGCAGAGTTGTTGATTCACAAAGAGAAACAAAGAGGTTGTGCCTCTGCTTGATGCATCAAGCAGATGACAACCTCTTTTTCAACAACTTCCCAAAAAGTTCGTTCCTCCAAAATATCATGCCAGATTCTAAAAGGTAATAGTGTAATATTTGGTCTAGGTCTGAGGAAGATCTTAGAATTTTAACATTTCTCCCACCCCTTTCCCCGCCCATCCATTTTTTCTCAGTGTCCTAAAGAGTATTTGTGCAAAAGACCCTAGAATTCTTATTTTTCACACGCCCCTCCCCATTTTTATTTTGGATCTGGGGACATCAGTTTTTACAGTACCAACTTTTAAGTTTCTTTAGAAAATGTGTGTCTCATTAATTCATATTTTAAAGCTCCTTTTAAGAAAGTTTCTAAATACAGTAAAGATAATTTATTTTGAAAAATGTTTTTTTGGAACTTTTTTCAAAAATTTCTTAAATATAAAATACTAGGTAGGTTTCACATAAATAAAAGATCAGATGCTTGTTTAGCACGACTCAATATAAACTGCTGCGCAAAATTATCGCATCACTATTAATTTTACTAATAAATATAATAAACTTGTATTGTCTTTCATATTAAATTGATAAAAAATAATAAAAAATGATAAATACTCATATTAATAACAATATTTTCATCTTTTAATCAATAAAAATAAAAAAACCCAAAAACTTGAAATTACTTACATTTGATGAAAATGAGGAAAATTTAAAAAATGAAATTTAACTAATTTTATTAAATGTTTTGATTAAAAAACAGTTTAGCAATATCTTGTAACTCCTCCTCTTGCTCTTAATACCTCTTGGATTCTGTTTGGCATTGAGAGAATTAAATTTTGTATTTCTTCTTGGGAGATGTTCTCCCATTCCTCAATTGATGCCATTTCCAATTCTCCAAGTGTCCAATCAGGTTGACTTCGTGTTCTTAGGCGTCTCCCCATTATGTCCCATAAATGTTCAATAGGATTGAGGTCAGGACTTCTTGCAGGTAATGACAGAACAGATATACCACGACATCTTTTAGGTATTCTTTTACTGCATGAGCAGTATGAGGACGAGCATTATCATGTAAAAACTGAAATCTTTCTCAAATTAAAGGAGCAAAGGGCATTACATATTGCTCTAGGATTTCTCTCATGTACCTTTCAGCATTCAGAGAACCTCCAGTTACTCTATGAAGTTCCGCACGGGCATCGAAATTTATCGCACCCCATACCATAATGGAACCTCCTCCAAAACTTACTCTTGGTGAGATGTTACACTCTGAATATCTCTATGCTGGTCTTCTCCATACCCTTTCCCTTCCATCAGGTGAGTGTAGGGCAAACCTGGATTCATCTGAAAACAAAACTCGTCTCCAATCATTCAATGTCCAATTTGCATGTTGTTGAGCAAATCTCAGTCTCGAAATTCGATGAGCTCTGGTTAAAAGAGGACCTGTTGCTGGTTTCCTTGATTTAATTCAACTTCATGAAGGCGTCTTCTTACTGTAGGAACCAGAAATTTGGGTGTTTCGAGCATTTTCAACATGCCTCTCAACTGGCTGCTTGTGAAAAAGCGATTTCTTAAAGCAGCAAGTTTAATAAATCGGTCATCCATCTGATTTGTACTTCTTGAGGGGTATTGTCCAGGTCTTCTTGTATGATTTCCAGATCTCTCTAAACCTTTGAAGAACTCTGGATACACTTGATTGATTAATCTGAAGGCGTCTTGCAATTTCACGTTGGCTCAACCCTTCTTCAAATAATGTTATGATCCTAACAGAGTCATGTTCCGATAAATGGTAATTACGATTCATTTTTATTAGAGTTTTATTTTAGAAATCAATATGGGATTATTTTATGAAAATTTGAAGTGATTGGTAATGCAAAGAAAAATGTTTGAGCTAGAAAATTGTTTTAAAACAATGATTAAAATAAACCTAAGAGAACCAATTCGTTTAAGAGATTTTATTTCAATAAAAGATAATATTTTATTTTAATTATTTTTATTATTTGAGTATTTTGTTATTATTTTGATGATTATGATATTTTATTTTGTTATACAAAGTTATTTAATTTGATAAATATTTGATATTTTAGTAAAATCAATGGTGATGCGATAATTTTGCGCAGCAGTTGATATCCCAGTAATTAATAATGATATTTAATTATACTCTAGTCATCGATATTAATTCGATTTTCCCCCGTGTTGGTTTCGCGATCGTTGCAAATCAGAAGGGGAGGGATTTTAAACGCGGTTGCGCAGATGGGGTCTCCGCCCCCGCAGTTGTCTTAGGTCAGGCGAGTGGCGGATTCCCAAGGACCGGCGACTAGAGATCTCGAACAGTTGGCTTGTGACTCGTGACAGTTTGAGAGTGATGCGGTCTCTCCACAACCAGTGCCAGTGTCAGTGTCAGTGCCAGTGCCAGTGCCAGTGGTGTTCCTACCCTCGCATGTGCCATGTTCTTTCTCTCGACAGTGCTCGCACACGCGTGCACCTCGATTACCAACTGGTATTCGGTTAGTCTCTCCTCTTCTTATTTCTTCACAAATCCACTTTAAAAACCTTTACGTTACATATATTTTAATTCTAATCGGATAAAAAAGTGTAAACTTTATCAAAACACAGTACACCGTCCCCAAATCTTAGTAATTTGGTAATTTTTAGGGTTACATTCAAACGAGGCCCTAATCCCTCTTCGTTTATCTGTAAGAGCTATGCAGCTCGTAAACTATTATAAATAAGATAAAGTTGAAGTTTACAAGTTATACCTATGTATTGTTTTTCCCCGAAATCAAAAATAGTAAAACTTGAATCAAATCAATTTGGGAAGGTCAAATTTTTTGTGAGGTCAAAAATAGAAAATATTTTTATTAAATGATCTGAGTTTTACTTATAAAGATATTTTTAAGTGAAATTTAGCATCGGCGTCCGCAGAAGGGGGCAAGAGGGTGCACAAGCCCCCCCCCGGGATCGAATAAAAAATTCTGTAACAGTCCTGACTTCAGGCCCGGCCTCACTAAACTATGATTAATATTGATTAATAATATTGATTAATAATAATATTGATACCGTATTTGTTTTTGTATTTAAACTCTATCTACTATATTAGTAAGGTGACCAACTATACTCATTTACTGAGTTTTGTACTCTTTTTTCGCAAATCGTACTCTTTTCAAATCCTGTACTCTCAAAGTACTCATTTGTATAATTTTATACTCATTTGTATTTCTAAAACATTTTTTAGATTATTTTATATCAAATGCCATCAATACAGCATCAAGTTCAATGTCAATAGATGTGGAAGTAATTATTACAAATATATATTTATATTTCAATCGGTTTACAGTACGGGTAGCAAGTTTGAAAGAATTTTGTGAAGAGGCTGGTGTTCAATACAAAAAACTGCTTGGTTATTCCAAAGTCAGATGGCTTGCTTTAACTCCAGCATTAGAACGCGTTTTGCAGTTATATGATCCACTACGTTCATATTTTTTAAGCCTTGACAAATGTCCTACAATTTTGAAGAAATTCTTTCAAAACGATATGTCAGAACCTATGCTTTATTTTATTCACAGTCAGGCGTTGTTGTTTCATAAAATTACTCTAAAAATTGAAGGAGATAAAATTTCAGCAGCAGAAGTTTGTATTATATTAAACGATTTCATACTGCAATGTAAATCAAGATTTAATGATGGATTTTTACCACTAATTCTAAAGAATAAACTGACCGTTTTGGAAGATTCCAATCCCGGAATAAAAAATGAATTTTTAAAAGAAGTTAAAATTTTTTATAAAATTTGCTATGAATATATCGAAGAATGGATAGTGAACTTTAGAGCATTAAATTGTTTCAAATGGACCCTTCTAAATAGTAAAATTGAATGGAAAGAAGTTTCTTCAGCAGTCGAATTTGTAATGAAGGAAGTAAAAGATATTGTTATTAATGACAATTTTCTCTTTGAAGAAATTCGATGAATAAATTTATATTTAAATGAAGAAAAAATTGAAGAAATGGAACGATGAGAAAATAGAACTTGACAAAAGATGGGTAGAAATCTTTCGGCATTTTAGAGTAGAACATATCCCACATGAAAATTTAAAAGTTTTAATAGAAATTTCCTTATGTTGTCCAGGCACTAATGCTGCTGTTGAAAGGGTATTTTCACTAGGGAATGATTATTGGAGCAGTGAGAAGTCGCAACTTTCTGTAAAAACATTATCTGCCGTCTTAACAGTCAAATTTAATATGCAAAATGAAAGTTGTTCGGATGTGGCTACATTATTAGACGAACATCCTCATTTAGCAAAAAAATCCACTCCGAAGAAAAATATGTTTTTAAAAGAAAATAAAGTTTTTATCGTTTTTTCTTCTTTTTTTTCACCTATGAAATACTTGCAAAGTGTACTCTTTTTGAACAAAAAATAGTTGGTCACCTTAATATTAGTGTATTTTAACTCAAAAAATTTAATATTTAAGTAAAAATTTAATAATGTTGAGTGGATGTTGATGAGGCAGTCCAAAGAAAGAAGATAATTTATACTATCTTTTTATTTTTATTCAAAAAGCGACGTTTCGGAGGCTATTCCCTCCTTCTTCAGAGTTTTGAAAAGTCAGTGAAGGAAATCCACTGTGACATTCTTTCTTTGGACTGCCTCATCAACATCCACTCAACTTCACTTATCAGTCCGTCTCCAAAAATTACTCCAATCTTATTTAATAATAGCTTTATTCGTTTTGGATGCCTTGGGCGCCCTTATGTCAGCCTCAAGTCACTAACCCATATTCGTTTAGGAATACCAACCGACTTGGTGTGCCCCAGCCCTATTCGTTGTCGGTTGGTATTCCTAAACGAATATGGGTTAACGACTTGAGCTGACATCAGGTATCAAGACGTCTGAATAAAGCTAATGTAATTATTTGTTTTCAAGCTTAACTTTTTCTGCGGAATAAGTCTTAATTTCTTGTTAAATTTTTTCCTTTAAAATGACTCTATAAATGGTCATTTTTAGGTTATTTTTGTACCTGCCGGCTTTCCTAAAAGTGGCTTATCTTAAGAAAAAATCACCAATTTTTTCTTTCTATTCTTATCAACATCAAATAAGAAATAATCTGATATTTCAAGCATTTTGGAAGAAATATAATGTACAAAACCCTTGATATACGAGTCCGACTCGCATTTGACCAGCTTGTTTTTTCTTAGAAAACGTTTAAGCTAGAAAGTTGCAATTTGGAATAATTATTAATACAAACTTCAATGACAATTTTAACTTCTCTAGTTTCCCATAAAAGAATTCGATTTTTTATTCTGATTTTCCTCATTTTTTAACTTGAAGTTCTGTAGCTAGAAACCCAAAATGTAAATATTCCTTCATTTTAGAAATACAAACTTTTTACTACCAGAACGAACTTTATATGACTTTGTTTTTGAGCTTTCGTGGCTCTAAGAATGCAGACTAACACACAGGTTCAGACAGATAAAATAATACTTGAATATGATTTTTCTCCCCCTATCAGACATTTTTAAACACAAAAAAAAAAAAAAATAATAAAAAAAATTCAGTTCATTTAATACTTCGGCCTGCAAGGCAAACTTCGCCTACCATGCTTACCTAGTAATACTAATTGAAATCATAAGAAAAACTTATTTAATTAATAATATTTTCAAATATTATTTTATTTCAGTATTAATGGAAACAAATAGACCATTTCTATTTCGAATCTATTTTGATTTCAAACATAAAAAATGAATAAATATATTATAAATAATTAAAAATTCATGAAATTTTTTATTTACAATTTACCTAGGTAGTTTTGCCCTTATTGGGATCATCAGAAATTTAAATCTTTGAATATTATTTATTTCGATTATCGCATCGAATACCAGCAGAAAAACAAAAAGGGAAATATATTTCTGTTGCTACTTGTTACTAAGTTGTTTTTCGAATGTTTAAAAAAATTGCTTTATTTCAATGATATTATTATATAAGTTTAATTTCATGTCAGAAGGGCTACACCCACTTTGAGGATCGAACCCAAATACCAAAACGCCATCTCCGCAATCGGGGGTTCTTTCAGATGAATCACCTCCGACATATTATTGTCTTAATAGCGTTTTTAGCACTTGGGATCGATTTCCCTGGGAAGCAGCCATTTGGATATATAATCAAACTTAGTTAATAGAGTAAGGTGTGTAGTTCAATAGTGAATGAAATAAAACTCAAAGAGGTTTATACAAACTCAATATATTTCGGATTATTAGTCCATCATCAGGAGTTTACAAGTTAACAAGGTATTAACTTGTAAACTCCTGATGATGGACTAATAATCCGAAATATATTGAGTTTGTATAAACCTTTTGAGTTTTATTTCATTCACTGTGAAACTACACACCCTTTACTCTATTAACTAACATCATGTTTCACCTAAAACCTACACCACTTTCCATAAGTAAAAAATAATCAAACTTATCTATAAAATCTTTGACAATTTAAATTTCAAATTAAACCACCCTTCCATGGTAAAGCTCTAATCAACTGAGGTACTGATCTGCAACCCAAACCAAAGAAGATAGTATTTCATCTCATTTTTCATTTATTTATTCTCAGGGCAAATTATGTATTATGTATTAAACTATAACCTTCGTAACTGATCATCTTAAATTTAAAATTTTCTTAGTTACTGGTGCCTCAACCTTTGATTTCATAGACGGATGTTCTCTTTCTCTGCTGATCCTCTGTTAAATTTAAAGGCTTTCTTTATATTGTCCATCCAACTCCTTAGCCCCCGCGAAGTCTTTCTTCCCTGATAACCTGTCTCTCAGACCTTAAAGAGCTATTCTGCTTGACGTAGGTAGGTGGTCTGCCCACCTTTAGTCCTCTTGCTTTAATTTCTTCGACAATAAAACCTCTGTTACAAATCACCATGTGTTTATTTACTTATCATACTTAATGTGAGGAAGTATTAGTATTGTAATGGTACAGAAAAATAAATAATTTTTTTAATGATGTTGATGCAAGATAGGACAGATAAAAATGTGCTTTTCCTGTAGTCTAGGGTGCTGCTTGCCTCGAGAAAAGAAAAAGAAGAATTGAAATAAATTCCAGAGATTGAGTCGGAGTTGAAAGTACCTGTTGATACGGTTTTTAAAATACTGTAAGTTATATATCGCAGGAAAGACCGATTCGTGGAAGAGAGTTTCACTCTCTAGAAGACATAGGAATAAACAAGTCGACGAATTTATTTATTCGGTTAGTATCTAATTTAATCGCGATGTAGTGTTTTCATTGTTCGAAAAACATGTGTTTAGAGGGATTTTGATTTTATCTCATCAGGCAGAATTCATGGTAGTATCTATAAAAAAGGATAAGAGCTGAGACGATTCTACGATTAGCCAGGGAATATTTCACAGATATTTACGTTTCTAGGTCACCTGAGTCCAAAAAAGTTTTTACATTTATGTATTTCTATCTAAAGTAAAGAAAATTTTTGAAATTTTTTTTTAGAAACTATTTAAAATTTAAAATATAAAATACTAGGTAGGTTTCACATAAATAAAAGATCAGATGCATGTTTAGCACGACTCTATATATATTTCGGGGTATAAGCCCATCTTCAGGAGTTCACAAAGGGCATTGAATTACAAAAATACAAAAATGTTTTAGAAGTTTATTTCTCAAGAAATTAACTTCTAAAGTATTTTTGTATTCAGTGTCCTTTTGTGTCCCTCTGCGAACGCGTGAAGATGGGCTTATACTCTGAATTATATATAGAGTCGTGCTAAACAAGCATCTGATCTTTTATTTATGTGAAACCTACCTAGTATTTTATATTTTCGATTTTAAAAAGTTTCTAAAAAAAAATTCAAAATTTTCTTTACTTTATTTAATATCTATGTTTCACCAAGAACCTACACCATTCTCCCTTAACAAAAAAGTATTTCTACTGTCACTCTCCCTATAAATAAATGTATGGTCAAACGTGAAGTACATCCCATCATTAATTTCGTTTTAAAAACTGCAATTCTGCTATTCTCGGCAAGAAAATCTTTTCATATTAAATGTGCATGGACTCTACTTAAAATAACCATAACAATATCTCTATTTAGTTTTAAAATTATTTGGAAATACTGAAACTAAAAATACCAAAATCTAATAATTTCTTTGTTTTGAAAATAAACACATTTTTACATAAGAACAATCCTTCTAAGAGTTTACGAGTTATCGTCTCCATAAAAATTGGAAATTTTTGGTTGAATTCAATATTTCTGTCGCCCATAACTAGAATTTAAATGAAAAATGATTATATATACTATAGTACCCAAAATAAATCTTATATTATATTTTAAATTTCATATATATTCCCAGTAAGTACATATATTTTATAAAAAAATCTTATAATAGATAATAGTTCAATGATATTCATTCACTTCTTCGTATTAAAGTCTAAAGTTGAACATATCAATTAAAATAAATAAAAACGTGCATTTTTCTATAGGCTGTATGTATATTATGATTTGCAAAATAACTTCATAATAATTACTATATAGCGAGAAAGCTGGCTTCGGCGGCTTTTATCTTAACAAAGGGGGTTTTCCACCTTGACTCCCATGTTTAAATGTTATTTATTCATTATTTTTTTTTTATAACATATTTTTAACTAGAGAAACGAATTGTGATCGTTTTCTACTTTCCAAATTATCCCCTGGCACACCATTAATAACATGTATCTGGAATGGGGGAATGAATTGTAGAATGAATTTTGTAAGTTCAGAAATGACAAAATCCTAGTCTCTAGAAATCAAAGGGATAAACGAGTTGATGAATGAATGCTGTGTTTCTTCTAATAACACAAAAACAGTCTCACTCTTTCGCTTTTCTATAGATATTACTAAGGCGTTTGTTCTGACTAGATAAAATCATTAATACTCCTAAAGTCTCATTTACACAAACGTATTTAGCCAGATCGTTTATCGCTATAACTTCCAGAGACTGGAACTCTTTTCCTGCGTCCGTCTTTCTAGTGACAAATAACCTTCAATCTTTCAAGACATTCACCCACAAGTATCTTTAACTCCGAGCAAATCTCTGAAATTTCTTGTCCTTTTTTCACGATGCTACCCACCCTGGACTACGAAGGGGCCCCCAAGTATTCTCTTGAAACCTGGACGCAATTCAGAGACGAGCTATCAGACTGATAGGCGATCCTACATTAACTGGTACTCTCGACTCCCTAGTCCATCGTAGATCTGTCTCCGCCCTTTCCCTTTTTTTATAGATACTTACCATATGGCTTTTGTTCTGACGAAATTAAATCGATAATCCCACCAAGGGCTTCATTTGCGCGAAATACACGATTTTCTAAAACTCAACACCCCTACGCGCTTAAACTGGATACTAATCGAACAAACGCATTCGCAATTCATTTATCCCCGTGACATCTAGAGACTGGAACTCTCTTCCCCCGACCGTCTTTCCAGCAACTTATGACCTTCAATCTTTCAAGACCAGCATCCACAGATACCTTCGACTTCTACCCAATCACTAAATCTCCCCTTATCTTCACGTTACAAGGGTCCACCACGGACTACAGAGGTTGTACCTTCTTGGTGCAACTTCTTCTTGTATCGTATCAGTAAAAAAAAAAAAACTGAGATTTTTTGCAAAAAATTGCATTTTCAAATTTCAACCTCATTGCGACTCGGGTTTACCATTATCCAATTAATATGAAACTTTGTTTAAATTGTAGTAAATTTAATCTAGTTTTAAAATGTATAGAGGCTTCTTGTTGAAAACGTGCTCCTTCATGGTCAAAATGGGAAAAAATCGAAAAAGTGCGAGTTTTAGGGATATTCAAAAGTGATTCTGGGGGCTGTTTTTTGGATCCCGATTAAAAATCGAACTACTAGACCAATTTTGCATTTCTTTTTTTTAATCAACGCGAAAATTTGTCCTCTTTAATTTACTATAGAACGGTTATTTATAAAATATGAACTGTTTTCGAGTTATAGAAAACTGGAAAAAGTCCGAAAATTTCGAGGTTTTTCGGCCGCTAAAAGTTGTCCCCAAGACTTTCCAGGTCGCAAACGTAGATTTGGCATACACACACCATACCAAACGACCCTAAAAAATCTTTTTCCCGCAATTAATATAAGCTGAAACCCCACTATTTATTGGGCTATATGGGAAGATATTTTTTTTGATATCTACATTTTTCAATCTGTATTGATTTTTTAAGAATAAAATTAATCTCATAGCATAAATAGTTATTGAGATATTGACTCCATTTTTCTAGAGGGGCCAAGGAGTTTTGATGGTCACCAGGGCTTAACTAGGGAACTATTTCTTGTCTAGTCTAGTCTGCAATTATATGTTACTTGCATAGTGCAATTCCTTTTCTTTCAAAAAAAATAATAATAAATAAATAAAATAAAAATAAAATTAATAATTTAGAAATCACTATCTTACAAAGCCACGGAAGTACAAAAACATTTTTCTCAATTTTTGTAATTCTTTCAATAAATTATTAAAAAAAAATTTGTGCACTGTATACCTATAGAAGTTTATTAATTTGTGAATTAGTTAATTAATATTTAATATAAACTAAAACACCAATGGTTATCATTTTAAAGCAGTTTTTAAGTAAACTTTGCTCTTCTGTAGGAATTGCCAAAGTACACTGTTAAAATCATATCGCTAGTTCTAGTATAAATTTCTTTTTGAGGAATCCAATCCATAAAGAAAAGGTAAAAAAAAGACTTAGCCACCTGAACAGTCTAACTAATATGGATTAATTCTATATGCGTTTTCCTTTTTTTACGATTAAATAATATAATAGCGAACATACATTAATTGATAAAGAAAAACTTAAATCATTCGCTCTAGTCACAATGATTATCTTGATTTTTATATAACTCATTTTCATTATCATTATTATCAGACTGCATAATTTATAAAAGAAATAAAAAATGAATCAATATTCATGATTAGAACAGGTAGGTAGTAGATATATTGAGAAAACATGAAAATAATGTTGGAATTAAAATAAAAAAAGAACATTTTAAAAATGATATATGTTTGTGTTATGTTAATGGCTGCTTAATAAAAGAGTATTTGACTCACGAGAGAAATATCTATGTCCAAAGGCCAAGCAAGATTTAATTAACTATGATACAATTTCAAAAATATTTCGAAAAATGATAATTATGAATTTTTTCTTTTTATATTAAAAAAAAATAAATAAACAAATAACGAAATTATATCTAAGAATGGAGTTAAAGTGAAACACTTTCCCAAGACTCGGTATGCTCTCCACAAATTTTAGTAATTTGGAAATATTTATTTAACGGATGAAACTTTGACATAGATGTGCAGTTTATCAATACAAATTCGTGTACCACATTTCAGCTCATTAGCTACATTCGTTCAATAGCTCCCTATTTAATATTTCGATTTTTTTATCTTATTTTATACATTTTTTAAGTGAAAGTTTTAAAACGATAAAGTCCAAAATTTATTAAGTTCTTCATTTTGGAAATATTTACAAACATTTGGACACTAGAATGAACTTTTTCTCGCATTTTCGTATTAAAATCCAACCTGGAAGAAAATATCCACACCTGAAAATGATTTTTCACAAGTTTTCGGACATATCTAAAACATCTGCAAAGACAACTGAGTAAAATATTAATTTTTTTATTTTTGCTCCGTGGTAAAAAATCATTTTCATGTCTGGATTCCAATACCCACGATGATAGCACGAGAACAAAAGTTCTTCCTATTTCCCAAATAATTGATTATATAAGAACTGGATTAGATTTTAATATTTAAAACAATGGCCAAAATCGAAACTTTAGATATAGGGAGCTATCGAAATATCATAATTAATGAGATAAAATTTAGTATACAAGTTTATATTAATAAATACAACGTTATACCATATTTTAGCTTTCTAGCTCAAACTTGTCGCTGAAATTACCAAATCATAAAAACTTAATTGCAGAGTTTTCACATTTTCATTAAACTTTTAGGGTTCCGTTCAAAAGTAAAACGAGACCCTTATTAGTGTCGCTACCATGTATGTATATCTGTCAGATCGTTATATCTTGCAAATTAAATCAGATACAAACTTAAAATTTACAAGCTATATCTATTTATATGCCCCATTATTAAAAATCTTACTAACATTTTAATTGGATGATTATTTTGGAGAGGTTCGAATTTCTTTGGGGTCAAAAATATAAAATTAAAGTTTTCTATTATAGTGTGAGGTATCCCTGTGTAAAGATCTCACTAAATAAAATTGAACTGATTTTTTTTGTTTTAATTTGATTCTTTAAAATGGCCGGGTAGGAGGGTGTCAAAATTTTTATACCAATTTCTAAATTACCATACATAAAATCGTAAAAAAATTTCTATAAATACGTCCATTCTCTCTTTATTTACGACAGAGTGTCATCTACTAAATCCGAGGGAGGTGAACACAACCCTTATGCCATGTATTAAAAGTTATCCATGACAACTCGGATTTAGTTGACACTCCCCGAGGGGTGAACCGCGATCTAAAATCGTGTACACCTACTTCCACTTCCTCTTTCATTTACAAATAGAAGACAATAGAATACAATAGATTTTCTAATGAATTCCAAAGTAATTCCAAATAATTCCAAAGACGGTGTACACCTAATTCCAATCGCAGTTCACCCCTCGACACTCCCTCATGATTTCTTTAGAATTTGATATCCTAAAGATATAGGGCATAGAACCTCGGTATGCGAGCCCGTCTCGCACTTGGCTGGATTATTTATTTTTATCATAATTTGATTTAATCTGATAAAAATGCAAAGTATATTAAAAAGAATAATAGAATTGATATATATTCGAGATTAAATATCCAAAAGTGAAAGAAATAAAACTGGTAAACCATTAATAAGCAAATGTGTTACGTATAGTGAGTAACGTCATCTTTTAAACTCACCTTTCTACGCAATCCCATCGGAATATATAAATTACAAACAATTCCAAGGATAGCTAGCAATTTATCCTGAACCCAGTGCATTACGATTTCTCATCGCTATCTATATCTAAACTCTAAACTCAATTAGGATGATCAATTTAAATGCTATTTCCATTGAATTAGTCAATATTCGCTTAGCGTATGATTTTTCTTTTTTAAAAAGCCACTCCAAGGTGAAATGTCACCTGAAATCAGTCAACACATTACGAATAGACTAGAAATAAAAGAAATAAACGAATGAATAAATGATATGCATAACGTTAACGTCATCAAGCGGGCTAATTTTAGTGGACAAATCGAAAATTATGAAATTTTAAAATATGCGATAAAACACATTATAAAGTTTGATTCTCTAAACCAGGGGTGTCCAACCTTTTGGCTTACACGAGCCACATTTGAAGAAAAAAATTGTTTCAGACCGCGGATAAAATAAATATTATAATTCTATTGATATTTGTTATTCAAAAAAGATAGTTAATAATGTAGAAATAAGAACTTTATTATTTTTTTAGCTCATAGTGAGCTTTTAATTTTACTTTTCGTGAATTTTATACTTGAAAATACCTTCTCGTATAAGTATATACATACCTACATACTTACAAAAAGTAATATTATGTATTAGTATTTGTTTATATTTTTTCCTAGATAGATAATTAATATAAAATTCTAATAAAGAAACAATATTCAATTTTTCTTTCAGATCGGTATCTAATTCTTGTTCTAGAACATTCATTCAGAAAGTTTGCAAATAGAAAATTTATTTCTAACGAAAATAGACCAAAAATGATGATGATTTTTCGGAAATCTTGAAATCTAATTACAGATTCAAAATTTAAAATTAGCACTTTTATTTTTCGAAAACTTGAGACTGGACTTTCAGATTTCTTATTTTAGAGAAAAAAAAATTATCAGGCCAAATTGTTGTGTGTTTTCCAGTATCTAGGTACATATAAATCTCAATGTTTTAAGGAATTTTATGACTTTATATTGGGCCACGGGTTGGAGCGTTGGACAGCCCTGGTTTAAATCGAATGGGATTAAAGAAGGATATGAGGGATGATAATTTATTTTTAAAAGGGTCACGGATATAATAATCCCTGACATGTAAGAACGTGCAAAGATCTAAAAGACAAGTCCTGACAAGTTTTAGTCCAGGAGAGAAATTATCAATTAATTGTGATTGTTCTAGAAAACCCCAATTCTTTGTCTCCTCGTACTAGAATGATAACTATAGACTTGGTTAGTGTCGTAGCATATAAATTGCTGAAATAATACATATTTTAGAAAATGAAAATATGAGAAGAATAATTTTTAAATATTCGAAACTTCATTATTTTTAAATCTTATATATGTAGTCGAGCTTATAATTTTGCTTTTATTGAATTTTATTCTTGAAATAAAGCTTCACGTATTGTACAAATTAATGTACATTCATATTTCGCAAAAGGGAATAAATATATCTCTACATATAAATCTCAACGTTTTAAGGAAGTTTATGATTTTATGTTGGGCCACTCTCATTACAGTGATGGGCCTCATGCGGC
Organism: Forficula auricularia; assembly: GCA_024734495.1. Classification (NCBI taxonomy): domain Eukaryota; kingdom Metazoa; phylum Arthropoda; class Insecta; order Dermaptera; family Forficulidae; genus Forficula; species Forficula auricularia. Next base: position 3,775,317 of record JALMQS010000150.1, read on the forward strand.
CTGCGGGCCACGGGTTGGACAACCCTGCTTTAAACGAATCACTTTAAAACGAAAATCTTCAAATCAAATCATCTTTATCATGGAAAAACTACTTTGGAGCGGGTAGAATTATTTGTGGGGTTGGAAATAAAAATTATTTTGAGGTGTTTAAAAAATATTATTAAGTAGAATTTGGCTGAATTTAATTCACTTTAAAATGACGACCTTTGAATTTGTATTTTTAAAAATTGTTTTTTACTGAGTACACACGTCATGGTTATAACATATAGCATGAATTTCAACTTTCTAGAATGAAAAAATCCATGAATTCATTTTTTTACAATTTTTCAACACCTTAGAAGTGAAATTTCTAAAAACACAAAAAAAAAAAAAAAAATATGATACCCATAATTATTCATATACTTAACAAGTTTATTATTAAACGAAATTTATTGGTCTATTTGTGACTTTTTGATGAAAACATTCTGATCGTTTTTAAATTTAAAAGTTTTTAAGAATTTATTTTGACTCTTTTAAGTTAATTGGACTTTCACTAATAAAAGGAAAAAGTCCTAGAAATAAACTTTACTGGTGATAAAACAATAACAAAATTAAAATGATTAATCCTTTAGTTTTTTTAGTAGTCTTCGTGATCCAATAATTTAGTGCTGAACATGAACACAAACATTATCAACTTTCACTCGCCTTCGCATTTCGTCTTAATTTTATCAAATACCATGCTATTTCGAATTTTACATAAAAACTGCCCGTAATTTAAAATGATTGGATTAATTGAGTGACTATTTAATCTGCCCATTTATTTCATCCTTTCTCTCTTTAAGGATGAATTTGTTCAATTGAACATAGACTCCACTCACGCGATCATTGTTAATAAAAATACTAATAATAATATTTCCTAAGTGAAATGACCTCTCTCCCATTTTCTACTTGTTAATTAAGTAATCATCTGCAGTGATATCAAATAGTTTGAATTTTGTTTTTATTTGTCTGATTTCTAGCAACGTAACGGCTTTTCGTCGTCGATCGAATCACACTCGTCCTCGTGTTCGACAGCTACTACGACAACGCCGGCCTTGCCGGTGCTACGCCATTTGAGGCCTGAATTCGCCGCCCAATTGTCCTTAGGGACAAGCCGTAACAGCACACCTGCTGTTAGTCCAAGGTATAAAAAAGAATCTTTTTTAACTTGAGGTATATTCAATGGGCGCTCAGGGTGTCATAAAATGTGAAATGTCTTTGAGTTCTTCTCTCACTGAATTAATATATAAAAAATTAATAATAATTTATGCTCTCTAAAGGCTCTTAATAGATTTTTATAAAACCAAACAATGCTCTTTGAAGATGCCAATAGTTACAATAGGGTGTATATGTAATGCACATAAATAATTCAGAGGGTGGTTATATGGGTCAACAATTTTCCCTTTTCGAGTTATTTCATTTAAAAATTTTAAATGTCTGCCATTTTAAAACGGTTAATTGGATCGAATTGATATTTTTACTTTACCTTACAGGGTATGGTCAAGTATTGTAATCGTGCATGAAAAAAGTGGTTTTTTTTCCTTCTTTTTTCGAAATATCTCAAAAACGGTTGAAACTATTTTGATTAAAAAACCATGGCATTTCGCTCTACAAAAAAGCTCTAACAAGTGAACATCGAAAAAATTATATTTTTCGAGATAATAATTGTTTTGTCAAAATGTCTGTTAGTCTGTTTTGTTTGGTTGTCTGTCTGTGCGTTACCAAATTTTTTTGGACGAGCTAGCTCAAAAACTAGTTTGAATATCGAAACCAAATATCACACGTAGTTTTGGTCCATTGAGATTAAGAGCTGATTAGATTTTGGGTCATATCGACTCAAAATTAAGGGGTGGTTAAAAAACTAAAAATCTAGGCCATTTGAGCAAACTCAACCAAATTTTCTATACATAATCACTGGAACCCCAGAAGTCTAAAAATGCAAAAAATAACCCCCAGGGGGGGAGGTCAAAAAATGAAAATCTAATTAGATTTTGGGTCATATCGACTCAAAATTAAGGGGGTGGTTAAAAACTAAAAATCTAGGCCCTTGTACCAAACTCAACCAAATTTTGTATACTACTAGAATAAAGAAAGCACTCTTGAATTTTTTAAATTAATAAGTCCTTAACTAGATATTTAAAAAATAAACCCCATTTATTATTCAAAGAACAGTGATCAATGAATAACAATCATCATTCTCAAATGAAAAGGGATATTGATAAATAGGCAGGAAGAATTCTTAAATTCATTATCATTATTTTACTTAATGACGGTAATTTTGTGCAGAAAAGACTTCCTTTGTAAAACTCGTCATTTGTTTTGTTGCCTCTTTTTGTTCATAACTACCTAAAGCATCCCTTGAAAATGCCATGGTCAAAGTCCAAAATCCGAAATCATAACTGATGATATATATAAGAGCTCATAGTTAAGCACTATGCAATATTCGCCTGTTTGAGAGGCTCTAGTCAAGTTCGCCATTTAGTTGGGGTTTTTTCTTGTGATTTAATTTCCAGAGAATAAGAGGAATCGATATGATTTCCGTGACACAAATGATCAGGTACTAAACGATATTTCAACATTTTTTTATTTTTTTTTTCAATTCAATAATTGAATTTAGGTACTTTTTTATAAATGTTAATTCTCAATGTTCTTTGTCACAATATAGAAATGAACTTTATCAATGAATGCTTCTCTCAAAAGGGAAGAAATTCCCATATATGAATAAAATAAATAAATACATATTTTATCATATTAATTTTTTGACCAATTCCCCTTAAAAATGATTAATTTTTCTGAAAAAGTGTCGTCACACTAAGAATTTGTTTATTTTTATTGACCAAAATGATTGATGATTTTTTTTTCTTTTTTTTTTTTACTTATATTATAAATTTAATATATTCTGATGATTAACTGAAAATTTCTTTACATGTCTAAAGAGCTCTTTAGGAAAATTATCCGATTCTTCGTCTTCAAGGCGTATTTCGTATAAATCGAAGTATGGGTCTATTATAATAATGATTTTTTTTTTTTTTTTTTTAGAAAACTTATCAAGTTTATTAACGCTCCCCACAGATTACTTTGGATATTTAGGTACTCTTTAATTTTTTAGAATTTTTAATAAAAACAACTAATTAATTTGAAACTAAAATTTTCTCTGGAGAGAGAGACGGACTGGTAGAACTTTGAATTGAAAGTAATGGAAGGCAGCTCAGGGGTAGTGAGGAAAGAAAAAATTAACTCATATCAAATAAGGTGTAATTTATTGGAATCCTTCCTCCTTTCCTTTCAAACCAACGTTTCGGAGGATTCTTCCCTCCTTCTTCAGGGTTTTAAGGGGTCAATGAAGGAAACAAATAAAATGCTTCCTTTTTCTCTCCACAGCAGTGTTTAAAAATTTTTCTTCCTTAGCAGAAGCATAGAAAAACAATTTTTTTCTTTTCTTAATCATTGATATAATTAATATTATTGATATAATTAAGAAAAGGAAGAAAAAAATTGTTTTTCTATGCTTCTGTTTAGGAAGAAAAAGTTTTAAACACTGCTGTGGAGATAGGAAGGAAGCATTTTATTTTTTTTCCTTCCCTTGAAACCCTGGAGAAGGAGGGAAGAATCCTCCGAAAGGTCGGTTTGAAAGGAAAGGAGGAAGGATTCCAATAAATTAAACCTTATTTGGATATGTGTTAATTTTTTCTTTTCTCACTATCCCTACCTGGGCTGCCTTCCATTACTTTCAGTTACAACTAATTAAATTAAAAAAATTCATTTTCCGTAGCAAAGTTCATAATTAATATCATCATTATAGATATTCTATTCTGTTGATATCAGTCGAGAATTGTAAAACCACTCAACCATAGTTAAAGAACACAAAAAGGAGATTGTTAAATCTTTCTTCGTTGACCCTTTTAAACCCTGAAGATGGAGGGAAGATCCTCCGAAACGTCGGTTTTTAAGATAATGAAAATGTTCTAATAAAAAATTTATTCGAAATTTGTGGTTTTCGTTACCCTTGGACTGTCTTTCCATCAATTCTCCATTGAATTCTACCAGACTGTCTCCAAAAGAAAATATTTCTAATTTATTTTATAAAAAAAATAAATAAATATGTTTTCCGTTAACAGGAGCGAATTATAATTGCAAACAAAATGCTTTTATAATGTAAATCCGTCTCTTGTTAGGCACAATATTTCTCCATTAAAAACATCTAATTTTTGATCTATGCTATAGATTTATTTGTTGCTTTTTTAGGGAAGAGCAGAGACCGCCGCGTGTGGAACAACAGCTGAGTGTTGAATCTCTGACGGAGAGCTTATCTGACTTGCAACCGGCAGCTCCTGAGGTTGTCCTTCCACTGGCACCCACTCCGATTCCGGTTCCTGCTGCTGTGAAACATCAAGAGAAGGATGGACACTATTTCCTCGATGTAAGCACTCTCTTAGCTTTTTCTTTCATTTTATTTACTTTACAATATAGGTAGAGACCGGATTTTTATGCAGTAAAAAGTGCCAAAATATGCATTTAAAAATGCTGGAATATGCAAAAATATTTAGTTAAAGATAGCCAAATATATTTTTTATGCACTAAAAAAATTAAAATAGTAATTGGAGACTAGTAGAAGGTCCACACTGTTCCTTAAGCCAAGGTTTCCGTTTTGTATATAATTGTGGTTTGTGTGAAATTTGAGGTGTTTCGGAAAAATTTATAACAGATGTTAGGTTAGAAGAAAACTATTTGGTGTAGTTTTTTTTATGTGTATTTAATATGGTGTACGTTTGCGCTGCAAAGGTTTCGGACGGAACAGTCCTTCTTCAGCACCTGTTGATTCACAGATTATATTTTTTAGAGCGAAATAATACAAGTGTATGCGTGTGGACCAAGTACAAACAATAATACATTAGTTGACAACAAAAGAAACACACCACAAAGAATTGAAAATTTTCTTTAAAAAAATTAAAAAAATTAAAAGAATTATTATTCCCTTAGAGATCCTCCCCCCCCCCCCACATTTTTTGTTCCAGAATTACACAATACAACGTAATAAAAAAGAACAATTGAAATTCCTTTACCTTGTTAATAAAATACAACTGTGGTCATGTTAGTACATGCCATTGGCCTAGAAACAGTAGGTAATTTAAACAGTAACAAAATTAGAAGTCTCCGAAACACCTCAAATTTCACACAAACCACAATTAAAAAAATTAAAATTGAATATAAAGAGACTATATTTTGAAGGAATGTTATTAAAGGAATAAAATGATAAAGTAACTACAGACACCAAGTGTCAAATATGTACCACATTTAATAAGTAAAAAAATTGCACACAATTCTCATTACATTTAATATATTAAAAAATCTTTAAACTCAAAGAAATAATAGGTGCACTTGAATAAAATCAACATAATACATTTAATAATGTTTCAAAAATAAGAACGAAAAAAATATGGGGGAGGAGGGGGGGGGGCCGGTGTAGTTTTATTTAACAGAAAGCGATTGCATATTAAATTAACCATCTCTTCCTATTGACGTACAAATAATAAACTAATGAAGAAATAATGCAAAATTTGACCTAATGCAATCGGGAAGTAAATAACTTTTTTCTTAAAAGAATTGACAAGATTTTCATTGAAATCAAATTTCGTAAATAATTAATTAATTGTTTTCATGTATATTTTTTATCAAAAATTTTCAGCGATATTTTAGAAATTCACTTATAACAGCTTAACTACTACTTCTATGATCTACAAATACTATACAAAAAACGAAATATACTCAAATGACAATTATTAATAAGTTGTTGTAGGGAAATTTAATCGATGGTCATAAATAATCAAATGACAATTTTATAGACAATTTTAATCTTTACAAAAATGAGCATAGAGTCAATTTTTGAAAGTACTGGTGAAATTTTTCAATTGTGAATGTTTTTTTTTTTTTATTTTCAGTTGCTCAAAAGAGAGATCTCTCGAATCAACGAACTCGTTGTCGTTGTTGAGGATGAATTGACAGCCGCCGTCGATGGCGATGTTCCACTTCCTGAGGAAGCCTTGGGGAAACTACGAGCCGCATCTGGTCAAGCCCGACTTTTTGTCAGACAGAAACTGCAACAGTTTGAAGGACTTTGCCAAAAAAACATAGTAAATATTAATTCATTTATAGTAAAACAATACTCACTCTTTTTCTATTATATTATCCTCTTCTGGTTCTTTTCCTTTAATTATTAGAAATAATTATTGGCATTTATTAATTCTTTCTTTTATCGTGCCGTCATAAAATATACTGCTTTTCATTTATAATCATCCTTCCCTTCTTCATGAACAAACGCTAGTTTTGTTAACAACAGGTTTTAATCGAATTAATTATTTTTTAATGGTAAATTGATTCAATTATTGCGAGGGAGTCAAGGTGAATTTAGCAGAGAGTTTCCCCTCGGAAGGACTCCAAGGGGAGAAGGAGAGAATTAAGTGAAAATGATAATTAATTTGTTTTCGGTGTTTGACCCTTCAGGAGGTCTTTTTTGGTTGATCTTTGAATGGAAGCAGAGTGGCACTGGGTTTGGTTGTAGGCCCAGAGTTAATGTTACTACCAAATGACTCGTCCCTGTAAAAACATAAGGAAACAACCCTAAAAAATTATTGACCAAAACAAAATAAAATAAACCCACAAACATCAGCGTTACCCCCATGGACGCTTCCCCTACCAAATGTTTAAATTTACCTGCAGAATCTTAGCTACCTTAGCCCATGCACCATTGACCCGAATTGGTACCACTCAATACACAAGGGGAGTTACCACCAAACCCGTAAACATTAAACTTGTTTAAGTAATTTAGATTAAAATAGTGGTCTTGTAAACCACATTCGGGCCTTCGCCCCTTAAACTTCAAGGAAGCAAGAACCCTTACGTCTTCAGCCTCCAAAGCTGAAATTTTCTCTGTAAAGTACCCCTTGTTAATGGTAAAAACTCTTCTTTTTGCCTTAAGTTCCAGTCTAACATATTTGTTTATAAATGTCACCCGTCAAGTAGTATAGTTTTGGGAGATTTGTTTTCTTCTATATTGACTTTTTGCGATCTTATTGTGTCTGTATAGTTAGAACAGAAAGAATTTTTTAAGGTTTTCAAAGGACTATCCATAAAATTATAAAATATGTATACAATTGGGGGAGGGGATTGCTAAATATTGATGTGATGTAAGTGTAGCAAGATGGTCAATTAAAAAATTAAAACGGGTATTCACATAAATGTGAGAAATAATTTTATTCTGATTAGATCTTCCAGAGATTTCTTTGATGTATTTTAAAAGTGAAACGACCTTATTAGTGTCGATACAATCAATATCTGGATGCCTTCTTTCAGTAGCTCGTAAAATAAGATATTAGATTGAATTTTAAAAGTTTATCTATAAATTATATTTGAAAGAAATTTTCTTTGAAGAGAGACCGACTGGTAGAATTTTCAGCTGAAAGTAATGGAAGAAAGAAAAAAATTATCACATATCCAAATAAGGTGTAATTTATTGAATTATCATTCCCTTCTTTCCTTTTAAACCGACGTTTGGTAGAATTCTTCCCTCCTTCTTCATCATCTATTAATATTCTCCAAACAAAAATTCTGTTAAAATTGTAATCGAATGATTATTTCAGGGAGGTTTTGGTAAGGGTCGACATTTTTGCACGGTTGAAAATAAAAAATATTTTTTTATCATTGGGCGTGAGGTGAGAGATATTCATGTAAAGGCCTCTTTATGTAAAATTTAGCCAAAGTTTTTTTTTTTTTTTTTTTTTTTAAATGACGATGTGAGCGAGCCTAAAATTGGTCATTTTCGTAAAGAAATGGCTTAACTTAAAAATTATTCCACAAATTTCCTCATTAATTTCTTATCAACAACAAATAAGAACAAATTTAAAATATCAAAATAATTTTGGAAGTTATAAGATACGGAAACTTCCGCATGCCCGTCTAACTCGCACTTTTGTTTGATAATTAATTATCTATATTAGATTTTAAATGAAGCAATAAGTACAATAAGCATTTAAAACACAATTTTCAATATATTCATAGTAATAATAATAAAAACTATAATTGAAAGTAATGGAAGGCAGCCCCAGTGAAGAAAGAAAAATAAAGACATATCTAAATAAGGTGTAATTTATTGGATTCTTTCCTCCTATCCTTTCAAACCGACGGCAACGTTCCTGAGGATTCTTCCTCCTTCAGGGTTTCAAAGGGTCAATGAAGGAAGGAAACAAATGTTTCCTTCCTCTCTCCACAGCAGTGTTTAAATTTGCTTCTTCGTTAGCAGAAGCATTAAAATAGAAAAGCATTTTTTTTTCTTAATTAATTTGCTTCTGCTAAGGAAGAAGTAATTTATTATTTGATATGTGTTCATTTTTTCTTTTTCTCATTACCACTGGGCTGCTTTCCATTACTTTCAGCTAAAATTTCTACCAGTACGTCTCTCCCCAGAGAAAATTTCGTGAAAATAAATAATAAAAAACTATACTTCTCACTGGGAAATATTAGATTTCCAAATGATTGAATTGGCAAAAGATGTCGACGAGGATGGGATTCGAACCCACGCGTGCAGAGCACATTGGATTAGCAGTCCAACGCCTTAACCACTCGGCCACCTCGTCTTCTGATTAATCTATCATTTCTCTTTTTCCTCAATTTCATGTAATTCAATTAACGCTGACGCCTTGCAATTCCTTATCTCTCTCTATACCATACATAGGCAACCGGCTTCTCTCATCCACAGCTGACCGAGTCTTGGAATAATATTTATTTTAGAACCATATTTGAAGTACCCCTCTACCCAATTTATTCAAGCGAAATAAAAACTGATACACTTTAGTTTGTACATTCACCCTCATTAAGTCTTGCTTTATGAAAAAATGTGATGTGATACATAAAAAAACATATTAACTTTCGAATTTAGCAGCCGGAAATCTAAAAGGATCACATAAAATTATTCCAAACACTTTATCATCAAAGCCCTGTGGCTTTAATATTATTATTAACTATTATACAAGACCTTACATTAAGAACCTTTCAATAAAATTCATTGTAAAAACAGAAAACACAAAGAAAAATCATTTTACTTTACCATACAGGGTATGGTCAAGTATTGTAATCGTGCAAGTACAAAGTGTTTTTTTCGAAATATCTCAAAAACGGCTGAAACTATTTTGATTTAAAAAATTGAGCGAAACCATGGCATTTCACTCTACAAAAAACCTCTAATAAGTGAACATCGAAAAAATTATATTTTTCGAGATAATAATTGTTTTGTCAAAATGTCTGTTAGTTAGTCTGGTTGTTAGTCTGTGCGTTACCAAATTTTTGTGGACGAGCTAACTCAAAAACTAGTGTGAATATCGAAACCAAATTTCACACTTAGTTTTGGTCCATTGAGATTAAGAGCTGATTAGATTCTGGTGCATATCGACCCAAAATTAAGGGTGTTGAGAGGGGGTGGGGGGTTAAAAATTAAAAATCTGGGCCATTTGAACAAACTCAACCAAATTTTGTATACATAATCAGTGGGACCCCAGAAGTCTAAAAATGCAAAAACTAATCGCCCAAAATGGCTGTAGGGTCAAAAAATGAAAATCTTGGCCATTTACCAAACTCAACCAAATTTTGTATACATAATCAGTGGGCCCCCAGAAGTCTAAAAATGCAAAAACTAACTCCTTCCCTACATGATTATAAATAATTTGATTAAATATTAAATATAAGCGAGGATGGGCCAGGTTGTATGCTAAGTCAAGTGGATGGCCACATCAGAACACGTTAGCTTGTTTAAACATAATTTTCTGATCATGTGTGTCTGTTTGAATTTCTAATATATCGGAATCTCACAGAGAAATTTCATTCTAAAATGTTTACAATTCCATTGCGAAGAATTGATTGCATTTTTAGCTTTCTATGCTCACAACTTGCTAATCTAAAATGCTTAGAATTACAAATATTATAATTTTTAATATATATATAAAACAAATCAATCAGGGGATCTAATCGTCTATTAGAAACTTTTATTTGGCTTGACGAGAATAGGCATTTCAAACGATGTTCTAGCCACCTGTTATGTTTGTATGCTTAATGCAAACATGACTAAGTGACCGGCGACACAATTCTTTCAATTTTATCTTTATTTATTGATAAAACAATTAAATATAATTAATACAAGTAAACGTTAATATAGATAAAGGCTCAACTCCTCAGATTATAAAATAATTAAAAATTTGTTAATCTTTTATTAAATTTATTAATTAGTAAGAAATGAAATGAAATTATATGAGTAGAAAAAATTCTAAAATGTCGAAATGGGCAGGGACCTGAGGAGAAGGAGATTCCCCCAAGGCGAGGTGAAGAGGATTCCTCCAAGACGAGGTGGCCGAGTGGTTAAGGCGTTGGACTGCTAATCCAATGTGCTCTGCACGCGCTGGGTTCGAATCCCATCCTCGTCGGTATTCATTAATTTTTGTTATTTTTTTTTTTATTTAAATAGATTTTCAATAATATCGAAAATAAGCTGACGTGTTCTGATGTAGCTATCCACTTGCCTTTACCATACAACCTGGCCCCTCACTTATATTTAATATTTAATAAAATTATTTATAATCATGTAGGGATGGGGGGTTAGTTTTTCGCATTTTTAGACTTCTGGAGGCCCACTGATTATGTATACAAAATTTGGCTAAGTTTGGTATGAGGACCTATAATTTCATTTTTTGACCCTACACCCCTCCCCCCATTTTGGTTAGTTTTTACATTTTTAGACTTCTAGGGGTCCACGGATTATGTATACAAAATTTGGTTGAGTTTGGTACAAGGCCCTATATTTCATTTTTTGCCCCCCCCCCCCTCTCGCTAACCCAAAAGTTGGTTTTTTCAAATAAAAAAAATGCAACTTTAGGTTGTCTGTCTCAGTGCTGCCCCCCCTAAAAGTGTCTGGCTTAGTTAATTTTTAATTTAAAATCAACTTAACTGTCGAATAGTATTTGTTGGATTTTGAATCAAACACTTTTTTTGGCGAACATTGCTTTTACTTTCTTCTATGCGCAGTAGCAGCAGTACCCAGGTAGATCAGGAAAACAGCCGATTCCCTACTCATCAATGCTATTAATACCTCTAGGTGAAATATTTACTTGAATCAAACACTTGATGAAATACAATACTTGACCATACCCTGTATGGTAAAGTAAAATGGGACTATTTTCTTTTCAATGACTTCTCAGAAAAGAGGTCCCATAAATTCCAAGTTTTTAATATTCCATCTTTAATATACATAATAAAAGTATTTTTAAAGGGTTTAAAATAAAAAGGGTCTGCGGGACCTGAGTTTTTCTGTGTATTAAAACAGTAAAAACAGTAAAAAAGTTGATTTATTATTTAATTTTTATAAATCTTGATATAAATTAATAAAAAAAAATGAATATAATTATTGACAATTGTGTTATAAACCAATTTTACACATATAGTTGGCCTGACGATCAATTTTTCATTTATTTATTTATTTAATTTGTTTATTTAATTAGTGAAGTTAAAAAATAAACTGCAACGGATCGTTGCTAAACTTTATCCAAATTCATTTGAAATATTAATATGTTCTAGAGTAAAGTACTTTTAAAATATAATTTTACTAAAAACTTTATTTAACCTTTTTTGTGGTCCCCAAGGTACTTAATTAGGATATTAAATTTCATAAAAATTGGTTAAGTCATTTTCAAGATATTTAGAAAAAACTAAAAAGTACTGAAATAAAGTACTAATGTTTGTGGACCGATATGTACCAAAAACTAATCAGCGCTTCATTTTGTTAAAATACTGGTAGGTTTTCAATTTCAATTCATTCGGTGCAACGGTGTGGAAAAATTCGTGGACGAAAAAAAAACGATAACACACACACACACACACACACACACACATACATACATCCGCACGCACTTCCAAAAAAAATGGCACTTTTTGACCTCTCGGCGAGATCCCAGGTAATTTTTGGCAAAACCGTCACGTGCTAAAATTCAATCTCATTGAATACTTCAATTTGTGACCTTAATTGAGTCCATGGGTTCCGTAGTCTTTACCTGAGGACCCTTTGAAGTCGCGCTTGCCGCGAGAGCGATTCCAATACTTTCTCCCATGCTTCGCATTGGATAAAGTAAAAATTTAATCGCCTGTAGGGTAGGCAAGTGATCGCCAGAACTGATAAAACGGAAAAAGAAAATGAAAGGCGCTCTGTGATTCGATATAAAAGGAGTTCTAAAACCCAAACAAGACTTATCACTATTGGGATATTGAAAAAAGCCCACCTCGTGACTTTGTTTTTGTGAAAAAGCTTGTGTGTTCTAGGGTTTACAAGAAAACATACTGAGTTTTTCCTAATTTTTTAGTATATAAGTATATACCATAATTACCTTTTATTGAAAATAATTGATAACATATTAATTTTTTGTTAATAAATTTGTTTTGTTCCAATGTTCCAGTCTCAAGAACCCGGTGAGCAGTTTCCTACAACAAACGAAGATCTTGCAGGATTTTGGGATATGGTCAAATTACAAATTGATCAGATAGATAAATTATTTTCTGAAATTGAACGACACCGCAAAGCGGGATGGACAAAGGTAATATAAACATTATTATTCATTTATTCCATACTCTTCCATATTAATCTAATTAGAGGTATGCTCAGCGGGCCTCAACCCACCGAGCGGGCCTGAGTATTGGATTCAATAGATTTTTTTTGTGATTCATGCTTAGAAATGTGGATCAAAGTTCAAGAGCTTAGTGAAAATGTTAAGTTTACAAATAGGCGAAACTTGGTAAAAATTGTAATCATTTTTATCTGTTATAATATGTTATAACCATTACATATCATCTTCATCTTCTCAAAACAGACGCAATTTAAGGTTTATCAAAACCCAGAGAACAATATATGGTATATGAACAAAGGAGTGCCTAACAGGAGTGTTCTTCCAGCTGAATCTCATTTTTTTAGAAAATCTAACTTAACATGTTCATCCATTTGTCTCTTCGATTCTTGACGTACTTCTGAATTGTTGAAAATTCTGTATTAATATATTCTTTGTATTATTTGAAAATGATCATTACTAATGTTAATTTCAGGAAGTACATATAATTATGTATTTTCTATATTAGAACTAGAACTCAAAGTTATCTGTGTATCTGTGAACGATCATTGCTTTATCCAATTACATGACCGTAACATGACCTTTTAATTATCCTTGTTTTATATTCATTATTATTACACATTTTTTGTCGTCGCCTTAGAGTATAAACCTGCTAATTCACAACAAGGAAATTTTACAGGGCAGAGAAAAAACAAACAAAATTTAATATTGTTGTTATGGAAAGAAACTATTTTTCACATTTTTTTTCTACAACTTACGATTGTAATTTTATGTAGCAGTTTAGATGATGCTGCATGTCTTTTTCTTTCGAACGGTATTACTGTCATATATACATATATGATAAAAAATGAATTTAGCAGGTTTACACTCTAAGGGGACGATATCTCTCTATCTATCTAATATTATTAAACAATAAAAAATTGTTTGTATGTTGGGACTATCTAAAAATCAGCTTAAACTATTTTGATGAAACAGACTTTATTAACAATATCTTCTTTAAAGGACAAAGAGTTTGTCGTAAAAATTTATTTTTCCAGCAGAAGACACACTTTTATTGTCTCCTTTAATTAAAAAAAAATCTGCTACTCTAGGCAAAAAGTACCTTTCAATTTAACTATATCTTCTATAAATATTAAATAAAACTACAGCCAATATCTAGGTACTTTATTTAGCCCTCTGCCGGCTTTTCGGATCCTCAACAGTATATCTTTCTTCAGGGAAGAGGATAGGTAACAAATATTAAAATTTCCATCCAACAGACAGTATCAGTGTTCAATCATTCAAGAGGAATTGGACTGAGAAGTTGATAGTAAGTTCGAATTGTATGACGAAAATTCGTTGGAGATTTTAATATGTATTTATTAACTAGCCTCTGCCCTAAAGACCGTTGAGGTTTTGAAACGTTGGTGGAAAGCTAAATAAAATATATTATACCGAGATAATGGCCGCAGCTTTATTTAACATCTATAAAGAATATAGAGGCGACTGTGGGTCAGTGGTCGGGCCGCTGCCCTGGTGAAGTATGCTGGTTCGAGACTGAGTCTCGGCAGATATTTGCTGTCGCCTCCTCTTGGAAAGCAATGACAAACTACCAAGAGTATAATTGCCTAGTCAACCTCTCCAAACTAGCCGTTCGGAACCGGCGTTAAAAAGTAGGTCCCGTATATCTGTGTAAAAACAGCTAAACACACTCAGCACAGGTATATGTGGAGAGGAGCCGACGCCCGTTCGGACATGGCACTATAAGAAGAAAAGAATATATGATTTAAAGGTGTTTCCACCTTCACATTAATTTATTAACCTTTTTTGAAGACAAAAAACAATCTAATCAACATTGGGAAAAATCATTTTGATATATTTTTTAATTAAACTAAATATTAACAGATGGTAGAATCAAAATGAAAGAAGTTTTTGAATAAATAAACAATAATTAAAAATAATATTAATGTAGGGGGGGTTCACTTTAATTGGCTCGTTGGGGTCAAATAACACACGTATTTATAAGTAAAAGTATTTATTTACAAAAAAGAGGTTTACATATTTTTGTCTAGGGGTAAATCATCTTAAAACATCGTTAATTAATACATCGTAAAGGGTTACTTAAATCAACAACCATCTTTAAGCAACTCCCGTTTTCAACTTGCCACTGCCGATGTCAAGTTAGAACTAGCTCGTTGTTAATTGACTCCCAGTTGCAACTCACATTCACACAAGCATATGAGTGGTCGGGGGATGCTCTGTCAGTCGACAACCCATCAAAACAAGTTGTCATAATATTATTTATTACAGAATGCTTTTAGCCTGACTATAAAGTGCTTAGGGACAATAGTCGGCTAAGAAGAAAGAACGCAGCCTCCCGGCGTACAAGGGTAGAAAGTCCAGACACACATTTGGCAAATATATGATCTTAAACAGAAATTATACAATTCATTAAAATTATTTCCCACATTAATATATCGCATTTAACTAACACAAAAAATTACCAAGCAAAGATCGGTCTACAGGTATTGTAATATAATCCAATTATTATTGTGTTTTAGGAAAGTTTAGAAGCAGCTGATCAGGTGGACGCGTCCACATCTCGTACAATGCCAACGCAAGCGTCAATGAAACGTCGCCAAGGGGGGGCCGCCGCCCCTGGGGGGCCCGTGGCCACTTCTGCCACGACACAAGCAGCCAACTCAAAAGCAGCGGCCGCACGCAAAGCTCGCGACGAGGCTCGACGAAAAATGATGGAGGAACGTCGTCGTGCGTTGAAGGAGAGCCAACAGACTCATCATCTCGCCAACAATTCCTCCGTCGAGATTTTCGTCACCGTACAAGAGAACGGAAAATAACTTTAAGCGCGAATCGGATCAACTTTTTTATGTTTTCTATATTATATATTATTATATAATTTTATTATCTGTATATATATATAACTTAATTAAAAATCTTTTAAACAAAAATTCAAAAATAAATCAGGGAAAGTGTTTTACTTTCTCATTCAAGACATTATAAGTTATAATTATTTTTAATTTGTAAAGCGGACTCGAAATATACCATTTATATATTACTATATATATATAAATATATAGTTTATCATGAATATAAAGTATAATAAATATAACTAATTTTATCCCGTTATTAATTGATAATAATATATCTATAAACAAACCTATTGCGAATATATATTATATATTTTAAAAATCATTTATTGTGGATATATAAATATATAAAAAAAAAATATTTATTGTGAATATATATAAATATACGAGTATATATGTATTGATTATTGTCGTAAATTTTAATAGAATTATTAAAATATTTTGAATTTATTTGTAAGTGGAAAAAATTTCGGCTGGTACAATTTAAGATTAGGTATTTTTGATCAACTATTTTCATCAAAATATTCTCAGTTTCAGCTCATAATTCTGTAATCGTTGTCAAGTGTAATTTCTTGTCAGCACTGAAAGTATTATGTTTTTCATTGCAAAATTAGTTAGGGAGCTGAAACTTGGTTTATTTTAATGAAAATATTGGATAATTACATTAATAACCACTCTTACTTCATTCCATTTTAAATGTAGACTTGAGCTAACTAAGTCTACTAAAGGTGTCAAGTGAAAACAGTGCTTAGCTGGTGCACTGAATCTTGCCGTCCCGAAATTTTAATAGGGCAAGGATACTGCGAAGAAATTTTTTTTAACAAAACAAGTGCAGTTTTTTTTTTTTTTATTTATATATATACGTGACAGTCTATGTAATTTTTATAAACAAACAATAGATAATTAATTTTATTATTTATTTTATTTTAACTAAATAATAGGTAGGTACTGTTTCTCAAACAAAAATGACTAATCTCTCCTAAAGATAAGGAATAAAAAATACATTTTGAATTAAACATTATTTTTGTATTGAATTGGAAGAAAGGAATTAGATAGATCTGAAGATACTTCTTTCTAGGCTAGCTAGAACTGAAAACTCCTTTGCCTAGAGTTAAATTGACATGCACTTTGATATCAATTGGATACAATCTTACAAAAATTAAATTTTGAATGTTGAAATTTTAGCTTATTTTCTATGTTGTTTTGAAATTGTTCTTTTGTATATACCTATTTAAAAATGGCTTCTCAGTAGCTATCAAATTAAAAATAATTATTCATTCATTTCTTCTTTTTCGTCTGCCATACTTGATTCCTAGCGATCTCTTTTTAGAGTATCCTTTACATAGTGATTTTCCTGGGGAAAACGCTATCATGGTGGTTTCCCGTTGCCTTCACTTGGATTTAATGAAAGGCCTTGTATTTTTGTCAACTGACTGAAACGAGAGACGACGATCTCCACTAAACGGGATTCGAAGTCGTTCGTTCCAGTTACTAGACTAGTGGCGCCTCTATATTCATTCAATAAGAAAATATAAAACTAATTTTCAGTTTATAAGAAAGATAAAAATCTCGAGGGTATTTTCGTTTTGACAACAATTTCTGAGCTATTTATAATAAGCAAAGGAGGTTTTTGTCTTTACATGTTCTGGATAAATAGCATAATAAAAAATGACTTTACTTCTCCCTATCCAGACATCACAACACCCGATTGATAGGCCTGTTATCAAAGGCAGCAATTTCTTGTTGAATTTGAGATATTAATAAAAGTTTTTATTCTAAGTTCTAATATGAATTCAAAAAATTAGTATATGTCATAATATGTGGCCTATAATGGTTATAAGTGATAAATAATAACTCTTATATTTGATTAGATAAAAAGGAGTTTGCGATTTTTGGAACTGACACAGCCTTGGATATTCCCACATTACTTATTTCAGGCATGTTTTAGTGTGGGATAATGCTAGCTTTGATACAAACCAATTTTATATATAATAATAAAAATTGTATAAAATTGCGAGGTAGGTTTCACAAAAAAAAAAAAGAAATAAAACAAAAATGAGTTTTGAATTCGATATATTTCGGGTGTCAGCCCATCTTCAGGAGTCAGTGTTTTCTCTGACTCCAGAAGATGGGCTGACACCCGAAATATATCGAATTCAAAACTCATTTTGTTTTATTTCTTTTTTTTTTGTGAAACCTACCTCACAATTTTATGCAATTTTTATTATTATATAAAAATGTTTAATCTAGAACCAACACTTATCTCCTTACAAGTTATCAATTTTATTTATATACTTATATAGTTCAAAACAAGGGCGGATCCAGGGAGGGGCGGAGGGGGTCGCCCCCTCTAGAGCCCGTGCCTGGCAAGAAAAAATTTGTAAAAAAAAAACATTTATTTTTCAAAAAATTTTAAAATTGAAAATAAAGTTCTATATGTGTGTGTGTGGGGGGGCGTCTCTGACCCCCCCCCCCCCCCCGCTTGGGCAATTCGGTCGCGACACACTTCCGAGATAAAAAGTAGATCTTACATCGGGCACCTATATACATTCGCCCCACCCCCCCCATAAAAAATTCCTGGATCGGCCCTTGGTTCAAAATGACGAATTTTTGGCGTATTTAATTCATTTTGTCCATTTTTGGAGGCTGCCGCCTTTGATTTCAGATCCTTCATTTGCTTATTTTATTTTACTTTTTTGAATGTACATGTATAAATTACGGATAAAATCAAAAAAACTAATAAATAAATAAAAGGAGACAATAAAAGAGTGTGTCTTCTGCTAAAATAATAATTTTTTTAATTTATTTATAACGAGTCTATAGTTTCGAGGGCTTTGCCCTCTTCATCAAGTCTATTACAATTGATTCAGGGATTAATGTGTGAATCAATTATAATAGACTGATGAAGAAGGCAAAGCCTTCGAAACTATAGTCTCGTTATAAATAAATTCAAAAATTCAAAATTGTGGGGTCGGGGGACCCCCGTCAGGAACGAAGTTCCTTACCTCATTTTATAAATATTAGAGTTAATAAAATACGGCCAAAAATTTTATCCCCCTTAAAAAATCACACTCCATAAATACTGGCTATTATTAATAATTGTATAATTCCATTATTTTCTTGAATATATTAAATATTGTAAATGAAAATGTGTATAAATTTACTATATATCTTTAGTTCGGCCAAACCGATAATAAAACAATATTTAAATCCAAAATCCTGAATAAAAAAAAAGCTAAAAAAAAAATTGCCATTTTAATCATAAAGTAGTTATTGATTTATTTTGATTAGATAATGTAAAATTATTAAATAATTTTAATTTCTTATACCGTTATTCAAATAATTCTCAACTTTAAAAACTAAAGATATATAGTAATTTTATACCCATTTTCATTTTCAATATTTAATATATTCAAAAAAATAATGGATAGTATTAATAATAGCCAGTATTTATGGAGTGTCATTTTTTAAAGGGGATAAAATTTTTGGCCGTATTTTTTTAACTCTAATATTTTTTAGATGATATTAAAGTTATTTATATAATCTATGATTCTTAATTTTCGAATGAGTAGAAATTACTAAGCAATATATAACAACGCAATACACACTCTTTTATTGCCTCCTTTAATTTATAAAAATTTTGCTACTCTCAGCAAAAAGAAACTTTCAATTTAAAAAATAATAAATTGATTTGTTTTTTGTGTCGCCCTTGCTGTGATCCACTCAAGTTCCGCTTTTTTGGGCGTCATTTTTGTATTCCCGGTAAGAAAATAATTATTCCGATGCCCGCTACGAAGCTTATAGGAGGGTTGGGCATACGAGTATTTAGTGTCTAATTAAAATTTATTCGGCCCATTTGGAGTATTAGAGTCTTGATTTCCGACGCCACTTCAACAGCTAAAAAATCCTATTAAAAAAGAATCAGTGTCGAACGCGGGTCATCTATAATTGAGATTGAAGCAAACCAAATGTAATGAAGAAACGAGACGTTTAGTCCTCTCTGCAAACTCATTCGAAGAGGATCTATAAATATTGGTAAAAAATACATGGGGCTAGATGAGAAAAAGGAAGATACTTATTTAATATATGCTCAAAGATTCCTATTAGACCCTGGTATCAGAAATTTCATCTTCATTGAAGATTAATGGTTCATCTCCTAAGATATGTACGCTGTATACAATATAGCTATTATATTATATTGTATATAAAGACTGTATAGGCGTTAGGGCGAAAATCCAGAAAATAGTAACATGAAAAAATGTCATAAAAGAACGACCCACGATGACTTCATAATACGTATAGGTATCTTATATATCAAGTAACTTTTTCATTTTTAAAATATTCACAACCTGTGAGGACTGAATTTATATCAGAATTTGAAAAATGTCAATTTAATTAAAGCTGTGTGCCTGCTGATAAAATGAAGCCCTCTCTACATACAATACATAGCCCTATCACTCATCCCTTATAGACAGCGGACAAGGGCGGATCCAGGAATTTTTTATGGAGGGGGATGTATATAAGGTGCCCGATGTAGATCTACTTTTTATCTCGGAAGTGGGTCGCGATCGAATTGTCCAAGCGGGGGGGGGGGGGGGGCAGAGACGACGACACACACACACACACACACACACACATAGAACTTTATTTTCAATTTTAAAATTTTTAAAAAATAAATGTTTTTTTTTTTTACAAATTTTTTTGCCAGGCGCGGGCCTCTATGGGGGGGGGCGGTCGCCCCTCCGCCCCCCTGGATCCGCCCTTGACAGCGGATCAGTATAATCAATATAATAAATAATTTTTACTTTTCCATACAGGGTATGGTCAAGTATTGTAATCGTCCATGAAAAAAGTGTTTTTTTTTCATCTTTTTTTATTTAGTTTGAATTTTTAGCTGGCTTACCAAATGGGCTTTTCTTCACCGGGCTATGGAATCAAAATCAAAATAAAATATTGCCTAAACATACTTTGATATTCTTTAAAAGAACATTCAGATAAAATTTCAAAGGTGATCTGGTATTTTTTCTATAATTTTGGCAATTCTTTTTGTTGATTGACAAGCTAAATGCTTATTTCTTAGCTTTTTGAAATAATATGTTTCCAGTTTATATTCTTCTAAGACTGGCTTTATCTAATTTTATGAAAATTAAATTGGAAATGGATCGATTATAATCGAGATCTTGAGTCATTTATTTTATTAATACAACTAAAATTCCACTTAAGAAGGATAAGAATAGTAATGTCAATTCTAAAGTATATATATGCTCAGGATGACAACGACACCTCCCAGCCCCTTAAACTAAAATAAACTTGCAATGAGTTAAATTTTTAGTTTTAATAAGTGAGAAAAAATATTTTTGAAATTTTTCTAATTAATTAAATGTTGCTTAATTTATTACATAAAGGATAAATAACACTGCCCAACAATGAAAATGTCTCGGGCTCAAAAATAGCTGATTCTTATGTATTTCCACCTGCTGAATTTAAAAATCACCATAAAAATTACTGATTAGCTCTTGTTTTGGAGATATTATCGGTCAAAACGACGAAAAAAGCCATTTTGACATATTTTCGAGTCCCATCGATATTAAACAGCAATATTTGAGATCACAATATTTTGTTGAAGTAATAGAAAACAGATTCCTCTTTGAATTGCAAATTATGCCTTGTTTTTAGCTCAATTAGAACTCGAGTTATAAGCAAAAAATTAAAACTTGGTGTTTATAAAGAATAATAAACATATGGTCTTACTTTTTTAGTTATAACTCGAGTTCTAATTGAGTTACAAACAACTGGTAATTTGAAAATCAAAGAGGAAGCTGTTTTCTATTAAGCCAACAAAATATTTTTATTTCAAATATTGCTGTCTAATATCTAATGTAACTCGAAAATAGGTTAAAATGGCCTTTTTCGTCGTTTATTATAATTATAACCACTACAAAATCAAACTTTATACGGAATATAGGTACTTTTCCTTTATTTTGGTGCACAATGAATAGAAAAATCATGAAATCAACGTTAGGACAAAGAAAAAAAATTTTGTAGAGTTGTGTAATAGATCTAATGTATTCTAACAAATTGTAGCGGAATATGAAAAAAATACCGCAACGACGTTTTGGACCCACTACTCACTCTGATCGCGAGTGAACTGTTTGTTTGATATTTCTATTTAATATCTCAAAAACAATTTAATATTATATAAAATTAATTTTTATAATATATAATAAATGACCAACACCTTGTTTAAAAATTAAAACAACGACCAACATTGTAATTATTTATCAGGACGATTATACATACATATTTTTCGAACATACCTAAATAATTAAATAATTCCGTTATCCGGGGTGTAAAATCACGTTGGAGGGAAGGAGCCAAAAAGAAATTAAATCCAGAATTACTAAATTTATGCTCCTCTTCAATTCGCTCAGAAATGAAAGATGTTGCTGAAGAAATATCTATGGAGCATCGCTGACGGATGTGAAATCTCGACGATTGGAGAGCCAGAGAGAAAGAGAATGGAGGCCTTGAAAAGGTGGTGCGACACAAGAGTGTTAAAGGTTAAATGGGTGTATTGAATTACAAACGAGCAAGTTTTTACTAGAAAAAACACTATTGAAGAATCTGATGAAGAGAAGAGCTTACCTAAATGAAAGGACATGTTAAGCGATGGTTATCACTGCTAAGGGGTATTTGAGAAGAGGAAAAGGGAATGGGGAAGACCTAGAATGGAGTACTTTCTCTAGATAATAAAATAAATATGAGATATGGGACCTTTGGAGACGTGAAAGTTGAAAGAGTTAACATGAGTTAGAGTGAAGGCGGATGGTTCTGTCAAACCAGTCTTAGAACGCCCTAGATACGGACCTACTGTTTAAATGGAATGGACCATCATAGGTTATTGAGTTCAGCCAAAAATTTTCAGCTAACAAAAACGTCATATTATTACCAAAGCCAATGAAACACTATCTATGTATGTATTGTATATGTATATTCACAATAGGTTTCAAAATTTCTATAAAGAATGTTGTTTTTTAATTATTTTTTTTTTACCAAAATTATTTAATTCTAAAATGCACTCGGTGGTCTCTAATAAAAAACAAAAAAAAATCGCATTCATTCTTCTTTTTCTTTGTTTCTGTACTTTCTCTTACTTTCTTTTTATATTAGTAGTATTTATTTCGATAGTAATTCTTATGATGTGGCGGGTTAATTAGAAAAATAAATAAATAAATTCCCGTTCTTTGTTTTATTTATTTATCTTTTATTTCTTCAAAATTTCAAGATAAAGGGGTCCAATATATATTTATGATATATATATATATGTAGGTATATATATATATAGAGAGAGAGATCATATTAGGGTGGCCTAAAAAGTAGTTTTTTTATTCAGTTCGCCGGTGTTAAATCAATTCCAAATTATGTAAAAAATAATTTGTATATCAGCCGAGGTCTTAGAACTAATATTAATACTTATCTATAAAATGTTTACTTGCTTTAAAATTTGATATCAAATAAAATCATGTTATCTTGTGTGATGTTGAGAGGGCTTGTCAGAAAATGAATGGAACCCTTAGGAAGTTGGAAGACTGGCTAAATATGAATAAATAAACTGTTTATAAATTGTACGAAATCTAAAGTAATGCAATTGGGGGTGGGTGGAGAAGGGGTTAAGTCCAATCTATCTGAATGGTGTAAATTTGGAATATGTGGATTCATTTAAATACCTCGGAGTAGTGGTTGACTCGAAGTTGAACTTTAAGAGTCATCATAGTGAGCTCTTGAAGAATGTAAACAGAAAAGTGCAATACTTTGGTAGAGCTTGTAATAATTTGAATATGAACACTAGAATTAAGGTGTATAGAACTATAATTAGTCCTAGTTTCTCTTACTGTCCTACAATATTATATTTTGGCACTCAGGAGAATATTGATAAGTTGCAACTCTTACAAAATAGATGCATGAGATTTATATTAAAATGTGACAGATATACATCAATAAGTAGTATGCTGGAATGCTTAGGACTTATGAATGTGAAGCAATTCTTATTTTTACAGACAATGTGTTTTGTATATAAATTATATCATAGCCAGCTGCCAGCCTATCTGAATTTCACATTGGTCAATGAGATCCATGACCATGGGACGCGAATTAGAGACAATATATTTATTGAGAGGGCGAGGAAAGAGAGCACAAGAAATTCATTATATTTTAGAGGACTTGAGGAATTTAATTCTTTACCAGCTGAAGTAAGAAATGCATCAAGTCTGATTCAATTTAAGAACCAAGTTAGAATATATCTTAAGAGGGACAGTTGAACATTTCTATTGAGAAATATTTGGAAATATTATAAATTTAGTATTAAGATTTGTAAATATTGAAATATATATGTATCAAAAATACATTTAAATATAAATAAAATAAATAAAAAATCCAAGTGTATACAAAGAAGGGTTATAAATGGACGAATTGCTTTGTTCTGATGCATAAAACAGAGAAATAAAATTACTTTGAGAAATTTTAACACTGTAAGTCATTTGTGTGGCAAAATTATCTTAGTTGTTCTAAAAACAGTCGTAATATATAGAAAATTTAGAAAAACGCACTTGGATGGTGATGAAAGCAGTCCACGGTAGTTGTAAAAAAAATAAGACTATAGAGGTTTTATTATTTTACATTTATTTGTTAAACCGACGTTTCGGAGATTTATTCTCTCCTTCTTCAGGGTCTATATAATTGAGGGGAAGACGAACATTAATTAGTATTGGGATTTTCACATGTCATTCATAATATAAAACAAAATAATATACACAAAACAAAAATAATAATCATAAATCTACTTACAACAAAAAGTCAATGAAAGTAGTTCAAATCATAATTACTTCCTGTCTCCTTTGACAATGCCAAAAAAACATTATAAAAATTTTTTCATCTCGAATAGAAATAAAGTAAAAGCAATTGATGATTAATATGTTAATGAGATATATATAAATGAATGAATGTATAACATGTCCCCACCAATCATTGGATGCGCAGAATATCGTTGCGCATATCGGTATAGTTGTTGTTTTTTTTTTTTATATTACAATTATTTACACATTTATAAATATGGTCATCATCAGTCCCAAAATTTAACAAAATTATATACAAAGTTATTTTTTTTCCTTTTAAAAACATAGTTCGAAACGTCATTAATATATTTACATATTATTCATTTAAAAAAAATACTAAATAATGTGGACTACTTTCATCAACATCCAGTGCATATTTATACCAGTACCTAAAGAAAAACTCTATCAATTTAGAAAAACGTTTTACAGGCACCATTATTATTATTATTTTACTCTAAGATAAATTGCACAATTCGGATTCCAAATTTCGGAATCGATTTAACACCGAGAACGTGAAATTTTTTTCTCGTATTTTAAAGGTCATTAAAATATTTAAATAACACAGGTCTGCGATGAAAACGCTGTTAGAAAAATAGTATGTTATTCTTATACATTTTCCGCTGCTGAATCCGAAAATAAATGTCTATTTTGTTTAATCATATCAAATTTTTTTACAGGTAAGAATTAATGATTGTAAATAGGTATATTTTGCACAAAGAGAAACAAAGGGGTTGTCCTCTGCTTGATGCAAATAAACATACACACATATATATCAAGATGATATATCTGTGCCTATATTGCATCAAGCAGAGGACGGCCTCTTTGTTTCTCTTTGTTTGAATCAAACAAATAGATAATATATATACAGATATATCATCTTGATATATATGTGTGTATGTTTATTTGCATCAAGCAGAGGACAACCTCTTTGTTTCTCTTTGTGAATCAACAGCTACTGCTACTCTCGGCAAAACAAAAACTTTTCGAGTATATTTTGGCCTGAAAAAATTTCTATATAGTTTTTATTTATAATTTTTTAAAATGATATCTTGTTAATGGTGCAGTGAAGATTTAATAAAAAAGAAAATACTAAATTTTTGTCGTAGGGGCTTGAAGAGAGAAATTGAGGTCCGTGATACCATCTATATTTAAGTAGACTTTTTTTGTTATTTCATTATAATAAAATCGCTTATAAAATGCTTTTGACAATTTTCAATTGAATATAATTCGGAGAAATTTGGCCCGCTTGCTAATCTAATCCGAGTAACGGGATTCTTTCGATCTAGCATTTTCGCTTTAGTTGTTGTCGAAAATTCATCGGGCTCAGCAGCAGCGGTTACCTACACTCAGCAAAAGGTAAACAGCCCTTAATATCTACCCTATCTATATATATAAAATTAAGGTTTTGTCTGTACATTGGTCCAAATCACGCCAAATTTTGGTTGCACACGTTTCAAGCAAAGTTATGAACAAAAACACCCTCAACAAAATTCGTCTGTCTGTCTGTCTGTATGTTTCCGTGGGTTCCGCGAAAAGTTGCTCACGATTCACGTAAAAACGGCTGAAGGGATTATTATGAAATTTCATATTTACATCAGATGTCTTCTAACTTACGTTTTTAGCTATATAACGTTTTGATATTTTGACCCCAAAAGGGGGTTTGGGGGGGGGGGGCGCACGAATTAAAATTATCAAATAATTCCTAAACTATTAACTCTACGGCAAATTTTATTATGAGCAAAGTTGTAGGGGATGTAATTTCTGACAACTTTTTTGTTTAAAAAAATTCCCCCAAAAACCACCCAAAAAAGGGGGGGTGAAAATTTGAAAATTCTTGCTCTTGGACCAAACTCAACCAAATTTAGTATACATAATCTGTAGGTCACTAGAAGGGTAGGAAATGCAACAACTAACGACCCAAAATGTTAGGGGGGGGGGGGCGGGGAGCGTGCCTCCTGGCTAGCAAGAGGGGCCGCCGAAGGCGGAAGCCTTGCAGCTAGTTGTTCCTATATTTTATATATCACAATTAATCATTCTGTTCCTCAGTCTTGCTATAATTAAAAAAAAAAATGAATTTTTTTTTTCACTTTTCTCAAATTTTTTTTTATGTGTCAAGAGTCATGTTTCGGGTCTAGTTGAACCCATCATCTTCAGGATTATTAAAGAATAGTAAACTCTCTTCTCCACACCATTCACAAAATCAACATTTCATGTAAGTAATCTATATATATAAAATTAAGGTTTTGTCTGTACATTGGTCGAAATCACGCCAAATTTTGTTTGAACACGTTTCAAGTAAAGTTATGAACGAAAACACCCTCAACAAAATTCCTGTCTGTCTGTCTGTCTGTATGTTTCCGTGGGTTCCGCGAAAAGTTGCATAACTTTCAGGGGCTCCCATAGAATTCTTTATAAAAACAGAGCTGCCTTATTTGTTCTTATTGGCTGTTTAGTAGCGTATGTATCCACATTTTTTTAGCCATCACAAATATTTATGTATCAAAATGACAAATTTGATAAATTAAATACTTAAAAATAACGAAATCAGATCGTATTTTTTATTGAATCTTTACCATCAGAGCTCTTGAGAGAGTGGGATTAAATCAGTTAATGTTTAGGTCCAAAACATAAACCAATTTAACGACAGAAGCAATAGAAAAAGAAAACCGACCGTAACAGAATAGGTACTCGAGATTTATTATTATATATAAATCTAGACCCAGGTGAACAATTTTTTTGCTTTAATATCAGGGTCCTTTTAAGAACAATGTTGGATATAATAATATTTAAAATATTTTTCAGCAAATATACTTTCTTATTATTGTAAAAAAAAAACACTGGATTTAAGTGATTAAATTATCAGTATTTTTTTTATGAACCGTTCATCAACTTTTCTTTTTTTCTATTTATTCTAACGAGTTTTTAAAAGTAAGTTTTAAGTATTTAAAAAAAAATAACAAAAAATTAATATTTTCCCTTAGAAGAATTTAAGATTTGAACAGCAATATTAAAATTTCGATTAAATTTTATGGAGATCGTCAAACGCCGATCTACTTTGCACGAACATGCTTTTTTGTATATTATAACTCAATATATAAACTATATTCACTGGAGATTTAGATAGAATTAAAGAGAATTTAGAAACTTGAAAAACCCAAAGAGAGTATATTTTTGAAAAATTATTTTTCAAAGATAGTTGAGTTAAAGAATTTTTCAATATTTAATCTCTTTGATTTTGCAAAAGTTTCTAAATTCTCTTTAATTCTATCTGAATATCCAGTGAATATAATTTATATGTTATATATATATATTATCACGGGCGGATCCAGAAATTTTTTATGGGGGGGGGGGGGCGATATTAAAAAAAATACGAGAATATATCAATATTTTTAATGTATTTTAGTAGGAAATTAACGCTTACATTCTAAAGAAATATTACACTTATACCAGGGGCCGGTACCACACTTTCATTTCAGGGAACTATGTTGGCACCGGCCCCCCGGGGGGGGGGGGATTTTAGGCTTCATAAGTAGTTTTTAGAGGCGATTTTGACCCTCTCTAAAATTAAAACAAACAAAAAGAGGGCATGAAAAAGGGGAAAATATACAGGTTTACCTACCTATTAAATGTATATTATAATATACTTAGACTATAGTTCACTAATTGAGTTCTTCATATTTAATGAATTGGTTGTGACTACTAATGTAAAATAGATATTTTTTAAAATTAAAAAAATGTTTAGTTACAGCTCATTTAGTCCAGACAAATTACGATTTTAAGAGGAAATAATTCCTAGTAAAGATTTTATTGCTGGGATACCTTTATTGGTACTCCAATATTACTACCCGAAGTTTTCCCCGAAATCTGTGTTGTGGAAATTTTTCTACGCGCCTCAAAATGAGAAAATTTCGAAGTTTTTTCAGTTTTTCTTGAATAGCTCTCAAACGGCTTATCAAATCAAAAAGATATCCATTAGATAATTTAAAGTACTTTAAATTTCGCGTAAAATTATAAAAATTTCATCTATTTAGGTTCAGTAGAACCGGTACTAGCGCCTGTCAGAAAACAGTCTCCGGGATCACTTTTGAACTTCCTAAAACTCGTAGTTTTTTCGATTTTTCCCTATTTTAACCATGAAGGAGCACGTTTTCGACAAAGACGACTCTATACATTTTTAAACTAGATTAAATTTGCAACAATTTAAATGAAGTTTCATTTTAATTGGATAATGGTAACATGAGGTTGAAGTTTTGAAAAAATGCATTTTTTTGCAAATAATCGCAGTTTTTCCTTAATAAAATGACTCATCCTGGAAACTTGATTTCTTTCTCATTGTATAGAAAATTTTATTTACTTGAACGTTTACTTGGACCACTTTTTTAATAAAACTCTTAGATTTATAGATATTCTACATTTTCCGAATCCTCAAAAGCATCATGGAAAATGCTGAATATCTAAAAGTCTAAATCTAAAAGTTTTATAAAAAATGTGGTCCAAGTAAATCTTCAACTCAACAAAATTTACTAGAGAATGAGATAGGAATCAAGTTTGTAAGATAAGTGGTTTTCATTTTATGAAGGAAAAACTGTGATTTTTGAAACAATGGGTCATTTCCTGTCATGGAAAATGCTGGATATCTATAAATCTAAGAATTTAAACAAAAAAGTGGTTCAAGTAAATCTTCAAATCAACAAAATTTTCTAGACAATGAGATAGGAATCAAGTTTCTAGGATGAGTCATTTTATGAAAGAAAAACTGCGATTTTTTGCAAAAAATTGCATTTTTTCAAAACTTCAACCTCGTGTTACTATTATCCAATTAAGATGAAACTTCATTTAAATTGTAGCAAATTTAATCTAGTTTAAAAATGTATAGGGGGACTTTGTCGAAAACGTGCTCCTTCATAGTCAAAATGGGGATAAACAGAAAAAAGTTCAAGTTTTAGGGATATTCAAAAGTGATCCCGGGGGCTGTTTTTTGACAGGCGCTAGTACCGGTTCTACTGAAGATAAATAGATGAAATTTTTATAATTTTACGCGTAATTCAAAGAGTTTTAAATTATCTAATAAAGATCTTTTTGATTTGATAAGCCGTTTTTGAGTTATTCAAGAAAAATTGAAAAAAGTCCGAAATTCTCTCATTTTGAGGCGCGTAGAAAAATTTCCACAACACAGATTTGGGGGGAAATTTAGCGTAGTAATATTGGACTACCAATAAAGGTATTCCAGCAATAAAATCTTTCCTGGGAATTATTTCCTGTTTGTGCCATTTTTTCACATAATTTGCCTGGACTACTTTTAAAATGACTGCAACTATTTTATTCTATAATGTACTTATGAAAATTGTATAATATATATTGTAAATAAAAACTTTTGAATTGAAAAAAAAACATGATAGCACAGCAGCCATGGTAGGTAACAGTAAATACATAAGTAGAACAAGATAAATACTAGTAGCCCAGTATATAGGGGTGTTTCAGCTTACATTAATTGAGGGAAATTTTTTTTTCTAGGATCGCTTGGTATGGTGTGGGTATGCCAAATCAAAGTTTTCGACCTCAAAAGTGTGGGGGACAACTTTTGGTGGCTGAAAAACCTCAAAATTTTCGGACTTTTTCCAGTTTTTCGCTTATAACTCGAAAACAGTTCATATTTTGTAAATAACCGTCTTATACTAAATTAAAGAGGACAAAATTTCGCGTCGATTAAAAAAAATATAGAAAATTGATCCAGTCCTAGTAAATTCTCAAAATCTATATAGGCGCTATGTAGTTACTATATAGTTTGAAACATTGTGCTACTAGGGAGTAGTTCGATTTTTTATGGGGATCCAAAAACAGCCCCCGGATCACTTTTGAATATCTCTAAAACTAGCATTTTTTCGATTTTTTCCCATTTTGACCATGAAGGAGCACGTTTTTGACAAAGACGACGATGGTTATTCGTGCCGCAATAAGGTTGATGTTTTGAAAAAATGCAATTTTTTGCAAAAAATCGCAGTTTTCCTTCATAAAATGAAAACTACTCATCTTAGAAACTTGATTCTGTAGGAAATTTTGTTGACTATAACGTTTACTTGGACCACTTTTTTGTTAAAACTCTTGGATTTTTATAGATAGCCAGCATTTTCCATGACAGGAAATGATCCAAATGATCCATTTTTTCTATCTCATTCCCTAGCAAATTTTGTTGACTTGAACGTTTACTTGGACCATTTTTTTGATAAAACTCTTAGATTTATAGATATCCTGCATTTTCCGGACACGATATGATTCGAATCCTCCAAAAGCGACAGAGTGGTCTTTGTCGAAAACGTGCTCCTTCATGGTCAAAATGGGAAAATATCGAAAAAAGTGCAAGTTTATGGGATAGGTGATTCAAATGTGATCTGGGGTCTGTTTTTTGGATCCCCATAAAAAATCGAACTACTGGACCAATTTTCTTTTTTTTTAATCGACAGGAAATTTTGTCCTCTTTAATTTAGTATAGGGGCGGTTATTTACAAAATATGAACCGTTTTCGAGTTATAAGTGAAAAACTGGAAAAAGTCCTAAAATTTCGAGGTTTTTCGGCCAATAAAACTTATCCCCCACACTTTCGAGGTCGCGAACTTAGATTTGACATACCCACATTATACCAAGCGAACCTAGAAAAATCTTTTCCCGCAATTAATGTAAGCTGAACCACTTTTTGGATCCTCTATTTACTGGACTACAGGCAAATTAGACCGAAAAAAGGCCGCGCTGGCTAATAAATATGCACAAGGTGGAAATAATTTTAATCGACGTTAGGCATCCCAAATAAGAGTTATATGAGTTTTCGAGGGTTTCTGGCTGCCTAAAATCACGAAAATTTTGAACTTTTTCAGATTTTAGCTTATAACTCAAAAACCATGCCATCTACCGAAAATTTCACTCTTACCAAAATGAAAGACCATAACGTTAAAGAATAAATAAAATAGAACGAATAAAGTTAAAATCGGTTTAGCCGTTTAGCCACAATTGATCGTCAAATATAGGCAATTTTGGCGGAAAAGTTAATTATGTTTATTTGGTGGTCACAAGAAACACACTTCGAATTTTTGCGGTGACCCCCCTAATATTTGTCAATTGGCTAAAAAATTAGATTGGAAAAGTTTCATCTTAATTGAACAACGGTAACCCGTGGCGCAATGAGGTTGAAGTTTTTGAAAAACTCCAAAAAATTGCAGTTTTTCATTTATAAAATGAAAATCACTCATCCAAGAAACTTTATTCTTATCTCATTTTCTAGGAAATTTTGTTGGCTTGAATTTTACTTGAGCCACTTTTTTGTTAAAACTTTTAAATTGTAGATATCCAGCATTTTCCAAGACAAGACATGATCCGACCTCATTTCGCCACGGGATACCGGATTCCGATACTAAGATGAAACTTTGCCAATTTCTTTTTTTAGCCTCTTGGCAACTATTGGGTGGTCAGCACCAAATTTCGAAGAGTGGTTTATTGTGACCACCTAATAAGCATAATCCAATTTTCCGCTAAATTGGTAAAATTGCTGCCTATGTTTGAAGATCATTTGTGACAAAACGGCTTAATTGAAAGTCGATTTCTCTATGTCTTCAGCAATGGTTACCAATAAAAACCGAAAAGTCAAAAATCCAATATAGAATGGTTATTCCTCAAGTATTAGATGAGAATCAATCGCTATTTTTGGTTTAAAGTCGATTTCTCTATGTCTTCAGCAATGGTTACCAATAAAAACCGAAACGCCAAAAATCCAATATAGAATGGTTATTCCTCAAGTATTAGATGAGAATCAATCGCTATTTTTGGTTTAAAATCGATTTCTCTATGTCTTCAGCAATGGTTACCAATAAAAACCGAAACGTCAAAAATCCAATATAGAATGGTTATTCCTCAAGTACTAGTTGAGCATCAATCGCTATTTTTGGTTTAAAGTCGATTTCTCTATGTCTTAAGCAAAGGTAACGGATAAGAAAACAACGCAGTTGCTATGGTTACTTATAAAATTTCCTCCCAAATTTTTACCATTTCACAGCGAGAAGCCTAACCATTCTTACTTAAGTTAGGTTAAATGAGCTATATTAAAACGATCAAATGAATAAATTTTAAAGAATTTAAAACAAAAAATTAAAAAAAAGTACTATTTTACTCTAAAGTACTTTAAAATATGATTTTACTAAAAACTTTATTTAACCTTTTTTGTGGTCCCCAAGGTACTTAATTAGGATATTAAATTTCATCAAAATTGGTTAAGTCATTTTCAAGATATTTAGAAAAAACTAAAAAAGTACTGAAATAAAGTACTAATGTTTATGGACCGATATGTACCAAAAACTAATCAGCGCTTCATTTTGTTAAACTAATAGTAGTTTTTCAATTTCAATTCAATCAGTGCAACAGTGTGGAAAAAATCGTGGACGAAAAAAACGATAACATCCATCCATCCATCCATCCATCCATGCGCACGCACTTCCAAAAAAAATGGCACTTTTTGGCCTCTCGACGAGATTCCAGGTAATTATTATATGGGGGGACATGATGACTTTAGAAATGTTAAAGTGGGGCATGGCCTAAAAAAGTTTGGGAAACACTGCTCTAGATAGATTAAGTTTTAAATTGCAAGGCGCTGCGACTTTCCGAAGACGAGATATGAAAGATTAAAATACAGTGAACGCTCTATATAAGCAACTCATTTGAACCAATTTCAATAAAACAGTTTCTTTTGGGAAAAGTTGCTTATAGGGAAAAAAGGAGTATAAAAATACTTACCGTCTGGAAAATATTTTCACTTGTTTCTTTTACTAACTAAGCTGTGTAGAATAAATAAATTCAGTTTTATTTTGCAAAAGAAAACCATTTTATTATTATTATCATATAAGCATAGTTATTAATTATATATTAAAAAAAATTTTTTACAATCAAATTTTAATAAATCTTTGGTTTAGTACAGCACCAATTGCCTAAACAAACATTATTTTTATTCAGTATTTATTTTACGACACTCCTAAAAATACAACCCCTTCCTTTAATTCAATTGGATTAAAAATTTGACACAAATATTAACCCATGACACTTGATAAATACATTAATTTTTTAAAAAATCGTTTCGGCCGTTTTTTGAGAAAATCAAAAAAAATCAAATAAAGGAAGGGGGTGTAAATTAGTAGTTTTGAGATGACTTCAAATAAATGAAAATGTGAAAGTCGTGTGGTGACCACACTAATTGATTTAATTTTTCACAAAATGTTAGACTAATTGTGAAATAAAAACACATAGACAGAGAGCTTGTGAATGCCTTTTAACATATGCATGATGAGTTTTATATAACTAGTTAATTTTGACTGCTTTTTGTGAAGTTAAACTTACTATAGTGTTGCGTGAAGAAATGGGTTAATTAAATTGAAAGTTTTTGCCGAGAGTAGCAGAATTTTTATATATTGAAGGAGACAATAAAAGAGTGTGTCTTCTGCTGGAATTATAAATTTTATTCTCGTTATAAATAAATAAAATTTATAATTCCAGCAGAAGACACACTCTTTTATTGTCTCCTTCAAATGGGTTAATTATATCTTTTAATCTATTTACCCAAATCGACAAAGTAAAAATATCATTTTAAAGAGACGAAAATTTTCTTTTCTTTAAAATGATATTTTTAGCAAAATTCTAAGATTTCAAAATTTCAAAAAAAAAATTGGAAAATTTCAAAATCTCAAAGGTCGATTATCTAAGATGTAATATATTTTTAGTTTGTCGATTGGATAAATAGATTAGAAGATATAGATAACACACAATTTGCCTTAATCTTATGTATTTTTAGGTGCTGAAACCGTATTTGGTAGGTATCAGTTTTTTTTTTATCACCCACTAATTATCTCACATTATGACATCGATTATTTATTTTAAAAAATAGGAAAAATTTGATACCTATATGGTATTGGAGCTGCGAAATGAGCTCAAATTTTTATTAAAAAAAATTCAAAATTGCAAGTCCAAAGATTTTCAAAATTCGTATACGCCGCGCTTTTTTAATTAATTTCAAAATATACATTTAGCATTTATTCGGCCTAAAATTCGATATAATTATTTCTAAAATGATTACTATAATAAATTCAATTAAAAACATTGACCGGGAAATACCAAATGATTATTCAAATATTTATTTTGACTCCCGGAAACCTTATTTAAGCAGAGATGCCACCCGCCAAGCCCTCTTACTCAAAAACCAATCTTTCCGTGTACAAAGGTCCTACCAATGCGGACCATAATTTTGTCGCGTTGCTTTTAGATTGAATGAGTTGAGCATAATGATCGGACGATAAGGTAGGTCTTTAATTGATATTACTTGTGTTTAGAAATTTTTTATATTGTAATCTTTTCTTATAAATGTTTTATTTTTTTGTGTATAAGGTCCGACATCTTACCGGGATAAACCCAAATTAAACAGATCTCCAAGGGACCGTATCCACCTGCAACGATATTCAAGCTTTCTTTGCAAACTGGGATATTGGCTACCCACATACAAGATCTCCAAGGGACCGTATCCATTTACCGCAACGCTATTCAAGCTTTCGTTGCAAACTGTGATATTGGCTACCCACACAAAAACAAAGACATTGATCATAAAAAATCAATTTAACTAAATTTTCATTTTTATCGTTTTCTTCAAATTTTCTTGTTTTCCATTTGTTAATAAAATCATTTAAAACCAAACTGCTTTCTTTTTAATTTCTTTACCTGATAATCTAAACATATTCATTTTACACCTTTTGAAAGATATTTAATTCCTATTAATCTACAGTCCACTAATTAATCGAAACCACAACAATTTTAATTGAACACTAACTTTTTTAAACCCGAGCTTCAGAAACTTAATTTTTTTTAGAAGCTGACAGCTCCAGGTATAATAATTAAAAATCTTAGTTAATTTTACTGTAGAATAATATTAAATTACTAAGAAATGTGAATATTAGTTTTTCTTACAGAAATTAAGTTTGTAGGATGAGTGGTTTACATTTTTATGAAGGAAAAACTGCAAATTTTTTTTTGAAAAAAAACGGATCATTTCCTGTCATGGAAAATGCTGGATATCAGGATATCTATATATCTATGGGTTTTAACAAAAAAGTGGTCCAAGTAAACGTTTAAGGCAACAAAATTTCATAGAGAATGAGATATGAATAATGTAGTAAATATTGTTATATAGACAATTTTCATATAGCAATAATTTAATTCAATGTTTTTGCACATTCGTCTCTTTGACTTAAGGGTTTAGGGTTGAGGGTGACGATTTATAATTTTATTTGTTAGGGACTATAGTTTCGAAGTTTTTGCCCTTCATCCCAAGTCATTTTTTTTTTTATAAATATTTTATTTCGAGTTTCGTTTGTAAGTTTACGAATAGTGTACTCTATTCGTTGAAAATTGTATACTAAATCAAATTTAAAAATTATAAATATATATAGAATGCTATGAATAATGTCCCGGTTATGACATTTATCAATCTGATCACCCAATCTGGGGGTACGGGGGCAGTGCCCCAGCCAAGTTCGATTCGAGCAGGAAACAACTCGAGCCATTTTGACGCCTCTATAACTTCGCACTTGAAATCTCTACATGGCTGAATTTTTCCCCACAATACTGGTTCATAAGCTTAGCTAAATTAGCAAATTTCATATTCCTATTGCTTATTCCGATCGGTTAAGGAGGCATAACCCCCTGCCTAGCAAGAGGCCCGCCAAAAATATATAATAAATGAAATATAATTATTACATTAACATAATCGTCGGTCCTAAGCCAAAACCACCAAAGTGCAAATTCCTAATTTTGAGAAAACGAGGTTTGAAGTTTCTTTTGGCTTACAAAAATCAGGTTGCATACTTACCTAATCAAACCTGGGACCATTTTTGTTCTTCAATGAACTGAAACTGGTCCATCACTTCTTTACCTTTATCTTTTCGGGAAATTATTTCCTTTTCAAATCGTAATTTGTCTGGACTATTAGTAGTTCTCAACCAATTTATTATGGACTATTAGTAGTCTCAACCAATTTATTAACCACCATGCAAACATCATTCAAATATATATATATATATATATATATATATATATGTACATGAGTAATTTCAAACTCAATTAGCGAACTATAGTCCAAGTATATTATAATATACACATTTAATAGGTAACCCTGTATATTTCCCCCTTCTTCATGCGCTCTTTTTGTATGTTTTTAATTTTACAGAGGGTCAAAATCGCCTTTAAAAACTATTTTTGAAGTACGAAATTTCAAAATTTTCCTGGGGGGGGGGGGTTAGTACATGACCCCCCCCAATTGAAAGTCTGGTACCACTTCTAGTATAAAAGTAATATATTTCTTGTAAATAAACATTAATGAATTGAATTTCATACTAAAATAAAAATATTGTTATATTCTATATAGCGAAGAGAATTTTTTTAATTTCGCACCCCCCCCCCCCCCCATAAAAAATTACTGGATCCGCCCTTGGTTTTCAATCTGTGTTTGATTAGAAAAAAAATGGGAGTCCAAAACACACCCCGTCCGGACTTAACTTTCGGAGGTTCGGTTAATATATATTCAGTTCGGCTCGGTTGGGTTCCTATAGCTCCTTTTCGGGCTTGCATTTAGACGGTTCGGTTGGCTGACGAACCCAACCGAGCCGAACTGAACATATATTAACCGAACCGGAGTCGTTTTCACATATTCGGTTCTATTACATGGTTTGATTTAATAAAAATATTGTAAATAATAAATTTAAATTTAGGGAACGAAGAAAAGTTTTATTTTTATTACAGACAAAAGGATCAGCCGGGGCTCGAACCCGGGATCTTTGCATGTGTACTGCAATGCTTTGTCATAAGAGTTTTAACTCCTATATCCACTAAGCTACTGATCCCTGAACCCAAACTAATACCTTTTGTCTATATGAATTATGGAATTTCTTTTTAATCCTCTCCTCGTTCATTTTTCCAAATGATGAAATGGATCTTGACTACATGGTGAGGAAACTAAATGAGGCTTTTAACCAGGGGGCTTAAAAATAAATTATAAAAAATCTGAATATTTGTCTGTAGGAAATAATATGTTATCGGACCTAATATGGAGAAAGGGAAGAAATTATCTGGGGTTGAAAAATTTTGAAAATATTTGGGTGTTATATTTAATAAAGATGGAGATAGCAGCATGGAAGTAAATGAAAGGATTATAAAGGGTAGAAAGATAACAAGGGCCTTGCACTCAGTTTTATGGAACAAAACGATTAGGAGATCCACAAAAATGAAAATATATTCCAGCCTCGTTCGAAGTGTTACTACCTATGGGGCTGAGGTATGGGATATCGGAGTTAGAAACCGAGGCCGACTTTTAGCCTCTGAAATGGATTTCCTAAGAATCCTGATAGAGTTCGAAACGAAGAGATAAGAAGACGAATGAACATGGACGGGGATCTTAGTGACGAAATCCAAAAAAAAAAAAAAAAAAAAATAGTTTGGTTTGGACACGTAAAAAGGATGCATGAAGAACGAATCCCAAAAAATGCTCTAGAATGTATCCCCCTGAAAGACGAAAAAGAGGTCGACCCAGGCGCTCTTTGATGGACGAGGTGAACGAGGCTATGAGTTCCAGAAATCTAGAGATTGTGGATGTCTGAGACCGTGAAACGGGGAAACTGGAAACGGAGAAGTGTCGCCAGGCGTAGAAACCTGAAGAAGAAGAAGAAGAAGAAGATTAATTTTAGATATTTATTAAACTGATTTTACACTTTGCAAATAATAATATAAAATTTAACATAAAAAAATATATTATACATGGGGTAGAGATCATAAAAAAGGTGATATTCTTGATCTAAAACTTCTTTTGGCTGTTGTAAATGTTGTCACTTTTATTTTTAGTTGTTCTTTATACAAGGGCTGAATGTTATCTATATATTTTGACATTTAATATTATTGTTTTTTCGCTGGGGTAAAATTTTCCACTCATCCGTATAGTTCAATTAATACTTAAGTAATTGTTAAATCTTGGCTGTTCCGTCGTGGGATAGTGGAACGATCGCCGGCAAAGAGACTTCCGATATTTATGTTTTGTTCTGTTTTCATTTTGTTTATATTTTTGTATTCCTAGTTGACCCCTCGCTTGTAAACACGCTATTTCTACTAATAAACCAATTCTCAAGTAATCATTCTATTTACTCTATTATTCGTATTTAGTTTCCCAAAGATCTGAGGATAATTTTAAAATATTTGTCGATTCAGCAACAACACAACTTGCTAGAGATTTAGGTAATGATCCCGAATTTCTCATCTCGAAGCACAGGAAAAAGGTCCCTTTATTTGATTGCGAGGGCAGTGATGGACCAGTCAGTTCATTGAAGAACAAAAATGGTCCCAGGTTTGATTAGGTAAGTATGCAACCTGATTTTTGTAAGCCAAAAGAAACTTCAAACCTCGTTTTCTCAAAATTAGGAATTTGCACTTTGGTGGTTTTGGCTTAGGACCGACGATTATGTTAATGTAATAATTATATTTCATTTATTATATATTTTTGGCGGGCCTCTTGCTAGGCAGGGGGTTATGCCTCCTTAACCGATCGGAATAAGCAATAGGAATATGAAATTTGCTAATTTAGCTAAGCTTATGAACCAGTATTGTGGGGGAAAATTCAGCCATGTAGAGATTTCAAGTGCGAAGTTATAGAGGCGTCAAAATGGCTCGAGTTGTTTCCTGCTCGAATCGAACTTGACTGGGGCACTGCCCCGTACCCCCAGATTGGGTGATCAGATTGATAAATGTCATAACCGGGACATTATTCATAGCATTCTATATATATTTATAATTTTTAAATTTGATTTAGTATACAATTTTCAACGAATAGAGTACACTATTCGTAAACTTACAAACGAAACTCGAAATAAAATATTTATAAAAAAAAAATGACTTGGGATGAAGGGCAAAACTTCGAAACTATAGTCCCTAACAAATAAAATTATAAATCGTCCCCCTCAACTCTAAAGCCTTAAGTCAAAGATACGAATGTGCAAAAACATTGAATTAAATTATTGCTATATGAAAATTGTCTATATAACAATATTTACTACATTATTCATGAATATTAGATCTCAAGTTGGAGGTTTTTTTTTAATGATATTGATGCGAGAAAAAGTTACACTATGAAGATCCTATAGCAACGCAATGTATACTCTAATTCAATAAAGCTAATGCAACAATGAAAGCCGTTGCTCCCCTATGAAAGCTATCGCTTGATATAGACAAAAAATAAAACGGTAAAATAAAAAAGATTGTTTTTATCAAAAAAATTCCACAAAATGGGTAAGAATTTACATTAAATTAATAAATTACTATTTTCTAAATGCTATTACTAATGTTTTCTTAATATTTTAGGAAATTTATTGTGCTGTTTGAAGAAAAGAATTGAGGTATGTATATTTTTAAATTTAATTTGGAAAAGTTATATTTATCAATGGCATTCGATGCCTTAGGGCGTTAACCCCCCCCCCCCCCTCCCTCTTCCCTGAAGTTTTGAGATAAAGATAGAAATTTTACAGGGTATAAATAAAACGTTCAATAAAAATTTAATAAAATCAACACACACTTCATAAAAAATAAATCTGGGCAACATGGAGGTCAGGGCCGCGCTAAGCCATTCGGCCTTTCGTGCCCAAACAATAATTTTGCGCCCCCTTCTAAAATTGTAACTAAAATTGAACACATAAAAATATATCCTTGACCGCGGAAATCGTTATATTTCAATTTAATTTTACTATCAAATGTGAAATATAAGCCAGGACCAGGAGAATCAGTAATAGGACAAAACTGAATGAAATGTTCAACTATTTCAATTTTTTTCGTCAACTCGTTTAATAAAACGAACCTCAAAATTACACTTAATTGTTCCGTATGACTCACATCTGGTGTACAGTCGAGGATTTTAGATTAATATTTATATTTCTTTACTAGATCTGAAATAGTGTTTTCTATTTTTGAGCCGATTAGATCTATCAATCCATTTTCAATTTTATCACCTAAATAGTTTCTTGTTATAATATCACATCCTCATACCGTACAGGATTTTCAGAAAGGGGGGCGCTGAAAATTTTTCCTCGCCTTAAGGGGACGGGAGCTTTAAAAAGGTTGAGAATCCCTCGGTTAGACTCTAGGGTCTAGAGAGAGGGTCAGTCTAGCTGTTTTGCTGCCCTCTGAATTGGCCGCCCCTGTCTTTTGCAAACATTCGCCACACATTCGGCTCAGCCCTGATGGAGGCCATGTCCCTTCTACTCCTAGGAGTATATCAATACTCCGCAAACCCTCCTCCCGAAAATTAACTACGCCCCCCCCCCTCCTGAAATTGTTTTCCGGATACGGCCTTGATCTAAGTGAAAGTAAAATAATGCGGGAGGTTGTATGAAGTTATGTCTAGTTTTAAAATGTTTCTGTTTCCATAAAAAGAACTGATTCGATTTTGATTTTGATTTTCTCCATGTTTTCGACATTTTCAAACATGTTTGAGCAGAAAAATATTCAATAGAGACTGGGATCGGCGAGCGTTGCGCCGAGTAGTTTGAAAAAGGCGACACTAGATCTATCAACAAATTTGAATATTGATTCTATTTATTATTAAATGATTAAAATATGATCGAATGGCTCCTTTTGGTTTTCGCGAAGAGATTCCTGACCAATATTTGCCAGAGAAAAGGAGAGATTTCACATTGAACGCCGTTATGGATAGAAATGAAATATTATCATTTTCAAACTTTTTGATTAAAATTCCATTTTATATTACAATTAAATAAATACATATATATATATGTGTGTGTATTAATAAATAATAATAATATTATAATAAGTATATATTTAATCGTATTGCAAAATGTGATTTTAATTCAAAAAGTTATAATAACGAGTTAATCACTTAAGCCTGATCAAATTTAGGTATATATTCTCCTATATTACCTATGCAAATGTGATGTTAAACAATTTGTGTTGGTATTTTGTGATATATTATCAATGTCGGGTTTCATTCTAGGTCTTACCTCACTTGGAATGACCAAATTACTCTCTAGCAAAAGCCACTACATGGAAACTTGGCTTTCTATAGAAATGAGGCTATTTTACACCCAAACAACTTCTTACAATTTACTAGACTCAAATTCGGCCCAGGTCTCCAATTTAGCTCTCTCTTGCCACCCTGGATACAATAATCTTTTTGACATTCAGCCTTTTCAAGCTCACTCAAAACGTCTCCATTCTTCTGGTAACATATCCGTATTCCAACTGGAATTGGAGTTAAAAGTGAAGCTTTTTCAAGACTCAGTACGCTGCTTGCAGTTTCGGTGAATTCGTAATTTTAAATATCTAAATCCGATATTCATTTCTTATTCTCTTACCTATAGTCAAAAAGCCGTTCATAGAATAATAGAAATTACTCTACTAGTCTGAACCAGGTCTAGACTTGTATTTGGCATCCTTGCAATACCTTAGCACTAAAGGAAGAGAGATCATTCTTTGGTTTTTTATATTCATTAAATCTTATTGTCTTATGTCTTCCTTGCCACATACAACCTTCATTACTTGAAGACCTGCATCCATGGGTACCTTCGCCTGAAATTTCTTCCTTTTTTTCACGATACGATCGTCAATCCTGACTTAGAATTGTACACATTTTTAATCCGATTGAATTAAAGGAAGGGGTTGTAAATTAGGAGTGTCGTAAAATAAATATTTTTTAAATTTTAATATCTGAGCTGTTCTAAACAATAGAATATTATTGTTTGGAATGTCAATAACATTAAAGCTCTCATAGCATGCAACTCAATGAAATTGATTGAGAAGCCCTAAATAGAGGTAGTAGAAACTGTGATCTTGTCTAGAAATGCAATGGCTATACTTTTTAAAGATAGCAAAAAAAAGAAAAATCCATTTCCAAATCCTCCACATACTTCAATCTTTAAATTTCTTTTATTATTAATTTACATGAAATAAATTAAAGAGGGTCTTTTTTTATCTGATATAAATGTATACCCCAATTGATTTCTATTATTTTTTTCAGATTCAAAAATTGCAAGAACAAGCAAGAGGAATCGGAATACTATCCTCCAGCATCCCTCTCATTAAGGTAACATCATAGAACTCGTCATGATAGTGGAAAACGCTCAGATACATCGGAATTAGACTTATTATTATTTATTGAAACTCTAGTTTGAAAAAGGCGACACTAGATCTATCAACAAATTTGAATATTGATTCTATTTATTATTAAATGATTAAAATATGGATCGAATGGCTCCTTTTGGTTTTCGCGAAGTGATTCTGACCAATGTTGCCAGAGAAAAGGAGAGATTTCACATTGAACGCCGTTATGGATAGAAATGATATATTATCATTTTCAAACTTTTTGATTAAAATTCCATTTTATATTACAATTAAATAAATACATATATATGTATTAATAAATAATAATAATATTATAATAAGTATATATTTAATCGTATTGCAAAATGTGATTTTAATTCAAAAAGTTATAATAACGAGTTAATCACTTAAGCCTGATCAAATATAGGTATATATTCTCCTATATTACCTATGCAAATGTGATGTTAAACAATTTGTGTTGGTATTTTGTGATATATTATCAATGTCGGGTTTCATTCTAGGTCTTACCTCACTTGGAATGACCAAATTACTCTCTAGCAAAAGCCACTACATGGAAACTTGGCTTTCTATACAAATGAGGCTATTTTACACCCAAACAACTTCTTACAATTTACTAGACTCAAATTCGGCCCAGGTCTCCAATTTAGCTCTCTCTTGCCACCCTGGATACAATAATCTTTTTGACATTCAGCCTTTTCAAGCTCACTCAAAACGTCTCCATTCTTCTGGTAACATGTCCGTATTCCAACTGGAATTGGAGTTAAAAGTGAAGCTTTTTCAAGACTCAGTACGCTGTTTGCAGTTTCGGTGAATTCATAATTTTAAATATCTAAATCCGATATTCATTTCTTATTCTCTTACCTATAGTCAAAAAGCCGTTCATAGAATAATAGAAATTACTCTACTAGTCTGAACCAGGTCTAGACTTGTAGTTGGCATCCTTGCAATACCTTAGCACTAAAGGAAGAGAGATCATTCTTTGGTTTTATATATTCATTAAATCTCATTGTCTTATGTCTTCATTGCCACATACAACCTTCATTACTTGAAGACCTGCATCCATGGGTACCTTGGCCTGAAATTTCTTCCTTTTTTTCACGATACGATCGTCAATCCTGACTTAGAATTCTACTCCTTCTTGCATCAATATCCTACAAAATCACCAATCTATTAATTTATAATTTAAATTTTTTTTTTTTTTAAGGTGGAACTGGATATCCAGTGGAGATATCTCCACATATACTGAATCAACAGGTAATTATTATCAAGTAGGAATTTAGTAAAACT